>CM067174.1:71415802-71449400 GCA_034093135.1 Erigeron breviscapus | reverse complement strand
TTAGACTGCGGCGGCAGTAGGCCTGTGCACTCAACTGGAACAATGATAAACTCTCTGGAAATCATGTCTTCTGGCACCCTTGACTGCGGCGCAGTGGGGCAACACTCTTCCCACTGCGGCGCAGCTCAAACTTGCTGGAATTCTTGGTTCTTCTTCATTAACCGCTCTCGAGCACTCGGATCAACATCTTGGCCTAAAATCGTCAGAAAATGCACCAAATGGACACGCAACCTGCTAAGAACCTGAAAGCACTAACAAACACATAAACGCGCCAAATGGACAAATTCGACTCAAAACACATACGAAAAAGGCCAATAATGATGTGTGCGATCTATATAAATTGGTCACATCATGGCTCTTGGTACTATCGATATGTTTTGGTTCATTTTGGTAAAACAAGTATATTATTATGTTTTGGAAGTCATGAGTTTTGTTGAATGAAGTATGCAACTAAAAAGGGTTAAATCGCCCATTTTGCCACTTTTGTTAACTACGGGCGAATGACCCGTTTGGTCGTTTTAATGTATATTTCAATGGTTAAGGTTTTTGGATCTATCCATTATGTTGTAATATATGGTTTTACTCATTTTGGTGTTTTGGTTTAAAGAATTTGAAGCATGGAATGTGAAATATGGATTTTTGGTTAAAATGGAAAAGTGCAGGTCGGACCATAAAATTACGGCCTGACCATAATTTTACGGCCCATTGATTTAGATGGGACCGTAAATTTACGGCCCTGGGCCATAAATTTACGGCCCTTGTAATTTCGAGTTGTTTTCAAACAGGGAAGAAAAAAATCCAAGAGCGAATTACGGTTCAAATTTTACGGCTAGTTGTAATTAAGCCGTAAATTTACGGCCCTGGGCCATAAATTTACGGCCAGAACTAAAAATAAAAAAAAAAAATCGTATTTTTCTTAAATTGAGTCGAGTCGTTTCATCCCCGCAATATATAATATAGGGCAAATCAAATAAGAACAGCCTTAAAATAAGAACACTGATCGAGAACACTTAAAAACATCATTTTGATGCATTAAAAGTCCATAAAACTAATATAGTGTATAACTAATTATCATTATTTAAGTGTTTAACAACACATTGGTATGTCAAAATCGAGAAAATCATGTTTTTTGTTTTGTGCATCCATCTTGGATGCATATTCATCAAAAAAACATGATTTTTTCGATTTTGACGGATTAATGTGTTGTTAAACACTTAAATAATGATAATTAGTTATACACTATGTTAGTTTTATGGACTTTTAATGCATCAAATGAAGTTTTTAAGTGTTCTCCGTGTTCTATTTTAAGGTGTTCTCACTGGAGAGTGTTACCCTACATATTTAAAGTATTGGAGATCTTATTTTGAGAACCCATTTTTTTGTAAGAACCTTGAGAACTCTTAAATTATGTATTGGATCACATGTTTTTTTTGTTCATTCACATGTGAAACGTTATAAAAATACATGTTGTAGAAGAAAGTTTTTTTCAAAACCTTATATATACCCATTTGTTAACATGTGAACGAAAACGTGAACATATTCATTCACAAGTTCACAAAAGGCTATTTTGAAGGTTTTTAAAAAAGTTTCTTCTACAACATACTTTTTATATCATTTCACATGTGAATGAACAAAAAAAACATGTGATCCAATACATAATTTGAGAATTCTCATGGTTCTTAAAAAAAATGGTTTCTCAAAATAAGGAAAGTCTATATATATATAGTCTTACCGTCATCTTATCTATCTAAAGTAAAAAAAACTGCTTCTAAAATTGTAGGTTCTATATAAGGTGGAAAAAAATCTCCGGCCTTTATAAAAAGTGAGAATTGAACCCTTAACTTCTATCTTCAAAAACAAAAATGTTAACTAATTAATTCAACCTTGTTGGTTGAGACAATTAAATCTAAGCAAATAAGATAAAATGTCTGAATTTTTAGAATGAGAAGCGATCTGTATACCACTAGTTTTTGACAATACACCACTATATGTGTTTTACAGGGTCATACTGTACAATACAATAAAACACATTTGGTAGTATATTGTCAAAAACTAGTGGTGTAAAGGTCACAACCCATAATATGATACGAGTATTAAAACATATCATTTCAATCAACCGAGCCCCACATCAGAAGTTCATTTTAGAACTTTAGAAGATTTGAAATTAGTTAGAGATGCTCCTATATTACAAGTTTCAATAGAGTTTGATATTTTAACCACAAAGTTTTTTTAATAAATGTCATAATATATATAAAAAATAAATAAACATGTAAAAATATCATTTTTATAAAAAAACATATAATATTGTCATATTCCAATTGAATATTTAGAATATATGTTTCATCTAAAGATTAGATATTATACTAGTACTAATACCCGTACGATGTACTATATAGATTGTATCATAAAGAAATTCAAATATGCCTCATACATGATTCGTGAGTATGAAATAAATTGTAGTTAAAGTAAATCGATGATCGAAGCTAAATTATAATAAACAGTAATGATAAATATAATATATGTTTAGTTAGAGTTTTGGATTACCTTAAATTTTTAGAATCACATCAAAAGAACTTGTAAGCATAGTGGATGACGGCAAATAGCCTTGTGATTTCGAATCGTAAACTCAAATTTTTGAAGTGTTCATGTTAATAACTTATTATAAGTAATTAATATAAGTAAATGAATATAATAAAAAAAGGATATTGGATTTAGTTTAATATAGCTCAAAACTTTAGGACTATTAATATCTAGCATATTTGAAATCTAGTTATTAGTATAGGTATATGTTGAGTCAAGGATTCGCTGACCAGACTTGGCCGCTGACGTATGTCGTCAGCAAGTCATCAGCGAGTCAGTGACTCTTGTCAGCGGGTGGTTCACTTTCCAAATTGTGTGTCAAGGCGGGAAGAATTCGAATCAAAAGAAGACAAGAAGTCACATGGTGGTTCATCCACTGAATATTACCTTATATGGCAAAGGTACAGTTGGGACCAAAACAAGGGTTTCTCTTTCATACACGTTTTGGTAAAGAAGACAAAGGCTCCTGGATTCAAGTACTACGAGCCAATTAGATGTCGACAACCACCATTCTATCTCTATCAATGTAAGGCTGTGTTGCCCTAATTCCTTCCCTATATAAAGCAACACAGCCATCTATTAACACTTTGTGTTTGTCACCACAAGTGTGTGTCACTTTATAATTGTTCAAGTTTTTAGTTTGTCTAGACTTAGAAATTATTTATTCATTTGTATTCTTGTAAGACAAGTTGTAATATCGACCATGTATTCACTGTTTAATCAATGATACATATGATTAGACTTGCTTAGATCTTTGCACTTGAACTTAATTCTTGTTCTTGTTCTTTACTTTCTGCATTTACTTTCTTGTCTTAATTAATCACATATAAGTGTGCAAATCGTGGACTGTCAATACCATTAACAGAATCATTATTGGAAACAAATAAATATAGATGTTATCTTATATATATACGTAGACGTGCCAGTAAATATCAAACAAAATTTATCAGTGAGCAATCAATAATAACCCAAACTACCTTTGCAGGGCACACACTATTCCATTCCAACCAAATGCATTATTTATATACATAGGTTACCAAGACTTTTCATGAATCCGGTATCATTAAATACATGATAAATATAATAAATTTGACACACATAAATTACAAAGAGTTACCTTTAGGTTGGGAAATTGATCGGACACCCGATGAAGGAAAGAGAAGAGGAAACGGTTTTTTTTTTGTAATTTTAATCAACCTGAAGAAAGAAAGATGAAATAAAACGGATATTGTTTTTTAAAAAAAAAACACAAATCGGCAGCCTGTTTCGATGAAGGAAAGAGAAGAGGAAAGGGTTTTTATTTTTTTGTAATTTTAATCAAGGGATTTTTGTTTTAATAAAAAATTAAAATTCGGCAGCCTGTTTGGGTTTTGGGCACGACTAACAAATGAATGAATGGGCTTTGGAGTTTGGGCAGCAAATTAGATGATGGAAGTCGGTTCATATATGTCTAATTTATTTAATTGCATGCCGTATAATTTTATTAGCATAAAATTTATGATGAAATATATGACTCTCATTCATGAATTTGATTACTCTTGCTATAAATTTAATAAGGATCGTGAGTTGCTTTGTTTGATAATTATAAATTCATAAAGATTATGGGTTGCTTAATTGATCATAAAGTAACCCTCATTAAGTACCCCAATAGTACGATCAACGTAAAGATAGAAATCGGCAAAATTTCTCCCCTTGATCCAACTTTTATATATATTAGATATAGATAATTCCTGTAATACACTTTTTTTAATTTTATATTAATAGTTCTTTATTTAATTACAAGAATGCCATTAAATATCTTAGCCATTGATCAAAAGATTTAAGGGTTAGGATTAATTAAAAAGGGTTCCTAAAAGTTCCTTCTTTTTTAGGTTCTCAAAATAACTTTTCAATATATATATATATATATATATATATGAAAAGAGAAAATGAGTTATTTAAGTTGTGAAATATGTATGATCAGTGTGGGTGTTTCTTTTGTTTAGTTTCCGACTTGTTTTATGTTGACGATATGTATGTAGCAATCTATATCTAATACTATCTTATAAAGCATTTTGTCATTTTTTCAAATCTCAATTAAGTAATTGAACTACCTAAATTACCCTTCTTCTTTATTCACTAATATAAACATCTCTACCTAATATACCTATAATACCCTTAAATCTCAACCATTCATTTTTCTCTCTCTCCTCAAATCTCAACCACTCATTTTTTCTCTCCTCCATAAATCATTTTATTCCTATAATTCATTCAAAATCTTTTATCTCAAAAACCGTATATCGATAAATTATAAAAATTGTATGGGTGTTCTTAAAATTTTCATGCTCTTTCATTAGAGATGTCATTCGATATACTTTCGACGAATTTTTAAATCCGGGCGGAGCCCGTACGGCTAAGGCATTTGGCTATCATACTCTATGACTTGACCTATCACCCCACCATCTCACCGCCGCAACGCGCGGACACTATCTCTCGTGTGTATATATATATATATGTTTGAAGCTAGCTGGTCGGTTCACATGAATGCCCTATCAGACATTACATCTTTGTAATCACTACTGTTGTATGTTGTTAAACAATAAAAAGCGTTCTGGATACAATCTGCTATAACTTGTTACTTTGCAATATATTTTATTTTTTAATAGATTTATAATTTTTTTTTATTCAAAAAGATTTAATTTATATCCTTAATTTGTGCTCAGAATCTATGACGATGTGTTAGGCTGTATGCAGTTGTGGGTCAAGGTCAAGTGTATGAGGTCAATTTGATGAATGCGTTGGTTTGTTATTTTTGCCTACAAACACTTAGTATTATTACACATTACATGTTTGTAATCACTATTGTATGCCTTTAAACATAAAAAGGGTTTGGTTTATTTTGTGATGCAAATTTGTTAGTGAAACCAGGTTGTAATTTTTCACTGTGCAATATCTTTTCCTTTTTACTTTTATAGATTTACACTTTTTTTTATAATCAAGAAGATTTAATTTATATTCTTTCTTCTCAAAATTTATGACGTTGAACTTCTTATTCGATGTGTTAGGTTGTATGCGGTTGTGGGTCAAGGTCAAGTGAATGAGGTTCAATTTGAAGAAGTTGGTTTGTCATTTTTGTTCCATGAATCGTCTTTTGTATTATTCAAAGTGAGCATCTTTCGTCGATTGTTGATGCCGAGTGCCCGAGTCAGGTGGGGGGAGCATCAGATTTTAGGAGCTTCCTCTCTTTCTAAATCTGTTTCAGAATCAGCTTTCACGAAAGCCGTTACCTTCAAAAGTCCGGGGATAATGACACAAACCCAAAAGCTTGTTTCTATATTGCTTACCAAGATTCTTGGTCCGTTAAAAGTCATAGTCTCGGGTGTATTCGGCTCTAGAGTACATTTAGCATCTTCCATGATAGCAGCTGCATCTGTACAGAAGATAAGAACTAATGCTCATAGTTACGTTACATCTACTGAGAAACGAGTATTTCAGCAATGAGAGGAGCCTTCTACAGAATAACGTGGCCAATTGGGTTCTTCCATGGGCTACATTCGGATGCAGAGTGAACGAAGCGTGGCTGTTTATTGTGTGGATGGGGCCTGGAGATCATAATTGATGCTACTAGATTGTTGGTAATTGCCTTCTGTACATTGCTTGAATTGGTTGCTGTTAAGTTGTGAAAAAATACGGATACTTGGTCTAGAAGAATTATGTCTGACAGATCTGATGACGGATAGCCTTGAACAAGTAAACCATCTTTTCATTTTTAATGTTAATAATAAAGCTTAATGATGTTAACAGTAGGATTTTTGTTTGATTATTTCTGATATTTCTCTCACCTAATTAATATGTTATGTATCCTTTGTTGAGCAGCCGAGAAATTTTAATCAACCAATATTATTATCAATATTCACTCCATAAGTTTCATTGGTATATGTATGCTTGTAACTAGCACACTTTTGTATCTACCACTATAAAAATCTTATATGTAGATCTAGTATGTACCTGCTTGTAACCAGGATACTTTTGTATCTACCATTATAAAATGTTTAGTATGATCTACTTTTGAACACACAGTTTTTATGCTTTTTAGGTGTCAAACAATAGGGTGCCTTTCTCTAGGAATTTGTTGATATTCCTTAAGGCCTCTCCCTAAGCTAGAACACCCAACACCTCTTCCACACCTCTTCCACACTGCCACATCAGCTTTTCTCTCTCTTCATCCACCCTCTTCCACACTCACTCCCTATAACCCCTCTTCCACACCTCTTCCACACCTCTTCCAACTTTTATTTATTTATTTTATATTTACACAAAAAATAAATAATTCAACATTTATTTAAAATTATTAAAAAAAAACAACACATTACATTTATTAAAAAAAACACATTACATTTATTAAAAAAAACACATTACATTTATTAAAAAAAAAACACATTACATTTATTAAAAAAAACAACACATTACATTTATTAAAAAAAACACATTACATTTATTAAAAAAAACACATTACATTTATTAAAAAAAAAACACATTACATTTATTAAAAAAAAACAACACATTACATTTATTAAAAAAAACACAATTATTAAAAAAAAAAACACTCAACGTTCACGTTGGTTTTCCGGCAAGTTCCAAATGTGCTCGACTAGGGCGCCTCTTAGACGGTTGTGTGTCGCCCTATCACGTAACTCCCCTGTCATACGTAAGTGAAGGTCAACACGTTCGTCCCAAGAACGCGCTGGCGGCGTATCGGGAATTAGCTCCAGATCCAAAGGACTGATTGCACGCCCGTTATATTCAACGACCATGTTGTGCAACAACACACAAGAGTACATGATGCGTTTAATTTTGTTAATACTTAATGGACGGGCACTTTGTTGAAGGATTCTCCATCGGCCTTGAAGTACCCCAAAAGCACGCTCCACGTCTTTTCTTGCAGACTCTTGGAAGCGTTTGAATTTACTGGTCTTAGGGTCCATGGGACACTTGAAAGACTTGACAAGTGTAGCCCATTCTGGATAGATACCATCAGCTAGATAGTAACCCTTTGTAAACTCTTGGCCATTAGCGGTGAAATTTACCGCAGGAGCTTTATCTTGGAGAAGCTGGTCGAACAAGTCAGATTCATTAAGGACGTTGATGTCGTTGTTCGAACCGGCGGGTCCAAAGTAAGCATGCCAAATCCACAAATCATATGAAGCAACCGCTTCAAGCATAATCGTCGGATGTCCTTTGTCACCACGAGTGTATTGGCCTTGCCATGCCGTTGGGCAGTTTCTCCAAGCCCAATGCATACAATCAACGCTTCCAAGCATACCCGGAAAACCATGTACCGCCTCGTGTTTGGCGGTCACGCGGTTAACATCTTCTTGTGTGGGTTTTCTCAAAAACTCTGAGTGATATAACTGAACAACACATTTGCAGAAGTAGTTCAATGAATCGTAAGACGTTTGGGAACCCATTTCGAGGTATTCATCTAACTGGTCGGCAGTAGAAGCATAAGCCAGCTGGCGTATAGCGGAAGTACATTTTTGAAAAATATTTAACGCCGGGCGACCCACAACGTCGGTTGGAGCGTTGTGGAAGAATGCAAAGTGTTTTGGTAATGGTTGTATGGCGTTAAAGGAATGTATATCGTTCACTATACGAAGAAACATTTCTTTGGGCATTCGAAAACGCCTTCTAAAATAATCGGCAGGGTAAACGGGTTGTGGGGCAAAGTAATGATTATATAAACGTGTGGCGGCTTCCACATGGTTTCTGGGTATTGTTCTTCTTGGTATTTTTGGTCTGTTTGCCATTCTCGAGCTCTCTGCTTCTTTTTCTTCTTCGTCAATTAAAGTAACGAAAGTGTTTAACATTTCGGCATCTATTGTATACTTACGAATGTATGAAACTGAATCTTCGTCGGAACTCGACATATTTAGTGAAAATATATAGAGTTTTATTGATAGTGTGAAGAAAATGGAATGAATTGTGAAGAAAATGGAATGGGTGATGAAGAATGAGATGTGAAATGGTAGTATATATAGATGGAAAGTTAAAAAAAAAAAATTTTAAAAAAAAGGAGGAGCCGTTGGTTTTTAAATTAATTGAAATTTTTTTTTTTTTGTTTAGCCGTTGAAGGCCTGGCCCACACACGCTCCAATTTCTCTCGTCTACACTCTTCGATGGACCGACGACAGGGGACGAAGAAGGGGGTCGACGAGCTTGCTCCCTATGGTGTCGACGTGGAAGAGGTGTCGACGATCGGTCGAACACCCCCTTAGGGAGAGGCCTAATAGACTTGAAAATTTAATAAATAATTGTAATACAATTTAGTTACTATTTAAAAACGCCCCGCGTGCCCCGACCATGGAATAAGGGGTAAGCCGACCAGAAACTTTCCGCGGCGATATCGCCGCGGAAAGTCGAATAAGACAAAACTTTCCGCGGCGATATCGCCGCGGAAAGTGCGGGCCCCCATGTCATTAATGGTTAATCTGACAGAATATTAGCGGGCCCCCCCTCATTAGCGGCGATATCGCCGCGGAAAGTCTGGTCCGGTTACCCTTTATTTGGTCGGACTACATGGCGCCTTAAAAATTAATAAATATACAATCAAAATAAATAATTATAATAAGTATACTTACAGTTTCAAAACTAATTAATAGTACATTGTCTCAAATGAACAAAAAGAAAGTACATGATTAAAAGCATACATTTTCAAGTATGCTATAGTTTGGTGCCTCTAACCCTTTGGTACAAACTTATGCAATGTCTAATACATTTTAGTTCCTATAGTGTCTTATATATTTTAGTTCCTATTTTAAAATCTGTAAATGGTTTAAAAAGTGTAGGTACGACCGTAAAGCTGATTGATGGTAAAGTTACCAAAATGAACAAAAATAAAGTATGTGATTAGAAACGAAAATTTGAAGTATGTTTCTCTTGTGACTTTAACCCTTGTATATACTACTAGCTTTGTCCTAAAGTTATCTACTAGTCACTACCTTACCATTTTAGTTCACTTTACTAATGTTAGTTTCTCCTACTATATTTATCCCCAACTAAAGATGGATAGAAGTAAATGGTAAGTTTACCATAATGACTTGTAGTTGAAATTAGTACCACAAATAAAATAAAAAGTGTATAAATGATAAATGGTAAGACAATCATCTTAATAAAACATAAGCGGCATTAGTTGCAGTTTTTTTTTTAAAAGTGTGCATCTTTTGTTATTTGAACAAGAATATTGGGATGTACCGAGGATCATATTAAATAGTCAAAGTTCCCATTCCTGTATTCCCCAATACGGGGATTTCTTGTTTCTCATTGGGTTAAACGGGAATAGGATTTTTTTTGTCAAATTTGTTTTCGTGAAAATATAGATATACAATCCACATCATGCGAGGTTCACTCACTGGACCAACAAAGAGTAAAATGTTTCATCTTTCACTAATGTAATTCTTGTTTTGTACCCCCGTAGTTTTGAGATAATGTTTGATAGAGTCGATAGATCATTAAGTGATCCCAACATTGGAAAACGAAATTGAGTACTAAGATATACAACCATTGATATCAAGAATCCCTCTACCTGGAAAAAAAATATGGTATGGAACGGAAGAGAAGCGCTACACTTACAGACAACTTTATAAACAAAAGTCTATAAGCACAAGTGCCAATCAAAATTTTTTGTCCTCTCTTTTCTTTCTCTGTTTTGTTAATTGGTCAATTCCACATAACAAATGTGTTTGTAAACAATTGTTTGTAAGTCTATAGTTTCTTGAAGAGAAATAAAAACTTGATGAGGTTTGTTATGATGGGTGTGTAATGGTCAAATTGGACTTTTGAAAATTTTCATCTTTTCGTTTGTCCAAAATGGGCCAGACCCATTAGTGTTTTCTGTCCACTTTCAAACTTTCAAATAAGTTTAGCTCTAGATTTGCATATCTTGTCTGGGTCCAAACATCATTTACATGATTCATTTTCCTTTTAATTATTCATTCATTTTGTTGTTTGAGTTGCAAAAATCAACAGATTATTTTAGAAGGTTTCAATAATGTTAAAATGTACATTATTATAAAACTGAAGTTAACTAATAAATCATCTTGAACTAGGCTATCAATTTTTTAGAACAGGTAACCAAAAAGGTAAGCAATTACTTAAGTTGTTTGATGTACATGGAGGTAGAAAATTATATGAACAAAAAAAGCTTCATCGAAAAGAGAATGAGCTAAAGCAAAAGCCGCGGCTTAGGTAAAGCCTTAACGGTATGATTATCAAAAATCGATTCTCTTTAGAAAAAAATGAAGGCTTGATAAGTTTGAGTATGTATGTCTCAATTTAATTGTCGTATATACTGTTTAAAATGTGTGGCCACTTTTGTTCCTCTTTATGTTACCATTTCATATTTTTTAAGGTGTTGACTTATGTACATAGATGGTATCATGTGGATTGAAAAAATCTACATTAAATTGGCTTTACTTTGTGGAATTGGCAGGCATGACACTATAGATGCTTTAACTGATGTTTTAACCTATGTTGTTAATAACGGTGGTATAACGGTTATCGGTCTTTCCCCAAAATAACGGTCCCGTTATTAATGGTGGTATTTACCGTTATTTTACCGGTATTTTGATTTGTAATCTCGGTCATAACACTGATATTACCAGTTCTTCCTTATTTTCTTTTGTTTTTTAATATCCAAAACTAATAAATAGCTCAACCCTAATTGAATAAAAGCCCAAATTGATGATAAAGAGAGAGGCGACCTATTTTTGTGACAACCGCAAAAATTTCAGGTTGATTAATTTACTATTACGTGTACTATATAAATTTTTGTTGATCAAACAATATGAACAAATATTTTATGACATAATAAACTGAACAAATATTTTTTTATAAATTATGGATAACTATTGCCAAGAACTCAAATAGTTATTTGAGAGTTGCTTGAAAATACTTTTTTCATACTTATACTATCAATAACCGTATTTATGAATAGTACCGTATTTTATGAATAGTAACCGTACTTATGAATAGTACCGTAATTGTGAATAGTAACCGTACTTATGAATAGTACCGTATTTTGTGAATAGTAACCGTATACATGAATAGTACTGTATCAGTGAATAGTAACCGTATCCAGAAATCGTATTCATGAATAGTGATCGTGAATAGTTACTATGAATAGTAACGGTAAATAGTAAAGGTAAAAAGTAAATTGTAAATGGTAAAGGTAAAAAGTAAATTGTAAATGGTAAAGGTAAAAAGCATATTCTTTGAATATGCTAAGGCATATTCCAAAGCATATGCTAAGGCATATTCTAAAGCATATTCTAAAATTATTTTCTATAAATAGCGACCTTAGTTTAATTATAAAACTCACACCATTTATATTCACTTCTAAAATCTCTTTTATAATCACACAAGACTAAGTACGTCTAAGTGATCTTCTTCTACAACACTAAGGTGAGTTTCCATATTCCCCTTTTTAATTCTTTTATATGATTTATTTCGGGGACTGAGATACATGCATAATAATTATTTTATGTTATATATATACGAAACTTTAAAGAACAATTGCAAAACTATATGATATATAATATACTATGTGAGTCTTCATACTCCCCTTTTCAATTATTTATACATTTATTTGGGGACTGAGATACATGCAATAAAACTACTTGTTATACTTATATGTATATTTTCAAAGTTATATACTTATATGTATATTTACAAAATTATATATATATATTATATATATTTTGTAACTCCACTTTATTTATTTTACCTTCGGGGTAAATACAAACTCTTTACTGTTATGATGAACACAAGTATTCCAGAAATGTATATATGGTTGATTCTAAGTTGCTCTGTTCACTCAAAGTCCTCACTATCATGAACGATTAATTATGGAAACATAAACGTGGGTATATTAAATAGTACTATTGGGGTAGGCACCCCCATTCGTGTTGGTCATACCAACTGGATACGGATGCATTATATTTGGAAAGCTTAGGGTACCCTGAACAAGGTACCTACTCTGGAGGCAAATAAACACACACTTGTCTAGTTTCGGTTCATGAGCTTAGAACTTGATGTATACAGTATCTACTCTTATATTCTATTTGATCCATTGTGTGATCAAATAGTTACTTTAAATCTTGTGGTTCATACTCTATATTTTAATTAAAAACATATGATACTCTTTACTGATATTGTATCATAACTATTTGACATTGCGGTAAGACAATGGTCACACTGAACTCTGGCATTTTGTGAAACTATATTTTCTATATGAAAAACTTATGGAACTCACCAACTTTATGTTGACGTATTTTAGCATGTATTCTCAGGTAACTAGACGATACTCTATACATGGGACATTTTTTCCGCTGCATACAACATACTGGACCATGGCCTACCCTCAGACTCTAGTAAAGACAAGTCAATTTGCTAAAGTCTCTGTCTACTGTTTAATATTGTTTAATATTAAATAAATGTTTTCAAGAATAATATCTTTCATAAATTGTAATATAAATTTGTGAACAATGTTTTTATATAAAACGACAACGTTTTGTGTCGTTCAGTATATCTTGTGTTGTGAATCCATGTACGTCATACCCCGTTTAGGGCGGGTGTGACAGATTGGTATCAGAGCCCAAGTTATAGTGAACTAGGTAGCAAATTGATGGACCTAGACTATAACCTTATTTGACGAACCTAGACTATAACCTTATTTGACGAACCTAGACTATAACCTTATTTGACGGACCTTGACTATAACCCTATTTAGAAATATCCGCTGCATAATCCTACTTGTTAAAATCATTACCTGACTACTTGTTATAATCTTTACCTGACTACTTGATATAGGATGCTTTATGGTAGTATATGAAAGTATTTAATGAATTTAACTCAAGGCGTTGTAATATATAATCACAATAATGACTGCAGCATTATTATGATCATATATTAGAAAATCTTAAGTTAAATGCGTTAAATATGGAAGTATGCTAGTATAAAGACTTAGAATTAATATTTTGATTATACATGCTAAGAATATATATATATATATATATATATATATATACATCTTATATATATATATATATATATATATATATATATATATATATATATATATACATCGCTTACATACCTGGGTTTAATTGATATTATATAATACATATATTCGCATATATGGATGTAGAAAGTGTCTAGAATTAACGGTTTTATACTTTGATGGTAAAATGAATTTACTACAATGTCTTATTTGCTTATATAACGTAAGCAATGATGTCAGAGAACAATAATGTTCAAAATGGCCGACAAAGAATAACTTCTCGCCAATAAAGTCAATTATTTAGCATTATTATATTTAAATCTAGAATTAAATGAGATAAAGTTGAATAACCTTATCAGAATAATTTAATGAAACCAATAATAGGGTAGACTATGAACAGAAGTAGAACGGGTAATTGGAATGCGAGAACTTTGGTATAAATATATATTGCACAATCTATATATATAACTCGCCATAGTAATTGGATGCAATAAAGAAATAAAAATAAAAATGGTGAAATCGGCCGTCCTCGGGATCGAACCTGGGTCTAGGCCACACCCTTTCGTACATTTAGCCAACCGCACTAAATGCCTAGTGTTGTGAAAGTTCTATTATGATTAAATATAAACATACGTACAATAAATTCCTGAATCTATGAAGATCGCACATTTATATATTCAATGCATACATGTTAGTCCCATGTTTAACCCAATGATCCTTCAAGTCAATTGGACAATCAAGATCGTATCCTGCTAACAATAATTTCTCTATGACATTTGAGAATGTACTACAACCCATTCTTCTCCCCGGCAACCTTACAATACGACTTGGCCCGACATATGTTGGCAACGGATACATGGAAAGAGTAGTTGTACAACAAGTGGAGGTCCATCCCTCTGTAGTCCAACCGCGACAGGCCCTAGGTATCCCTGTGCATGAGCATATTGGTGTTGGCATCTCTGATATGTTCATTTCTTCCCCAAATACTACCAAAGTAGTATTTTGTTTCACAAACTGATAAGGTCTTTTTGACCTTACATTTCTTTGGGCTTTCGAGGACGATACTGTTGCGGACTTTTTCTTACGACTATAGAGCTTGCAAATATAAGCCCATGAGTCTTTTACGTGCTTCTCAAACTCGGGTCCATGATTCATTATCGTATCAACCGGTTCCACCCTGTTCGAGGTTGAGACCTCATAACCAATCGGATTGGGGTATAGTGTGGGCGAGTCTGACATTGGACGTTTGCCTGGTGCCCTGTTACCCTCCTCGGAAGATTCTGGTTGGAATGATGGTTCCGGTTGGAATGTTGATTTCAACTGAAATGTTGCTTCTGGTGTATCGAAAGAGAAGTTTTGATATAAAGGGTTCATTGGGAGTGGAGATGAAACTCCATGATGTACTGCATCAACAAGAGTTGGAAACGATGCACCGACATTTTCTGTTGAGGGTTCTAACTGTGAAGTTGGTACTGTATTTTGGAGAAGCCAGTCTTGGCAAAAATCATCGATTGATGTTCCCCATTCACCAGTACCAATCATCTGGTTTTGCCTTGCGTCCATGATTATATTGAGTTCTTCTTATCTACAATAAGTTTTGGTCAGACAATTGACATAACAAATACATAAGAAACATAATCAACAATATTATTCTGATTTAAAAAAAAAAAACACATTCAGGACAAACTTAAGATTTGATTTATAAAAATTTATAACAGATTCCAAATATTTCTATAAAAATCCCTCTTGATTTCAAGAATTGGGAGTTCTGTCAAAGCTTGACCCTGACATGTTACTTCCCCCAACAGCATCTCTTTTTCTTCTCTTAAGAGGTGGAATATTGGGATTTTCTCCTTCTTCTTCAAATGACATGGCAAAAATGGACTTCTCCCTTTGAGAGAGATTATCTTCGTCTTGCTGAGCTAGGGCTCTTGCAAACTTTTCATCTTCTTTTATCTGACGATTCACAAGGATAGATTCCTCATCTGTTAAAAATTGAGATAAAATTCTTGCTAGTTTTTCATCTTCAGAAGTTTGTTCTCAAAAAGGTGGACATCTTCGTCTACCATCGCCTTGTAATCTTCAAAGGAAATACCTAACATCACGGCCTCCTGCTTAATCCTTTTGACCCTATTTGTTTCAAGATCCTCTTGAGTCATTGGCCTTTTTCCTTTTGGATCGCTCGAAGAGGCACCGAAATTTTTCATTGTCTTATGATAAATCGATGGAACAATATTGTTAAATTAAGCGAACATGAATTAAAAGATAAAAGTTTTATATAAAGGGTTCATTGGGAGTGGAGATGAAACTCCATGATGTACTGCATCAACAAGAGTTGGAAACGATGCACCGACATTTTCTGTTGAGGGTTCTAACTGTGAAGTTGGTACTGTATTTTGGAGAAGCCAGTCTTGGCAAAAAAAAAACACATTCAGGACAAACTTAAGATTTGATTTATAAAAATTTATAACAGATTCCAAATATTTCTATAAAAATCCCTCTTGATTTCAAGAATTGGGAGTTCTGTCAAAGCTTGACCCTGACATGTTACTTCCCCCAACAGCATCTCTTTTTCTTCTCTTAAGAGGTGGAATATTGGGATTTTCTCCTTCTTCTTCAAATGACATGGCAAAAATGGACTTCTCCCTTTGAGAGAGATTATCTTCGTCTTGCTGAGCTAGGGCTCTTGCAAACTTTTCATCTTCTTTTATCTGACGATTCACAAGGATAGATTCCTCATCTGTTAAAAATTGAGATAAAATTCTTGCTAGTTTTTCATCTTCAGAAGTTTGTTCTCAAAAAGGTGACATCTTCGTCTACCATCGCCTTGTAATCTTCAAAGGAAATACCTAACATCACGGCCTCCTGCTTAATCCTTTTGACCCTATTTGTTTCAAGATCCTCTTGAGTCATTGGCCTTTTTCCTTTTGGATCGCTCGAAGAGGCACCGAAATTTTTCATTGTCTTATGATAAATCGATGGAACAATATTGTTAAATTAAGCGAACATGAATTAAAAGATAAAAGTTTTATATAAACATATAAATAGATAGTATATTATCTAAGATGAGAAAGAGTACAAAAAGGTAGCTTACCAAAGAGAGTCGGATATCTGTTAGAACACAAGCTGGCTGTGGACGGAATAGCTTAAAACAAATTTACAGATGAACTAAGTAAAAGAGATAGAGAAAGAAGATTTTGTGTGCATTCTCCTTAACAAAACGTGTTATTATATAGAGGATAAAAAGCAAGTATGACCTGGAAGAACGGACAAGTGTCCGTAAACTACAGTAATTTCAATTATTGTTACAGTAATTAGTAATTACTGAATTATTTTTACCAAAGATAAAATTTTAAAACTTTACCATCTCTGTAAATTATTGTTACCGAGATTGAGAAAAACTTCTCAAAGAACACATCGTGTTTAAAAATAGTTGTTTAATATCATAAGGAATAGATCACATTAAGACAAATCAAATGGATTACAGGAAGACATGAATCCATAGCCGTTGAATTTCTAAAATCATTTTTGATCTCTAGATGAGTTTTTATCCAAACTGTTGTTTCAGGAGTGATCTAAATAATATTTATTTCTTTGACCCGTGGATCGCCTTAATTATTGAATTTAAGAGATATAGCACAATAAGACGAACATTATAAAAGAAAGTTGTATTTCATTATTAGTACAACACACGAACGAAAACTCGTTACATTATTCAAACGGAAATACAACAATTAGAACTACAACATATCTAAAAACCATACAAATTAACCCAAGTTGCAGAAAACAGAAGGGGTAAACCAATGAAAATAAACACGATTAGGAGTGGAATAGCTACATCCGATGGAAGTTGTAACACGCCATATAACCAGGGTAAGATACCCAAGTAAACTAAGATTATAAGAGGGTTCAACATTTTCTAGAAATTTTCGGATTATGAAGTAGGGATAAAGAAATGAGAAATAGTTATTAAGAAAGTAGTATGAATTGTGTGTTGTAGCGTTGTTTATATAGTAGAAAAACAGACAGGTTCAAACGGTCGAAAAAGGAAATAGATAGAAAGGTGAATTCGAATTTTGAAATTTTATTATCTATATATTAGGTAGATTAAATGAGGCAGCTTTTAAACATTAATTTATTATCATTAAGGATAACATGTAAATAAGGAAAATTTTGTTTTACTTGATACACTTTAAATTTCGGGACGAAATTTAAATAACTGGGGGAGAATGTGACAACCGCCAAAATTTCAGGTTGATTAATTTACTATTACGTGTACTATATAAATTTTTGTTGATCAAACAATATGAACAAATATTTTATGACATAATAAACTGAACAAATATTTTTTTATAAATTATGGATAACTATTGCCAAGAACTCAAATAGTTATTTGAGAGTTGCTTGGAAATACTTTTTTCATACTTATACTATCAATAACCGTATTTATGAATAGTACCGTATTTGTGAATAGTAACCGTACTTATGAATAGTACCGTATTTTGTGAATAGTAACCGTACTTATGAATAGTACCGTATTTGTGAATAGTACCGTATACATGAATAGTACTGTATCAGTGAATAGTAACAGTATCCAGAAATCGTATTCATGAATAGTGACCGTGAATAGTTACTATGAATAGTAACGGTAAATAGTAAAGGTAAAAAGTAAATTGTAAATGGTAAAGGTAAAAAGCATATTCCAAAGAATATGCTAAGGCATATTCCAAAGCATATGCTAAGGCATATTCCAAAGAATATGCTAAGGCATATTCTAAAATTATTTTCTATAAATAGCGACCTTAGTTTAATTATAAAACTCACACCATTTATATTCACTTTTAAAATCTCTTTTATAATCACACAAGACTAAGTACGTCTAAGTGATCTTCTTCTACAACACTAAGGTGAGTTTCCATATTCCCCTTTTTAATTCTTTTATATGATTTATTTCGGGGACTGAGATACATGCATAATAATTATTTTATGTTATATATATACGAAACTTTAAAGAACAATTGCAAAACTATATGATATATAATATACTATGTGAGTCTTCATACTCCCCTTTTCAATTATTTATACATTTATTTGGGGACTGAGATACATGCAATAAAACTACTTGTTATACTTATATGTATATTTTCAAAGTTATATACTTATATGTATATTTCAAAGTTATATACTTATATGTATATTTACAAAATTATATATATATATTATATATATTTTGTAACTCCACTTTATTTATTTTACCTTCGGGGTAAAATACAAACTCTTTACTGTTATGATGAACACAAGTATTCCAGAAATGTATATATGGTTGATTCTAAGTTGCTCTGTTCACTCAAAGTCCTCACTATCATGAACGATTAATTATGGAAACATAAACGTGGGTATATTGAATAGTACTATTGGGGTAGGCACCCCCATTCGTGTTGGTCATACCAACTGGATACGGATGCATTATATTTGGAAAGCTTAGGGTACCCTGAACAAGGTACCTACTCTGGAGGCAAATAAACACACACTTGTCTAGTTTCGGTTCATGAGTTTAGAACTTGATGTATACAGTATCTACTCTTATATTCTATTTGATCTATTGTGTGATCAAATAGTTACTTTAAATCTTGTGGTTCATACTCTATATTTTAATTAAAAACATATGATACTCTTTACTGATATTGTATCATAACTATTTGACATTGCGGTAAGGAAATGGTCACACTGAACTCTGGCATTTTGTGAAACTATATTTTCTATATGAAAAACTTATGGAACTCACCAACTTTATGTTGACGTATTTTAGCATGTATTCTCAGGTAACTAGACGATACTCTATACATGGGACATTTTTCCGCTGCATACAACATACTGGACCATGTCCTACCCTCAGACTCTAGTAAAGACAAGTCAATTTGCTAAAGTCTCTGTCTACTGTTTAATATTGTTTAATATTAAATAAATGTTTTCAAGAATAATATCTTTCATAAATTGTAATATAAATTTGTGAACAATGTTTTTATATAAAACGACAACGTTTTGTGTCGTTCAGTATATCTTGTGTTGTGAATCCATGTACGTCATACCCCGTTTAGGGCGGGTGTGACAATTTTCTTTCTTGTTGATGAATCAGATCGATGTGAATGACTGAATGAGAAGAAGAAATACTTTTTTAGGAGAAGAAGACATAGTATTACAGAGATATATGATAGAAAAGAAAATAAAAAAGAGTAGTATAATGTGACAGAACCTTACAGCCGTCTTCCACCTCTCCAAGTTTTAATAAAATTTCCACTTTAACCCCCAAAGTCTTGATTTTGTCTATTTTGGCTATTATATTTATTTAATTTTTAAACATTCTTTTTAAATAGTTATATAAACTTACAAATTTATTATTTTTATAATCACCGTTATACCACCGTTATACCACCGCTATAACCGATATCTCAAATACCGGTCCTCGACCGTTATAACCGATATTTAAGTATTAACAAGATAGATTTTAACTGATGGTAAAGTTTGTGCTAGTTATATATCTTCTAAAAATTAAATGCTATTTACCAAATCTTATGGATATGGTACAAGTTCAGGTAACTTTTGACCTGTACAACCTTTCTTGCATCCTTTACAATCCAGATACATCTATATGGTGGTGCTCTTTCTCTTTGCTATACACCCTCTTCTAGTCCTTCTAGGGTTCAAATAAGCTCTCTTCTAGTTTCTTCTAGGGTTCAAATAAGCTGCAGGAAGTTGAAGGTAACATATAAATGTATATTGATTAAATATATTATGTTAATTGTAACTTTTTACCCCATAATACAAACAAAACTTTCCTTGACATCTCTCTACTCTCTCTCTACTTTCTCTCTCTCTTTCTCTCTCTCTCTCAATGGTTCTTTTTCCGATCTAAGATCTGGAAAACCTATTCTTGAGATCGAGATCGAGAATTTGAGATGGAGAGTTTGAGATCGAGAATTACGGTTAAGCTTCCGCTCCGGTGGATTTAACCCTATTTTTTCACCCCGGGCCGGAGGTCCTTCCAGTTCGGTGGATCTGGAAGCAGCCTCTCTACCTTTGAGTAGGGGTAAGGTCTGTCTACATCATACCTCCCCATAGCCCGGTTTATGTCGGGATTGGGTACCTTGTTGTTGTTGTTGTATATTATTTTTATGGCAGCAGTATATAATTTTAACTGATGATTAAATACTCAAATAAGTTACTTTACACAAAGTTACAAAAAGGAAGTCTATGATTGATCATTTATAGAGATTTTAAGTCTCAACTTAGTTGAGATAATTGTTGTTAAAGATTGTGTGGTAATCTTGTAGCACCATGTTTTTGCTTGAAAAGAGAAGAAAGTTATATTTTATGAGATTTGATTATACGGATTTTGTGTGTGACATTTATAAATGATTTGTAATAAGTCGTCGTTGATATATGAGCTGAAAAATATATGGATGCTTTTACAGGAACGAAAATTAGTAATTTTTGTAGTGAACAAATCATGTAGACAACGTGTTTGATGTAATGCCTCAAAGAAAACTCGATTTACATTCTCGAAAAGATCAAGGGAAGGGTATGGCTTACTAATGGTGTTGCTCGTTCGTTGGGTAATGAGTGTCTCTTATGCCTTTCTTTGATACTCACACTAGTTACGCACCTTTTGTGCAACTTGTAAAGTTGCAAGTTTAAACCAGTTGGTAAAACAAGCTTTTTGAACAGATTTTACCGAGTATGTATGGTCGTTTGTAAGTAAGTAAGAATGTAGTTTATGTCAGTTTTAAACAGGTCTAGTTTGTAAACCAGTTCTGTTATAAACAGGTCCTGTTCAAGATCCCGGGCACCTAGAAAGGGGTCATGTAAGTGTCTTGAAACTTGTTAGTCATTTTGCATGTAAATAGCCTTTCGATGGTAGTAAATAGTAATGAATAGATGTTTTGGGCAAATCTAAAAGTCGAGTGGGTTAGTTATAAAGGTAAACTTTCTAGCAGTAGCTGTTTATGGTCTAAGCTAGCATTGTTTGCCTTCCTGTTAATTTACGCAATTCAAAGAAACTCGACACCACCTGATGGTTTTTGTCAAGTTATATCCTTAGTTTTACGTCACAAAATGGAAGCTATTATAAACAGTCTCGCCTGGTGGTCTATGTCAAAACCTTCTGATGCTTTCTGTCCAGATTATATCTTAGTCTTTAGTCACAAAATGAATCAATACATATTAGCAAATTTTAGATAATGTCTCTTGCTGGCTCATGTCAAAACCACCTGATGGTTTTTGTCAAGTTATATCCTTAGTTTTACGTCACAAAATGGAAGCTATTATAAACAGTCTCGCCTGGTGGTCTATGTCAAAACCTTCTGATGCTTTCTGTCCAGATTATATCTTAGTCTTTAGTCACAAAATGGAAGCTATTATAAACAGTCTCGCCTGGTGGTCTATGTCAAAACCTTCTGATGCTTTCTGTCCAGATTATATCTTAGTCTTTAGTCACAAAATGAATCAATACATATTAGCAAATTTTAGATAATGTCTCTTGCTGGCTCATGTCAAAACCACCTGATGGTTTATTTGGCCATTTTCTTACGAAAGTTGATCCGGTGGCTGTCTTGTGAGATTTGGAGTAAAACCGTATTGTTGTCATAATTTGTTACTGATTAAAACTCTTGATAGTCATTAGTAGTTCATAGTCTTGTGTTTTACACCTTATTATATGTTACTTAAAGGTCCCGTGTTTATATGGCAGAACGGTATACACGTCAAAGTAAAAGGTCATTTACCGGGTTATACTTTTGAGGTCGTACAAGGATCGAAAATAATTATAACTTATAAAATAAAGAAACAACAACTAAATGTTTTATAATAAAAAAAATTGCGTGCGTTTTACGTCCTTTATATGGGTTGTGGCTCCCTTCCGTAAGGATTGTATGTTTAATACTGTTTTTGATTTATTAATTGATAGATGATTTGGATGAATGCTCGGCTAATGTTCAAGGAATTGGCACCATCTTTAGAGCCCCTTATCGAGGGAAGCTACTTGGTTTCGATATCGGTGAAAAATATGTTGGAGTCGCTATATCGGATAAGAGTTATCACGTGGCCTCTCCTCTCAGGTAGTCATTTTTATTGGGTGACATGTATTATACTAATGGACATGGCTACATAGACTTGACGTGTGCAAATATGTACAATTCATATTGGACCTGATAACTAAATGGTACATGATACCGGTAATGAACAACTACAATTATACAACTACATAACCAGTAGGCCAGCTCTGTATATAATATTTGATGATATGTAGAACATTGCTCTTTGCTAAATCGAGATAGAATGATATATTCTATCAGGAGACAAGTTACAAGGTGAAGAGTAGACTGGTTAAGAGTAGACTAATCGGGCTGGAAAGAGATTCAAGTGGTTTCAAGAATGTCAAATGATAGTAAAAACTTCAAGTATATATACATATACACACATATATTGTGATTAGTACATATAGATATATACTTATGTATTAACATCATGAACTCTTGCGTACTCGGAAAACAGTTTGCAACGGGAAAATATTAAGGCACACTACTGAGTAAATCTCGACTAATATGCTAAAATTAATTGAAAAACTGACCATAACATGTACACGCAAGGTGGTTATGTTCTTTTACAAAGTTAACCATGAGAAATCTGACATATTTCTGTTAAGTTTCACTATCCTTTTTGTCTACCGAAGCCTGTAACTAGTGGTGGTTCTGGAAGAGGCAAATTTGTCAATATGGTATCAATTACTATGTGTCTCCTTCTCTGGTATTTATACTTTCATCTTGCATGCTAAAATATCTTTAGTGTGGTCTCTATTACCCAACCATGACTTAGGTAAAGCAAGATCACCTGGTTAGCAAGTAGTGGTCTAATAAAGGAGCTGAGACTCTTTTGAGACTTGTGATAATCCAGTTTTTTTTTTATATATATAAATCAAAAGGTGGAAATTATGAGAAAATTCATGGAATCCACATTTTAGTACAAAACTGTATATGAGCTGACAAAATCCTTAAAGTCATATATAAGTTGCATATAATTTTAAAACTACATTATTACATTAAATTTAGCCGAATTATTATTAATAAAGCTAATGACTTGTGTAAATCGTTAGATCCATTTTGAACCCGTTCCCATTTGAGCTACTTTTTTCTCCGTGTAACCCGGTTGAGGTAACATAACCCAAAACCACTCACTCATAACTAATCTGGTGTTTTTATATTGTGCAAGGTTCTTAATAGAGTGCAACAAAATGGAATGAGAAAGGATGTGGCCGAGGAAGTTAGCCAACTCGTTAGTTTCGAAACTTTGTTTTTCTTTATACATTAATTGCTTTCTTTTCTATGTATCTTTCTTGTTCATCAATTTTAATATATGATTTAAAAGCGGTCATGAAGTTTTAAGTTAATTTTTATGCAGCTAGGACGTTCTTCTATAGCTGGATTTGTCTTTGGATGGCCAACACTTCATGAAAAGCCTACATCTGCGGTAAAACTTTATTTCATGCTATAACTGTACTTTTTAATGCCATAAATACTTACAAATACATATTTATTATTTTTTCTTTTTGTGGTAGATGGTCCACGTGAAGTCATTCATTGATGAGTTCTCCCGAAAACAAAACTTGAGTCAACTGCCTTATACTACTTGGGATGAGTCATATTACTACTTGGGATGAGTCATATTCATCCAAGGTTAACACTTACTTTTATTTTGAAACATATCTTTTTATCGCCTAAATTTTTCTAAATTATTTGAAATCAAAAGATTAGTTTCTAATGTTTTTTAGTTTGATATAGAATGTTGAGCTCTTGATCAAAGGGCTGAATTTCCCTCCTCAAGTCGACAAAGCGATTAGCGATAAGTTTACAGCACTTGGAATATTGCAGGTATAATTCTACCTATGTCAGTTTAATATCTGTCTAAAAGTATTACTTTCTTCTTGGAAGCGCAAAAATGTTTTTTATGTTTTATCGTGAATGCCTTTTCAATGATTAACACTTGATATCGGTTATGTTTCTACAACGAGAAAACCGGTCTTCCGATCATTTGTGATGGCCAGTCGGAATGCAGCTTCAAGGTACTTGCACATCATCATGTCTCATATCCTTCCATACTCTCTCCAGTTTTACCTTTTTTACTCAACCATTGGACTGTATCTTTAGTTTCAGATTCTGAATAGGTACGAGTTTACCGAGCACATTAAGGAATTTATTATATTTTTAATAGTATTACTTTTTTCTCGAAGCGCAAAAACTTTTTTCTGTTTTATCGTGAATACCTTTTCAATGGTAAACACTTCATATCTATTATGTTTCTGCAAGACTATCTCGATGCAGTGAACGTTGACGAGGAAATCGGTCTCCTGGTCATTCGTGATGGTGAGTGAGAATGGAGCTCCAAGGTACTTGTACATCATCATGTACAAGTATGGAAGAATATGAGACATGATGATATACAAGTACCTTGGAGCTGCATCCCGACTCACCATCACGAATGATCGGGAGACCGATTTCCTCGTCAACGTTCACTGCATCGAGATAGTTATGTAGAAACATAATAGATATCAAGTGTTTACCATTGAAAAGGTATTCACGATAAAACAGAAAAAAGTTTTTGCGCTTCGAGAAAAAAGTAATACTATTAAAAATATAATAAATTCCTTAATGTGCTCGGTAAACTCGTACCTATTCAGAATCTGAAACTAAAGATACAGTCCAATGGTTGAGTAAAAAAGGTAAAACTGGAGAGAGTATGGAAGGATATGAGACATGATGATGTGCAAGTACCTTGAAGCTGCATTCTGACTTGCCATCACGAATGATCGGAAGACCGGTTTTCTTGTGGACGTTCATTGTATCGAGATAATCCTGTAGAAACATAATAGATATCAAGGGTTAATCATTGAAAAGGCATTCACGATAAAACATAAAAAACGTTTTTGCGCTTCCAAGGAGAAAGTAATACTTTTAGACAGAAATTAAACCGACATAGGTAGAATTATACCTGTAATATTCCAAGTGCTGCAAAACTTATCTCTAATCGCTTTGTCGACTTGAGAAGGGAAATTCAACCCTTTGATCAAGAGCTCAACATTCTATATCAAACTAAAAAACATTAGAAACTAATCTTTTGATTTCAAATAATTTAGAAAAAATCAGACGATAAAAAGATATGTTTCAAAATAAAAGTAAGTGTCAACCTTGGATGAATATGACTCATCCCAAGTAGTATAAGGCAGTTGACTCAAGTTTTGTTTTCGGGAGAACTCATCAATGAATGACTTCACGTGGACCATCTACCACAAAAAGAAAAAATAATAAATATGTATTTGTAAGTATTTATGGCATTAAAAAGTACAGTTATAGCATGAAATAAAGTTTTACCGCAGATGTAGGCTTTTCATGAAGTGTTGGCCATCCAAAGACAAATCCAGCTATAGAAGAACGTCCTAGCTGCATAAAAATTAACTTAAAACTTCATGACCGCTTTTAAATCATATATTAAAATTAATGAATAAGAAAGATACATAGAAAAGAAAGCAATTAATGTACAAAGAAAAACAAAGTTTCAAAACTAACGAGTTGGGTGACTTCCTCGGCCACATCCTTTCTCATTCCATTTTGTTGCACTCTATTAAGAACCTTGCACAATATAAAAACACCAGATTAGTTATGAGTGAGTGGTTTTGGGTTATGTTACCTCAACCGGGTTACACGGAGAAAAAAGTAGCTCAAATGGGAACGGGTTCAAAATGGATCTAACGATTTACACAAGTCATTAGCTTTATTAATAATAATTCGGCTAAATTTAATGTAGTTTTGATCTCCTTGGTTAAACCTCATCCACCTATGCTTCAAGAAATACAATGAATCGTAAAAAGCAATATATCTAAAATGATATCGTAGAAAAAGATACTAGAAAAAGATACTGTAAACATGTAATCTTCTCCGGAAAGTGACCCCATGCATATCATAAAGTATACATTGTGTATGACATACCACTGCACATCTATAACTTGGTTTAACGGTGGTTTCTAATATGCCTCTACAAGGACTAACCTTAAAATAAAATACATTATCCTTGTAAACGAGAATTGATCCATTATCAAACTTAAAATCAAAACCATCATTAAACAAAACATCAAAAGAGATAATGTTTCTTGCCATATCGGCACTGTAACAAACATTTCTTAAAACAATACATAAACCGGAATCAAAATCAAGCTTGTAATCTCCAATCATTTCAACCCAGGACACATTCTTGTTCCCCATGATTAGATCAAGCTCTCCGGTCCTTAACTTCTTACTTCTTTTGAGTCCCTGCACATTTGTACACATGAGAGTACCACAACCTGTGTCCAATACCTAGGAATCAGAAGTAGATATATTGTTAAGTTCAATCATGAACATACCTGAAGGGTCGGCGACACCTTTGGCCCGAAGCTCCTTTAGGTCTTGCAAATACACTGGACAAGTACGCCTCTAATGTCCAATTTCACCACAATGGAAACATTTGGCCTCCTTAGGATCCTTGGCTTGTGGGATCTTGCGAGAAGAAGTAGAGGCTATGCCCTTAGGTTTGGGTTTGGCGTTGGGAATTCCAACCTTTACCTTACCCTTACCATTTGGTCCATTCTTCTTCTTCTTGCGTATCCCTCCTTCCTTGATGGTCAAGACGGCAGTGGCAGCAGGTTTGGTCTTGGCCATGCCAGACTCGGTGGTCTTCAACATGCCATGAAGCTCCATTATGGTTTTCTCCATTGTATTCATATTGTAGTTCAATACAAATGAATCAAACGCACTAGTCAACGAGTTAAGGATAAAATCCGCAGCAAGCTCTTGACTAATGGGAAAACCAAGGCACTCCAATTGGTCTATGTACCCTTTCATTTTAAGTACATGGATACTCACGCTACTGCCGGTGTCATCTCGCAACAAACGAGAGTTTGACAGTGTCAAGTCGTTCTTGCTTTGCTTGCATTTGGAACATGTCCTTCAATTGTGTAAGCATGTCGTACGCCCCAAGATTCTCCAAGCCCATTTGGAGCTCAGGAGTCATGGTCGTCAACATTAAGCAAGCAACCTCATTTGACTCGGCACGACGTTTCTCAAACTCGTCCCTTGTCGCTTGAGCAGCTCTAACATGAGGCTCTTCAGGAAGGGGTTCCTCTATTGCCCTGATTTTATCTTCCATCCTAAGAACAATTCTTAGGTTGCGAAGCCAGTCAATAAAGTTCAAGCCGGTAAGCTTATCCTTTTCGAGGAGACCCTTGAGGCAAAAGGTAGAAAGAGATGAGGAAGAAGAGTTTGCATTTGCAGCAGACATCTATCATATAAGTAGTAGATTGTATTAGTTAATTTGACATATTTAATCCTTGTTAAAATAATTACCCAAGTGTTTAAAGAAAAACAATTATAATTAACAAGGTTAAGATCCATATTTCACTCATAGCAATGTCGGGTTTGCCGCGGAACATTAACTACAAGCTATTTAGGTAGGTACACTATATTACCAATTTCATCCATGATGAAACTCTTACACTCTTGCGGGATTCTATTGATAATCCATTATATCAATGCATGTTTAATCCCTCCTACGCCAATCCTTTCTTGTGTCGGGTTCGTCGCGGAACACAAGTCCAGATTGTAAACCGTCCATGATAGCTACACGTGAGATCCGGCCCAAGACTCCCGGTATATCGCGAACTTCACCTCACTCTTGCCAACACCCAATTGTGATCCGGCCCAAGACTCTCGGGTTATCGCGAACCACAATAGGTCGGAGGTTCGAATGTGTGCACTACTCGTGGATAGCGTAAAGTTTACATTTTGAAAAACGGGTTTTTGTTTTGTTGTAGCAAAAACATTTTATACAATTTTAAAATTTTGCCAATATCTCATTGCATTTGTTAATCCATTATAACCAAACCAATTTGATATTTATTTAGAAAAAATATTGCGTTTGTTAATCCATTATAACAAACCAATATAGATGACTATTTTATAAGTTTTAAAACGATTTTCTTGCAAGCATAGCCATGACAAATATATTAAACAAAATATTCATCACACACAAACATATCGGTAGTATGCCATAAATCCTATGTGTTTTCCCGGTGAGCCACCACACGGAAAAACAAGGTCAAGCTAAGGACATGGTAAGTAGGAGCAATGGCTCCCACTAAAATCACCATCTTTCTTTGACTCCCTTGTTGTTTGCACCCTCTTGATGATTCCATCTTCATGATGCTAATCTCCAAGTCTCTTTACATTTTACAAAATGTATCTATACTACTTTCTATACTATTACAAATACATAGAAAGAGAACAACACAAGTTGTCGTTAATTAATACATCGGTAAAATGAAAAGACGACATGCAAGCCGTTTGATTAATTATTATTACATTCATCCCGAATAAATAATACACAATCAAACATTCAACAGGGTCATTGGCATACTACTACCGATATCACAATACAACATAACATCATATGAGTGCCTACGATTTCATGTATTCAAAATCATATATGGGCTTTGAAAGCAATTAAAACATAAATAAAAAAGAAAGAGAGCAGCGCTGCTGCTTCATGTTGCTGTCCGAGTTACTAAAAAAAATGAGTTGCATTTTACATTTAATAAAACCTCAAATTTCTTTCTCTGACTTCTCAAACGTACCATATTAGAAAACATGGATCCCTTTTATTTATTTGTTTTTCTTTCAACAGCCCCAAAACAAATATAATTATGAACACATACAAATTTAGGCAGCCCGTAAAAGGAAAAACTAGAGTTTAAACGAGGTGGCTCGGATACCACTGATGGATTTCGGTTCTATCTAACGCAACGGAAGCATGCATAGCAATAACAATAGCATATTAAAATTTTCTATCAACCGAAATCTATCCCATGGATCATCTCGTCAAACAAAAGCTCAAGAGAATGAGTATAAGAAAACATACCATTGAAGATTTCCTTAAGATGTAGATGAAAAGATTCAAACTAGAATCTCTTTATTCGGGGAGACACCCAAAGTTCCGATCTCGATCTATATACTTTCTTCTCCAGCTAAACCCGTGTTCTCTTATTATCCCCAAGCATCCAAAACGTGGACCTTTCCTTTCTAATAAAACACCACAAATCTAGTGTGTTCTTATGATTGTTCAATAGACATCTATGAAAGTATTTGTTAGAATATGAGAACATAAACATATAGACAATCACGAGTGCGCAACGGAATAAATCAAATATGCAATCATATTAATTAACAAAGAGAGAATCGAAACGTGTACCTTATGCAAAGCTTCCAATAATATTAATAATAATATAATTATTATTAGTTAGGGTTTAAAGTAAAACCCCTCTACAATCACACACTTGACACCCCTATGATGTATGCTAGTACTCGATCACAAACTCACAAACCCTTTTGTGTATCTCCTTTATGTCGATACCCCTTAGAACCGAAACCAATTTGTTGCTATTGAAACAAATTAAATCACAATTAATGACATGCATTAAATATGCAAGTGTCATGTAGAGTTCGTATGACACAAAACCGAATACCCTCTAAAAGGGATTTCGGTCGACTAATAGAAAGAGAAGAGAAGGTTTTTTTACAAGTCTAATTCTTGTATGTGTGTGTAAAAACCTTAACCTTTAACCCCTATTTATAGGGATTAATATTTAGGGTTTAATTACTTGGTGACCAAGTTTGAGGAGTATTAGGAAACTCCCTCAAGAATTCGGCCCCCCCTCTTTAAGTGTAATTAGGAAACTTTCTAATTTACACTTTAATCTTTCTCTTTTAATTAATAAACATTTAAACAATCGTTTATTAATTATTTCGTGATCATATTAATCAATATACTACACTTAATATATTAATTAATAACATAGAGTTTACGTGTCATTTTGTGTGACCCCGTAGGCTTAAATAATTACCGGACATGCGTTTATGTAACGTGATCACATATCAACAGCTTCCACTTGAGCATGTTATATAAAGGCAATAACATTGGTTAGCGTCTAGCAACACGCCAATGCTCCCGGAAATATTTAAGGATAGTTTCTTAAAATATCATTTGAAATGATTTAGTCTTTATTATCCCTTTGTTTCAGATACCTTGTTAATTATGAATATGGATCAATGTCATTTCATAAATTAACGATTCTGTTTCTCATTTCTACAATTAATCAAGATTACCAAATTAATCAAGACCTCCTCTTGAGTTCATTTGGGTATGGTCATACAAACATCTTAATTAATTAATGAGGGGCCCAAATGGTATCATACTTCAGTTGCAAATTGAAGGAACAAATCTATATTGACTACACGTGTTAGTCATGTCGTTTCACTACATTTCTGAAAATAGCCCTTTATTACTACCTTGTTCAGGACAGTTAGAACTATATCAAGAAAATGCAATTCACACATGCATAACCTGCTTGTATCTCAAGTCTAAGGATAAATAAAATAACCATTTCACGAATTTCACTTAATGACGCCGATCCATAAAATGAAAATTCGTTAAGTGGAGTAAGTCCGATATTCATCTCTTTGAATACCATGTGAGTTTGGCAAGAACCATCTTCAAAATATTCCCTTAAATATTTTCACCAATCTCTCACATTTGCCTTAGTTTAACTATATTCCCATATAGTTAATCGACAATGGACGTTTAGAATATTTAAAATATTCATGGATTTAAACATGCAAATATAGGACACAATTATTATGAAATGAAAACACTCATACCTAGTATATGAATTCATTTATTGAAATAATAATTGTTTAACCGTCCCTTATCCAAATACCAATCACAGATTTACATGAGATAACTAGCTAGTTTAAGACCTCTGCCCTCGGCATGCTTATTGAGCTTTCCTTTGACAATGCCTTTGTAAAAGGATCTGCTAAGTTATAATCTGTGTGAACTTTGAGTATCTTCATTTCTCCTAGTTTGATTTGTTCACTTGCAAAGTGATATCGTCTAGGATAATGTCTGGCACCTTCTGAACTCCGAGTTCGTTGGCAATGATAATAACTCCCATATTATCACAGTACAAATCCATAGGTGTGTTATTTGAGGAACATCACGTTAAAATCCAAAAATAATCTTTCTAATCCGGACAACTTTCATGGCGTCTTCCGAAGCAGCAATATACTAAGACTCTGTCATATACATAGCAACTGTGGTTTGCTTCTAGCTCTTGCATTCCACCGTGTCTTCATTTAAAACGAAGACTTATCCCGACTGATATTTTGAATCATCTCTATCAGTCTGAAATCCAACATCACAGTATCTATTCACTTTGAATTCTGTATCGGGATTTCAACCATACACCAAAAATAATTCTTTAGTAGCTCGCATGTACTTAAGAATATTCTTCACAGCAGTCCAATGATCCTCTCCAGGATTTTGCTGATAGCGGCTAACTATATTTTGCGCGAACGCAACATCAGGTCTAGTGCATCTTACCGCATACATGATAGATCCCACAGCCGAAGCATAAGGAATTCTTTGCATACGCTCCACCTCTTCAGGTATAGAAGCACCGTTCTTGCTAGATAAATTAAGTCCTTCTTGCATCGGTATATAACCACGCTTAGAATTCTCCATCTTGAATCTCTTCAAGATCTTATCTATAAGCATTTGATTCATCAAATGTGACATGAATTGTCTCATGAACTGATGTGACCAATTTATATAGATCGCCCACATCATTATTGGCCTTTTTCGTATGTGTTTTGAGTCGATTTTGTATGCATTTGGCGCGTTTATGGTGTTTGTTAGTGCTTTCAGGTTCTTAGCAGGTTGTGCGTCCATTTGGTACATTTTCTGACGATTTTAGGCCAAGATGTTGATCCGAGTGTTCGAGAGATGTTGATAAAGAAGAACAAAGATTTCAGCAAGATTTGACTGCGCCGCAGTGGGAAGGATGATGCCCCACTGCGCCGCAGTCAATGGAGTGAAGAAGCCAAATGGATTCCAGCAAGTTTGAGCTGCGCCGCAGTGGGAGTATTCACACCCCAATGCGCCGCAGTCAAGGTGTGCCAAAGCCAAAGCTGTCCAGAGGTTTTACACTGCGCCGCAGTGGGAGGAATGTTGCCCCACTGCGCCGCAGTCCTTGGTCGATCAAAAGCAAATAATTTCCAGTGGTTTTCCACTGCGCCGCAGTGGGAGCGAACCATGCTCACTGCGGCGCAGTGAGTGCACGGGGAGACCAGGGCTACAACCCCTTTGCACCAGATTGGGGGGAGATATAAAAGAAAAAAAAAACCTAATTTCATATTATCCAAGTTTTTCTTTCTAGGAGCTGTTCTACCAAGGGTCTTTGACGGATCATCGCAGATTTCATCATTTGATTCATTGAAGATTCAAGAACATCCATCTAGATCGTATCTAATCTTCTGTCTTGCAATTTATATTCAACAATCATTGGTACAATATGTTTTCTTTTCAATTTCTTTATTGCAATTCAATTTAGTATGATTGGCTAGATTTCTAATCATCCACTTTGATGAAACTTGACGAATGATATGATTGCAATATTTTAATTCAAGAGTTGATTCAATTATCGTTGTGTCGTGATCTTTATCAATTAATTCCTTGCGATTTATTCTTTTGATGTTGATGGTTTATGTGTTCATCGTTAGTGGTACTAGGTGAATACGTTTATCGTTTCAATTCGATTGTCTATGGTCGTTTGTCACCGGTTCATGGTATGACGGTGAATGTCAAATCTAGAATAGGAGTTAATTGGTAAACGTGTTTAGAAACGGTTGGTGGTACCACGTTTTCATTCACATTCATCACATAAGTGGTCTTAACTACGAACTCACAATATACACTTTCTAGGGTTCACAGAATTCATGTTGCACACAAATTTCCTAACCATGCATGCTATATGAAGAGTTTTAACTTAAGCCGTAGTCTAGTCAAACC
>CM067174.1:71396532-71414802 GCA_034093135.1 Erigeron breviscapus | reverse complement strand
AGAAAAGGCAAAGAGCCTCCGAGTTATCGAGGTATCTGCAGGCAGCACAAGACTCTGACTGAAGCTATCAAGGAGTCTAAAAAGCTTGATGATGATTTTGCTTCGGACAAGAAAGTAGTTGAGAAAGTCGACGACAAGAAAGTGGGATTTAAAAGAAGGTCAAATTGGTCTTTCAATAACAATAATAATAAGAAGTTCCGTGGAAGTGGTAGTTCGAGTGGTGACAAGGATAAAAAGAAGAATGGCTCATGGTGTACATTTTGCAAGACAATTCATGAAGGGCATTGTACCGACAAGACACGAAGGTGCCATAAGTGTGGGAAGTCAGGACATCTTGCAACTGAATGTAGGGACAAGACTCATTGCTACAAGTGCCAAGAAACGGGTCATCTCATTGCCGATTGTCCACAGATGAAGAATGCTGGAAAGAAGACCGCCACGACAACAACAAAAGTGAGAGCTCTTCAAATGACGGTTGATGACGCAAGGAACAACGATGAAGTGGTATGTGGTACTTTCCTTGTTAATTCAAAGCCTGCCTCTGTTTTATTTGATTCAGGTGCAAATAGGTCATTTGTGTCCACATTATTTGCTCCTAAACTAGAAAGAGTCACTACCCCCTTAGATTGTTCAATAGAGGTAGAAATTGCTAATGGTACGGTTAATAATATACGTGTGGGATATGACGATTGTGACATTGAGATTGAAGGTCGTTCTTTTCCAGTTCAACTATTACCTACTACCTTAGGTGGTTTTGATGTAGTGATTGGTATGGATTGGTTGGCTAGAAATGAAGCTAGTATTTTATGTTCCCAAAAGATAATTCGATTGCCTATATCCGAGGGTAAAGTGATAACGGTGTATGGAGATAAGAAGAGAGGAGGAATAAAGATTATTAGTATGATGAAAGCTATTAAATGTATAAGGAAAAACAAGAGCCATTTCTTGGCTTATGTCATAGATGCAAGAAAAGAGAAGTCTCCAATCGCTAGTGTTGAGGTAGTATCCATTTCCCCGATGTGTTTCCCGATGATCTACCCGGTATTCCTCCCGATCGTGAAGTTACTTTTCAGATAGATCTTATTCCGGTGCTACACCCGTTGCTAAAGCACCTTACCGATTAGCTCCTACAGAAATGAAGGAATTAATGACGCAACTACAGGAGTTACTTGATAAGGGGTTCATACAACCTAGTTCCTCGCCTTGGGGAGCTCCAGTTCTCTTTGTTAAGAAGAAGGATGGATCAATGCGCATGTGTATTGACTACCGTGAGTTGAACAAACGAACGGTCAAGAATAAGTATCCTCTCCCGAGAATTGATGATCTTTTTGATCAACTACATGGTGCTTCGTATTTTTCAAAGATTGATTTGCGGTCCGGTTATCATCAGTTAAAGGTAAAGAAGGAAGATGTAGCAAAGACAGCTTTCCGGACTAGATATGGTCATTATGAGTTTTTGGTCATGCCATTTGGGTTGACCAATGCTCCAGCCGCGTTTATGGACTTAATGAATCGGGTATGCCGCCCCTTTCTAGATCATTTTGTTATTGTGTTTATTGACGATATTTTGATCTATTCTAAGTCAGAGGATGAACACCGTGAGCATTTGAAGCAGTTTTGGAGGTGTTGAGGAGAAGAAGTTGTACGCAAAGTTTTCTAAATGTGAGTTTTGGCTCCGAGAAGTGCAGTTTCTTGGTCATGTTATTACATCGGAAGGTATTAAAGTAGATCCTTCAAAGATAGAAGCTGTTTCAAAGTGGGAGCAGCCAAAGACACCTACCGAGATTAAGAGTTTTCTTGGTTTGGCTGGGTATTATAGAAGGTTTATTCAGGATTTTTCCCGAATAGCCAAGCCTATGACGGAATTAACAAAGAAGAGTGTGAAGTACGAGTGGACTGAAAAGCAGGAAAATGCATTCCAAACGTTGAAAAGAAGTTGTGTGAAGCTCCTATCCTTGCCTTGCCTGAAGGTACTGATGATTTAGTGGTATATAGCGATGCTTCTATTACGGGTTTGGGTTGTGTCTTAATGCAGAGAGACAAAGTGATTGCCTATGCTTCGCGTCAGTTGAAGCCTCATGAGAAGAATTACCCTACCCATGATCTTGAGCTAGCGGCGGTTGTGTTTGCATTGAAATTATGGAGACATTACTTATATGGTACTAAATGCACACTTTACACCGACCATAAGAGTTACAATATATGTTTACTCAAAAGGAGATGAATGTGAGACAAAGAAGGTGGATGGAATTACTTAAAGACTATGATTGTGAAATCAAATACCATCCGGGTAAAGCCAATGTAGTGGCGGATGCACTAAGTAGGAAAGTGCAAAGCTCTTCTTGTAAGTTGATGAGCATGCAAGTTCAGGCCAAGTCGGGTCTATTAGATAGAATTAAAGAAGCACAAGAGATGGCATTAATGAAGGATAATATTGATAAGAGAGTATTGGGAAGAAGAAACGACTTGTGATGGAGACTAATAGCCGCGGGTTTAAAACATACAAGGGTCGTATTTGGGTGCCACTGCTTGGTGGTAACCGGGAGTTGATCCTCGAAGAGGTCCATAGAAGTAGGTATTCGATGCATCCCGGTGTCACCAAAATGTATGCAGATTTGAAGCCGATTTATTGGTGGCCGGATATTAAGGGTGAAGTAGCTCATTTTGTAGCAAAGTGTTTGACATGTGCACGTGTGAAAACGGACCATAAAAAGCCGTATGGTTTGTTGCATCAATTAGACGTTCCCGAGTGGAAATGGGATCATATCACGATGGACTTTGTAACGAAGCTACCGAAAACGCCGAAAGGGAATGATATGATTTGGGTGATTGTAGATAGATTGACGAAGAGTGCTCATTTTCTAGCTACCCGACAAGATGTGCCTTTAACGAAGATGGCAAAGTTGTACATTGATGAAGTAGTTGCGAAACATGGAGTCCCGTTATCTATTGTTTCGGATCGAGACTCGAGGTTGTGTCAAACTTTTGGAAGGGTCTTCAACGGGAGTTGGGTAGTAGAATAAATTTGAGTACCGCCTATCATCCCCAAACCGATGGGCAAAGTGAGAGAACCATCCAAACCTTAGAGGATATGTTGAGAACGTGTGTACTTGAATACGGTGGAGCATGGGATGAACACTTGAAGTTGATCGAATTTGCTTATAATAATAGTCACCATACAAGTATTGGAATGCCACCATTTGAAATGTTATATGGAAGGAGATGTAGGACTCCAAGTTGTTGGATGGAGCCCGGTGAAAAGCAGTTGACCGGTCCCGAAATTATTGAAATTACTTCTGAAAAGGTTAATGTAGCTAAAGAAGCCTTACGTGTGGCAAGAGAAAGGCAGAAAACATATGCAGATAAGAAAAGGAGACCGATTGAGTTTAATGTTGGTGATTTAGTGATGCTGAAAGTATCACCTTGGAAAGGAGTTATCCGATTTGGAAAGAAGGGAAAGTTGAGTCCACGTTTCATTGGACCTTTTAAAGTGGTGAAGCGCATTAAAGATGTGGCATATCAGTTGGAATTACCTCCAGAATTGGATGGAATTCACAACACCTTCCATGTATCCTACTTGAGGAAATGTTTAGCTGAGGAGTCGAGTGTGATTCCTATTAAAGACGTGAGTATTGACCCCATGAAGAGAATAGTAGACGAACCGGTAGCGATACTTGGAAGAAAGCAAAAGAAGTTACGCCGAAAAGTGATTGAACTTGTCTTGATAAAGTGGAAGCATAATCATGGAGAAAGCTTGACTTGGGAAACTGAAGCAGTAATGAAGGAGAAATATCCCGAGTTGTTCCTATCTGATGAGATTCCGGGGACGGAATCCTCTTAAGGGGGAGGTATTTGTAACATCCCGAACTTTTATTTAACGTTTGACTAATGCCGTTAAGTCAATTTGGGGTGTCGTTAAGTCTTTACTTAATATTTGAATGTAGTTATGTGTGGTTAACGTAGATAAAGTAGTTAGGTTTAAAAGCCTAAATTTTAATGACGAATAAAAGTGTGATTAATGTCGCTTAAAGGCTATGTAGTGCCTTTTAATGAAGGACTAATGTTGTATATGGTCAATAATGCAGTTTGTGGCCAATAATGAAGGGTTTAGAAGTCCAGGGACTGATTTTGATATAGGTTGAAATCTAAAAACGGGATTAAGGCTTTGATGGGTGTAATTAGGGTTGATTAAGCAGCCATTAGCAAATAATAAAGCAATTAATCCTTTCTTGAATCCTAAAGCAATTAATCAAGTATTTGATCAAACGATTTGGTGTTGTAAATTGATCGATCATCTAGTCAAGCAGGTAATCATTGATTTATTGTTTGTATTTCAGATTTAGAGGTGGTTTAATTATGGGACAAATCTGATTAAGATGGGATTATGCAAGTAGTTAGGGTTTATGTGGTGTTTTGGGGTAATTAACATTGAAAGTGATGTTAAACGAGTCCGTAGTCGATCGTGATGATCAAAATATGTTTAATTATGTCGAAAACATGTTTGGGAAGAAGACTTGATCGATTGAAACCTGGAAAATTAATGAAGAAAGTCGTTTTACGAAAACTGGATGAAATTATAGTCATTTTCGTAAAACTGAGCCTAAGTTCGTCAGAACGAAGATAGACTTCGTTTGGAGCTATCTTCGTTAGGAGTAGATAACTTCGTAAAAAGGATTTTGAGATTAAGTTCGTAAAGAGGATTAATTTCGTAAACTATCTTCGTTGGTTATATAAATTCGTTCAGAGATCATCTTCGCAAGTTATAATCATTTTCGTAAAACTGAGCCTAAGTTCGTAAGAACGAAGATAGACTTCGTTTGGAGCTATCTTCGTACGAAGGTTAACTTCGTATGAATGATTTTTGGGTTATCTTCAGTAGATCAACTAAATTCGTAAAGAAGCTATTTTCGTAAAGTAGATCGAACGAAGTTTAAGTTCGTACGAAGGTTATCTTCGTAAGGTGTAATTCTGGAATTTTACGTAGTCAGTCTTAAGTTCGTACGAGGGTCCATTTAAGGTCCTAAATGACTTATACTTTATATGTTAATGTACGATAGGTGTCGGGGATTACTGATAAGCACTATTAGCTATTTGGTTGCACGCGTACACTACTACCAGGTAAGATACACTACTTTGACACGCTGGGGGATCAACTAAAAGCTGGTTTCAAATCGTAAACACTTCCATTCGGTACCTTTTTATTGCATGTGGGCATATGGGTTACTTGGGAGGTATTATGGGTTATGCAGTTGACCATGAGACCTGAGATGCAGTCCCTATTGTAGTGTAATGCAGTATTGCTTAATGTAATATGTAGTTATGCAGTTGATGTAGTTTAATGAAGTATCTTGATATGTATGATATATAGAAATGAAGTTGATGTGTGATATGCATGCCTGACCTGTACGCCTAGTTCACTAGACTTGCTAGGTTGCTATGTCACTTGCACGTTTAAGGATCCAAACGTAATGAAGTTAAAGTGTGTGAATGTCTAGGAATGTGTGTTACCTAGACTATATGTGTGTGAATGTTTGGAATGCAGGGACCCAATCTATATGTGTGAAATTGAGCTCATAAAACAGATGCAGTGAAAAGTGTTAAGCTTAACCCGTACTAGCCTTAGCCGGGCAAGTGCGTAGATGCAGTTGTTGCTTGGGTGGCTCCTCGCAACGTGGTCTTTATAACGCAGGGCGAGTAATACGAGAGGTTTGACCAACCTCCACATACGGATTACTCAAGGATTGGCTTGCCATTCCTTAACGACGTAAGATGAGTAGTCTTTTGGCTAATCATCCAGTCGGGTGTGATGCAGGGCACACTTATATGCAGTTAACGAAGATACGTGTGACAATGTGTGAACTAATGCAGGATAGGCACATTTAGGATGATTATCCTAATTGAAACGAAGTTGAAATGCAGTATATGTGTGAACGTGTGATGTGTGTTGTGCCTAATAAACTTGTCTAATAATGAAGATTGTTTTAATTGGACAAATGCTTTTAAATTAAGTGTGATCTTACTTAGCTATTCTTATAGCTAACACTTGCTTCTTAATGTGGTTGTTCCCTCAGGTTTAGCTTGATGGAAACTAGATGCAGGACGTGTGAGCTTGGGTAGATGCAATGCAGGAGCCTTAGCTACCCTTAGACGATGCTTTCTTTAGACATTCATTACATTTCGTATTTAATGTCAAATTTATGTAGTGATGTGTGAACGGTTGTTTTATGTTGGGCAACCGTTGGGTTTCATTTGAACTATTGTTTGATATGGCATGTAACACCAAATAAATGCAGAAACCGAAATGTTTCTATCGGTTTTGACTTTTACAGTCTTTACTTCCGCAATTTAACACCGTTAGGTGAAAAGTTTTTGAAAACCCATATTTTTAAACGACGGGTGTTACAGCCGGTTTTTCAAACCATCCTTTTTGTCCCCTATTTAATTGTTGACGGCTCCGGAGATTTTCTTTTCCACTTCTTTTGCAACTGCTCTCCCTTCCCAACTCTCTTTTCTTCAGAATCAATCGTTCCTCTTGTGAGGTCCCAAATACGATGGTTAACCCCGAAAGTGTATAATACAACAAGTCTAATAATCACTAGAATGGACTAGTATTACTTAAATATAAATGCAAGTATATAAATAAAGTAATACACGACTTAAAGCAATAAACAAGTAAAGTGGAACATTATGTATTTTTCAAGGTGTATTTTATTTATGATGTTAAATAAAATACAAGGTTGTGCGGAATCAAGATAATATAAATAAGTATGTATCCTAACAACCTATGAATTACAAATGATCTATATTTGTCAAATAACTCTTTGGATCGAGATACTTAAAGTTGTGAAGTATCCCTGTTTAAGATCGAGAGTATTTAGACAAATTCACTATAATGCTAAATGTATGCTTTAAAGTAATTTTCTCAAAGAAATGACTTTGTATTTATAGGCAACAAAATTCACCAGTGAATTTTGTGCCGTACAAATATGGTTGCATGCATTTAATGATCCGACAAGAACATTAAATGCATTGGTTAATGGTACAAGGATAAAGTCACATCAATATGACTTTATTCTTTTAACCAACCACCTTTACACACGTATAAACTTTGGTAAAGAACAAGTGGATTGTTCTTTGGAAAGTGTGTAAAGGCAAAAGTCAATTACTCGATATCAGTGTTCAGACTTGTAAGGTCTAGAACACTGACAATCCTCCAGTGTACAGATCTGGTAAGACTTCCAGTGGACTCCGCCATTTGTCAGTCTTCTTTTTTCTGACTTCAGTCTTTGACTTCAGTGAGAACGTCTTCAGTAGAGTAGATCTGGACTGGGTTGAAGTCCAGTGAGCTAATCTGGAGAATACTCCAGATTTCCTATACAAGTATTTGCTCACTGGTCTTCCATTATTTCTGGACAATCTTCAGAGGGACTCCAGATTCCAAGTCTGGAGTAGGTCCAGTAGAACACGTTTCTGGACAGATCTTCAGTAAGGCTCCAGTAGTCGAGTCTGGAGCGAGTCCAGTAAATCTGGACCTAACAAATTCCCCCTATTTGTTTAGAAATAATGCAAGTGTTTTCAAGCTTATATCTATACAACTTTGTATGCTTGAAAAACACAAGTTTTGATTTTAGTCTAAAAAATCTAAGTTACTGGAAAACACTTTATAGATCATGAGTGTTTTCAGTTTCATCTTTTAAGTTCTAACTTAGACTAAATCTGATCATTTACTTTTATGAATCAAAAATTGCAACTAATATTACATACATCAACTGATAAATAGTTACAATTTTCATCAAACAATAAATTACAATAAGTAAATGATAAGAGTCAGGCCCTTCTCTTCGATGTCTGTCCTGGAGCATCTTCAGAAGCCTTTCTCTTTGGTGATGGAGAAGATGGTACTGATTCTGGCGATTTCATGCCTATTGCAACTTCCATCTGTTGCTTTCTTCTCCATACCTTCTCAACCCTCTTCAGAAATGCTTTAACATCAGTCGACACATTTGTCTTCCCCCTGAACGTTAAGGCAATCTCCTTCAGTTCAGTCCATCCAAACGCCTGGACTGAAGTACTCTTTCTTTCATCAGTAAAGTTACCTTCCCTGGTCAACTTTACTTCAAACTTTGACATACCTTCATGATTATCAGCAAGATTAATCTCTGCACCAGTGATCCTTCTAGCATCAGCCCTGAAATTCAACATTTCATTATACTTGTCTTTCAATTTGGCTGTCTGGATCATTGCTTCAGTTTCCTTTGACACTCTCTTTTGTTCTACAGCAGACTGGAGTTGTTGACGATTGATTTTCAGAGAAGTGTCCAGGGGAATGAATCTGCTTACATCAGCATCTTTAATAGCTTTGATCTGTTTGGCAGTCAGTTTTGGTAAGCCAGTCACTTTCTTTCTGTACTCTAACTCCAGAGCACCGGCATTTTTCCTTATCTTCTTCTGGAGGTTCACCAGTTCCTCCTTCCTCTGCCTGATAAGTTCTGGTACACTAACGCCATAAATTATTGAATCATAAATCTGTTCTTCTTCAGCGTAAAAGGAGCGTACATGAACATCATTCAATGCATTCAGACATTGATGAACTCTGGGGTCTTCCTTCATCTTTTTGTACACATCAATGTTTATGCCTAACCTGCCAGCATTATAAGAGTCCGGAGTCCCCATAGTTGCCATCTCCCTTTGATGGGCCAGCAGTTCATCTCTTTGATTTCTCTTAAAGATCTCTATCATTATGCATTCTTGTTCCAGCTTCTTAGAGGTTTCATCATCAGCAGTGGGAAACTCTGATGATTTTTCAGCAGTTTGTTCTTTTCCTTTAACAGACTTCAGAGTAGTTGGTATATCTGGGAAAGATTCAAACTGGGGCTCACTGGCTTCAGTACCAGCAGCTTCTTCAGTCAGCATAGTGGCTTCAGTGCCAAATGCTCTCTGTGCTAATCGTGCACTGGCATCAGTACCAGTCACTTGTTTTTGTTGCACAATGCTTTCAGTAGCAAAGGCCTTTTCAACAGCACTGGCAACAACTTCCTTCTTCTTTCTAATCAACCCTTCTTGGACACCAGACGACTTTCCCCCCTTGGAATGATCACCAGTTCTGGACTTGAGATCATTCCATAATTGTTCTAGCATATGTCTATCCAGTGCACCAAAGGTTCTTCCAGCCACTGGAGTTGTATCAGTCACAATTTTCTTAAGTGTCTGCACTTCCTTTTTAACAGTTTCAACTTCTTTAGGCAAGTGCTTTGGCAATTTTTCTTCCATCAACTTCTCCACTTGGGGTAACAGCCCATCTTGAATAGTTCAAAGAACAGACTCAGAAATTTCTTCAGATAATTCTTTCAACATACTAATTCTGAACTTCTTTGTACATTCATCACTAATTGTGCTAACAACAGCAGCCTGATCAAGTGTGGGCCTGCTTTCCAGTGAACTAACTCTAGTAACCAACTTCTGAACCTCTTCTTTCAGACCTGCCAGTGGTTGAACAAGTTCACCCTTCACTGCAGTCTGAACCGAACTAACCAGCCTTGTCTCTAATCCCTGGACTGCCACTTTGAAATTTTCAGTATTGTTGTTTGTGGCCAGTACCAGTTCATCAAGTTTCTCAAAAACAAGCTTCTCATTCCCAGCAAACACATTCATCTCAGATGCAAGGTTATTTGATAATAAAGATTTAAAGTCTGAAATAACCTGCGATGAAGTCTGGAGTGATCTCTCCAGGTCCGCCACCTTATTTAAAAGGCCTTGGACCTTGGCAGAAGATGAAGTGGAGAGACCACTGGGAGGTTCAAGATTGGAAGTCAATCTGGTCATTAATGGTACTTGTGCCCAGACCTCTTCAGTTGCAGCTTCAGATGTTACAACTGTTGAGTCCAGCGCACGAGGTTCAGATACGTTGACTGGAGTTTCAAGTGGTGGAGGTTGAGTTTGTGAAGTTTGGATTGTGAATGGATTAAAGTAAGGAGTGGATTGTGGAATTGAAGGTGGTGGTGGTGGTGGCATGTTTGATTCTGTGGAGGTGGTGGCATATCTGATTCTGATGGAGGAATATTTGTTTCTGGTGGAGGTGGTGGCATTTCTGGTAGACTTTCAACTTGTACAACATCCTCACCCAGAAAGTTCATATTGACATCAAAATTCTGATCTTCTGACATGGGAGAATCAGCCTCATCCCAAAACATTTCACCAGCCTGAGCACCAACCAGTTCACCAGCCTGTTCACTTGCTTCAACATTCAAATCGATTTGAGCCTCTTGCTCACCAGATACTTGTTCATCAGTCTGAACATCTTGTTCGACCTGCTCAACAACTTGTACATTCTCTTGCTCAATAACTTGTACATTCTCTTCAGGTTCAAAAATCGGAGACCCATCCAAATTCATTACATCACCAGGATGTCTTTCTGGATTCACCTGAACTCCAGCTCTCATCAGACGCCTTGATCTTGGTCGTCTGGAAGGTTCAACATTTTCTGGTCCTTGACCTTCAGGAGCCACTTGTCTAATGGGTTGTACAGCTTCTATAATCTGTACATCTTGGTCACCAGAGGGTCCTTCACCAGCTTGACCTCTACCTGGAGCCACTTCTACTTCTTCCCTTTGAAAAGAGAGCATGGACTGAGGAATATCTACCTCATTCAGTGGAGATCTTAGGTTGGTCAGATCCCTCATATACTCACTCACAGAAAAGTGAGTAGTTTCAAAATCGTACTGGTCTCCAAGAGCTCTTTTAAACATCAGTGAAAGGAAACGGATATATGGAACAAAGGCTTTTCTACCTTTCACTCTAAGACGCTCTACCAGATCATCAAACAGGATCTGAGCAAAATCCACTCTAAGTCCAAACCAGAGGCAGTAGGAAATCTGGAGATGAGTTTGATTTATCTAGTCCAACCCTCCCGAACTGCCTCCCAAACATTCAACAATATCTGTTTGCTCATGTAGACTGTTCCCTTCCTGGATAGCTGGCCATGCTCATCCACAATATCTGTGTGCCCCATCAGTCTGCACACTTCCCTTGTATTGATACCAGAGGGAAGTTCGATGGGCAACTCATTCTGTTCAAAATAATTCAACTGTAGAACAGACCTGAGTAAACTAACAGTGAAACCCAAGGATCTGGTACCTTGCTTCAGAGAATAAGTAATTGATGAAGTTTCATCATCGTATTGTGCAGTGTACCAGAATTCACATAGATAATCATGGTACATCCTCCCTGGATTTAATGTCAAAGCACCATATAAAGTACATGAGAGAAAAAATGTATTTAATCTCCCAATAACAGATTGGGCATCATGAACACTGGAAAGTGAAAGTCTGGCCATCCAGTTATTCATGTTTATCCTTATGGATTTTGCCTCTAATGTGATATGAGGTGCCCTTTCAACATTTCCAGTAGGATCATATTCAGCGGAGAACAGATTTTTAGGCGATTTAGATTGTCTTGGTGCCATTTGAATATTAGTAAAAGAAGATGAAATTGAATATTTAGGGTTTTGATGAAGATTTGATGAAGAATTGAATGGAAATGGAGTAAATATGAGAGATGATTTATGATTGGAATTGAATGAAGAAATTAAATGAAGGAATTTGAAAGGATTTGAGAGTAAATATGTTCGAAGTAAATGCAAATTAAATTGAAAGTGGGTATATATAGGAGAGAGAATGAGGAACTCAAACGGTTTATTTGAAATTATCAAATATAATTTTGATCGAGGTTCTGAGATCCGCATTAATTACATCACATCACACATAAATGTGTGATGGTTTACAGCCCACAAACAGTAACAAGTTGCACTTTTTGTTTTCCCAAGGTAAGAATACCATCATTTCTTTGAAAAAGTTACATGCCACGTAGGATTATAAGATAAATATCTTTAAAAAGTTTGCTTACGTGGCACGCACAATGACCAAGTATTTAAAAATATTATGACTCATTTCAGTGCATCTGGAGGTTGACTGGACACTCCAGTATCACTGGTGGATTAGTCCAGTGACGCATGTACTGATGGTACACTGGAGGGACACTCCAGTAAAGTACCAGTGAAAACCATTTGAAAGAGACTGGTGACCTCAAACATGCACGTCAACTAATACAGACAAATGAGAGGGACACATTTACAAGGAGACAAAAGTCACCTCAAACACGCACTTCAACCTGTCCAATTACCAGTGAGAGGGACACATTTACAAAGTACCAGTAATATTTCTGAAGAATTTGTCCAGTGAGAAAATAAATTAATAAATTCCCCCTGAACTTAAAACATTTTTAAGAACAAAAATATCTTTCAAGTCTTTCCCCCTGGAATGTTGATCCAGAAATCTATTAATGCAAAGATAGTACACAACGGCGTTCAATATCTGAGCAGTCATAAATTTATAAATCTTTAAATCAAAGATCCTCAGTAGTACACAATGGCGTTCAATACCAAGGTTCCAGATTTAAGGGTTTAACATTCCCAACTCACTAACAAGATATTCAAAAGTTTTGACATCCAGAGGTTTAGTAAAAATGTCAGCGAGTTGTTTGTCAGTGGGAATAAAATGGAGTTCAATGTTGTTTTTCATAATATGATCACGGATAAAATGATACCTGAGATCAATGTGCTTCATTTTGGAGTGCATGACTGGATTGTTTGAGATAGCAATGGCACTGGTATTATCACAAAAGATTGGGGTCTTTGAGTACTTAATACCATAATCAAGCAACTGGTTCTTCATCCAGAGTATCTGAGCACAACAACTGGCTGCAAACACGTATTCAGCTTCAGCAGTGGACAATGAAACTGAAGTTTGCTTCTTACTGGTCCAGCTGACCAGTTTGCCACCAAGGAAATGACATCCACCAGTAGTGGATTTCCTGTCTATCTTACAACCTGCATGATCTGAATCTGAATAACCCATTAGATCCATGCCTGAGCCTTTGGGATACCAAAGACCCAAACTGGGGACACCCTTAAGGTACTTCAGTATGCGCTTGACAGCAAGCATATGAGATTCCTTTGGATTAGACTGATATCTAGCACATAAACATGTTGAAAACATAATATCTGGTCTACTGGCAGTTAAATACATCAGTGAACCAACCATGCCTCTGTAGACAGTGGTGTTCACTGGTTTACCATCTGGATCGGAGTCCAGTGTCAGTGGTGCAGAAATTGGAGTTGGTTTAGATGGTGAATAGTTCATATCATATTTCTTTAAAAGATCTCTAACATATTTTTCCTGATTAATAAAAATGCCATCTTTGTTTTGTTTAATCTGGAGTCCAAGAAAATACGTTAATTAACCCATCAAACTCATTTCATATTCTGTTGACATTATTTTCGAAAATTTCTTGCACATGTTTTCATCAGTAGACCCAAAAATAATATCATCAACATAAATTTGTACCATTAACAGATTACCTTTTTCATGAAGAATAAATAAGGTATTGTCAATTGCACCTCTTTTGAAACCATTTTTCAATAAAAGTTTAGTCAGAGTGTCATACCAGGCACGTGGGGCTTGTCTGAGGCCATAAAGCGCTTTGTCCAGACGATATACCCAATGTGGATGCTTTTCATCAACGAAACCTGGTGGTTGTCTGACATAAACTTCTTCTTCAAGCTTTCCATTCAAGAAAGCACTCTTTACATCCATCTGGTAGACCTTGAACTGATGATAAGCAGCGAATGCTAAGAATATTCTGATCGCTTCAAGTCTAGCCACTGGAGCAAATGATTCATCAAAATCGACATCTGACTGGCAGTAGCCTTGTGCTACCAGTCTGGCCTTGTTTCTGATTACGTGGCCATATTCATCTACCTTGTTCCTGAAGACCCATCTTGTTCCAATTGGTTCTTTCTTTCCAACTGGGAAAGGAACCAGATACCAGACCTTGTTCCTTTCAAACTGGTGAAGCTCTTCTTGCATAGCAGTCACCCAACTTGGATCTTCCATAGCCTCGTCAATCTTCTTTGGTTCCATCAATGATAGAAAACTAACATGTAAGCATTGATTACTGGAGGCTCTTCTGGTCTGAACTCCTCTACTGGAGTCACCTATGATCTGATCAATAGGATGAGCTTTTGTCCATCTGGAGTACTGACCAGGATTGTTACTGACAACAATATCAGTGCAAGAATTCAGTTGAGTCTCCTCTGGAGTTGCTTCAGGAGGAGGATCTTGCCAGACTACTTCAGCATCTTCATCTGAGTCATTTAAATCACGATTTGCATCATGAAATTCTTCATTTGAAGGCATTTCTTGAAGTACTGGTTCAGTTTGGAATTCTTCATAAGAAGACATTTCTGGTATATTCTCAACTGACACTGATACTGGGGGAGTAGTACGAACATCTGATCCAATATTAATTTCAGAGGGTAGTTTGAAAATAATAGAAGGATAGAATGAAGTACCACTGGAGCGTTTCTTTTTCTGAGCAGGTTCCAGATCAGGATGACTGGAAACTGTGTCTTCTGAATCTTCTTTATTGTAGTTGATAGGATCAGATTCACAAAAGATAATTGGAGTTACTGGGGGAGTGTCAAGGGCTGGCTTCTTGTTGATTGCAGCATTTGATTCATCAAATGTGACATGAATTGACTCATGGACCTTCTCCAGTCTCTTGTTGTAGACTCTGAAGGCCTTGCGAATGGCTGAATAGCCTAAGAAATACCCTTCATTAGCTTTGGCATCAAATTTGCCTAACTGACTGGAGTCGTTTAGGATGTAAACTAGACATCCAAAAACGTGAAAATAACCAATATTTGGTTTTCTATTTCTTAAGACTTCGTAGGCTGTCTTTTTGTGTCGCTTCACATACACTGACCGGTTCTGGGTGTGGCAAGCAGTAGCAATTGCTTCAGCCCAGAAACTGGTAGACAGACCAGATTCAGCAAGCATACTCCTGGCAGCTTCTATCAGCGTTCGATTCTTCCTTTCCACAACTCCATTCTGTTCTGGAGAGCGGGCTGATGAGAAATTCTGGGAGATGCCAGTGTCAGTACAGAATGACTCCAGAGTTGCATTATGGAATTCTGTTCCATTGTCACTTCTTAACTGACACACCTTTCAACTGTACTTGAGCTCAATTTGCTTGATAAGACTGATGATTTCAGCAGCAGCTTCACTTTTAGACCTGAGAAAGATAACCCAACAATATCTGGAAAATTCATCTACGATCACCAGGGTGTATCTTTTACCAGCATGAGTCTGAACATTCACTGGACCAAAGAGGTCCATATGAAGCATATGAAGAGGTTCAGATATGCTGAAATTCTGTCTGGTCTTGAAACTGGTACGCTTCTGCTTACCCATCTCACATCCTGGACATGGCCTTTCCTTTTTGAAGGAAACTGAAGGTATCCCATCTGCAAGTTGTTTTCTGGACAACTTATTAATATTCTTGAAATTTAAATGGGATAACCTTTTGTGCCATAACCAGTTTGTGTCTTCATTAGCTTGAGTATAGAAACACTGCTCTGAAGGAGAGCTTTCCATATCCATCACGTACACATTCCCTTTTCTGGGGGCAATCAACACTACCTTCCAGTCCTTGTTGAATACGATACCCTGAGCAATATTGAATAAAACTTGATAGCCATCATCACACAGTTGGCTTACACTGATCAGGTTATATTTCAAACCATTCACAAATGCAACACGTCTGAACTTGACTTGTCCATTGTTCAGAACACCGTATCCCTCAGTCTTTCCACAACCATCATTTCCAAAAGTAATGGAGGGTCCATCAGAAATGGTGAACTCCTCCAGCAGGGTCTTACATCCGGTCATCGTCCTGCCAGCAGCACTGTCAAGATACCAGATATATTTCTTTCGATCGCCCTGCACATCCACCAGATATTATTAGTTAGATTTGGGAACCCATCGACTGATGGGTTCACTGGACCCTCCCTTATAGGTCCCTGGGGCAATCTGGTTTAGTTCACTTTCTTCAACAGTGGTCTTAGTTGAAAAGACCACTGGGGTTGATAGTTTTGAAACCTTTTCTTTTTCTCAACTGGAGAAATAGATTTATCTTTCTTTGCAAAAGGTTTTGTATTTTGTCTAGGGCCAGATGAAGTACCCTCAATAAAGTTTAATCTTGCATTAAAACTTTGAAATTGACGAGTCAGTATTTGAATCTGGCTCTCTAACCTTGACAAAACATTTTCATCAGATGATACCTTAGCCTTTCCAGTTCTAGGCTTAGGTAGGGGATTAGTCTGAGGCAAAGGTTTATTCTGATAAACCTCTTTAACTGGAGCAGTCATCTGGAATGCTCCAGTCTTAACCTCTGGGATTGAACTGGGAAAATATTGGCCTTGGGAGTTACAGGCTCATCATAAACAGTGGTGGGCCTGAACCCCTATGGTAATCGATCGATTACTGGTATTAATGATGCTACATGAGTGTTTCCATCTAAATATGCACGTTTTTGAGCAGGAAATTGATTTACTCCAGCATCATATGGCTTTCTGGTTTCTAGCCATGATTTAATCACCAGTTTTTTCTTTCTCTAAAATGACTTCAAGATCTTGTTTTTCTTGAATCAATTGTTCAGTTACCAGAACCTGGGCTTGAAATGCCAGTTCAATGTCTTGAAGTTCTTTCAATTTTGATTTTAAAACAGTTATTTCAGAAAAACCTGTTTCTAGACCATTTACACAATCAGATCTAACAGTTTCAACAAATATGAAATCAGAATTAAGAGCTTCAGCGATGTCCAGTTTTAATTCTTGGTCAGTTGCAGTATCATAATCACTAACCTTTTTAATAACAATGTCCACCCATCGTCCAGATGTGACATCCTCCTTCACCAGGTGCTCTTCGTCTGCCAGAGCCATGTAACAGCAATCTCTTTCTTCTTCTTCATCAGTAGATGATTCATCAGAAGGAACCCACTTCTCTTCAGTTGTTGCGATCATGCACTTATTATTGTTTTCCATTTGTTGTGCCATGAGAGCAATCTGGGCCTTAAGCTTTTTATATTTTAATTTATAGCTATCATCAGGCTTATTATTTGAAGAAAATGGACCAGGCTTGGATACAAACTGGCTGGACCTGCAATCTTTCATGAAATGACCCTTTTTGCCACACTTAAAGCATGTCAAATTGGTCTTATCAGTTGAAGATCTGGATGCAAATTGTCCAGATGGCCTATTTGCTCTTGCTTTGAAACGGTTAAACGTTTTAGCAATCATTGCAATAAGGTCATCATCATCAGTTTCATCACAACAGTCTAGAGAGATTTGACTGGACTCTCCAGAATCCATGAGTTCAGACACCATCTTCTTCATAGAAAATACATTCTCAGAAGATATCAGTGCTGTACTTTGTGGTTCAGTATGACTAATAACATTAGGACTACTGGAGGCATGGTTAAAAGCATCTTGTTCTGCCACCACTCTCTGAGCTTGATTTTCTTCAGTGTACCTGAAAGCTCCATAAAGAGTAGAGAGTGTGTGTGTGTGCAGAGTTTTACCTTGTCGTAAGACCAGGATCATGTGAGACCATTTGGTGAGCAGAATATCACAAAATTTCTCCAGAAGTATATCCTTGTCCTTCTCAACCCCGAGACCTCTCAACTGGTTTATGATACTCATAAATCTGTTGTAAGTACCAGTGAGAGACTCATTAGGCTGAGCAAAAATGACTCATACCTCTTGTTTAAGGAGACCTTTCTGGTGACAATGGTGTCATCTCCTCCTTCATGCTGGTTAGAAGTTCATCCCACATGGTTTTAGCACTAGGAAAAAGAACTAGTGTGGGAATTAGGGTTTCTGGAACGGCCCCGAGGATCATGTTTTTGAGAAGGGTGTCTAGATTCACCAATCTCCTCTCCTCTTCAGACCAATGTTCCTCCTTTTTCCCTTCCTCTTCTAGATCCAGAAGGATCAAGAAGGGGATTGAGAGGTGATGTAGGGACATAAGGACCTTCATTTAAGATTTCATCATGTTCCTCTCAATACCAGTGATATGCAATATCATCCTAGCCTTCCACGTACCAAACTCATCACTGTTCCCACTGAATTTAGGAACAGGATTATTTGAATAGTGCACATGCACGTGTGGAGAAGCATGAGTAGGAGGAGGAGGGTGGATTAGTGTTATTAACAATAGGTGGTTCATTATTTTGATCATTAACATTAACATTAGGATCGGGACCAAAATTAAAACTTCCTTGTGTATTTTCAAGGGTGGCCATCAAAGAAGCAGATCTAGGCAATGTTTAGCCTTCTGCTCTGATACCAAATGTGAGGTAAGTTCGATAGAACAC
>CM067174.1:71335589-71395532 GCA_034093135.1 Erigeron breviscapus | reverse complement strand
TTTCATCTGTGGACAATCGGCAATAAGATGACCCGTTTCTTGGCACTTGTAGCAACGAGTCTTGTCCCTACATTCAGTGGCAAGATGTCCCGACTTCCCACACTTATGGCACCTTCTTGTCTTGTCGGTACAATGCCCTTCATGAATTGTCTTGCAAAATGTACACCATGAGCCATTCTTCTTTTTATCCTTGTCACCACTCGAACTACCACTTCCACGGAACTTCTTATTATTATTGTTATTGGAAGACCAATTTGACCTTCTTTTAAATCCACTTTCTTGTCGTCGACTTTCTCAACTACTTTCTTGTCCGAAGCAAAATCATCATCAAGCTTTTTAGACTCCTTGATTGCTTCAGTCAGAGTCTTGTGCTGCCTGCAGATACCTCGATAACTCGGAGGCAACCCATCAACATAGCAAGCAACCTGATCCGCATCAGTACGGAACAGATGGCCTACGAACTTCATCTTCTCCATAAAGGAACGAGCATAATCATTAATTTTACCAACTTCAGCTGTCAAAGCACGGAACTCTTTTTCCATTTTACGCTGCTCATGTACCCCAATATATTCCTCAATGAATTTCTGCTTAAAGTCAGCCCACGTAATAGCAGTTACCATAGCCGGAGTCATCGAAATAGTAATGCTCTTCCACCAGTCCGAGCACCTTCTTTCAACATCCTACTAGCACACAACACTTTCTTATCCTCGGGACAATCACAAGCTTCAAAAACCATCTCAGTATCATCAAGCCATTCCATGCAACCTACTGCATTAAGTGTTCCATAGAATTTCTGAGCTCCACACTTCTGGAAACTTTCAACTTGAATCGAGGGGCGTGAACATCATTAGGAGGAACCACATTAACATTAGCATGGGGAATAACAACATCATCGACCGGTGGCTCAGTGTGGTGAGAAGGCACAGAGTGACTGTTACCAGTTCCTTCTGCGTTAGCTGCCAACGCCTGATTCAACTGTTCTTGCGTTTGGGCCAACTGGGCCTGAAGAGTTAGCACAAGATTATACATCTCCGTCTGATTGGGAATCTGATCCATCGCTACATCGTTAACTCTCGGAGGATTGCCAGGTGGTGGAGGCATCGGACCCAATGAGCCTGGTTGATTAACACGGCGGGGGTTCACACAATTCACATTAGCATTAGCAGCTAGCAGCATTAGCAGCATTAGAAGCACCTGCACCCGGATGGACAGGTGGAGTAACGCTAGCAGTAGCTCCGTCGCGTTGGATGTTGCGGTTGCGAGTGTTAACCATTTTCCTTCATAAAATGGTGGAGTCGATAAGCGCAAAATAAAACAAAAAGCTCGTCGAGATAAGGCTAAAACATATCATCGTAACGTAAACATCTCGTAAGCCCTATCACACTCGCACTCATCCCAACCCATCCTACATCACATGTCATCTCTAGCTAGGGCATCCTACGAGTACCTAGCATGCACACCTTAAGTTTAAGTCCAAATCCTATGGTCAATAGGCCTTGGTTCACTTAAACTACTTCTCTGATACCAACTTGTAACACCCGTCGTTTAAAAATATGGGTTTTCAAAAACTTTTCACCTAACGGTGTTAAATTGCGGAAGTAAAGACTGTAAAAGTCAAAACCGATAGAAACATTTCGGTTTCTGCATTTATTTGGTGTTACATGCCATATCAAACAATAGTTCAAATGAAAACCCAACGGTTGCCCAACATAAAACAACCGTTCACACATCACTACATAAATTTGACATTAAATACGAAATGTAATGAATGTCTAAAGAAAGCATCGTCTAAGGGTAGCTAAGGCTCCTGCATTGCATCTACCCAAGCTCACACGTCCTGCATCTAGTTTCCATCAAGCTAAACCTGAGGGAACAACCACATTAAGAAGCAAGTGTTAGCTATAAGAATAGCTAAGTAAGATCACACTTAATTTAAAAGCATTTGTCTAATTAAAACAATCTTCATTATTAGACAAGTTTTATTAGGCACAACACACATCACACGTTCACACATATACTGCATTTCAACTTCTTTTCAATTAGGATAATCATCCTAAATGTGCCTATCCTGCATTAGTTCACACATTGTCACACGTATCTTCGTTAACTGCATATAAGTGTGCCCTGCATCACACCCGACTGGATGATTAGCCAAAAGACTACTCATCTTACGTCGTTAAGGAATGGCAAGCCAATCCTTGAGTAATCCGTATGTGGAGGTTGGTCAAACCTCTCGTATTACTCGCCCTGCGTTATAAAGACCACGTTGCGAGGAGCCACCCAAGCAACAACTGCATCTACGCACTTGCCGGCTAAGGCTAGTACGGGTTAAGCTTAACACTTTTCACTGCATCTGTTTTATGAGCTCAATTTCACACATATAGATTGGGTCCCTGCATTCCCAAACATTCACACACATATAGTCTAGGAAACACACATTCCTAGACATTCACACACTTTAACTTCATTACGTTTGGATCCTTAAACGTGCAAGTGACATAGCAACCTAGCAAGTCTAGTGAACTAGGCGTACAGGTCAGGCATGCATATCACACATCAACTTCATTTCTATATATCATACATATCAAGATACTTCATTAAACTACATCAACTGCATAACTACATATTACATTAAGCACTACTGCATTACACTACAATAGGGACTGCATCTCAGGTCTCATGGTCAACTGCATAACCCATAATACCTCCCAAGTAACCCATATGCCCACATGCAATAAAGGTACCGAATGGAAGTGTTTACGATTTGAAACCAGCTTTTAGTTGATCCCCCAGCGTGTCAAAGTAGTGTATCTTACCTGGTAGTAGTGTACGCGTGCAACCAAATAGCTAATAGTGCTTATCAGTAATCCCCGACACCTATCGTACATTAACATATAAAGTATAAGTCATTTAGGACCTTAAATGGACCCTCGTACGAACTTAAGACTGACTACGTAAAATTCCAGAATTACACCTTACGAAGATAACCTTCGTACGAACTTAAACTTCGTTCGATCTACTTTACGAAAATAGCTTCTTTACGAATTTAGTTGATCTACTGAAGATAACCCAAAAATCATTCATACGAAGTTAATCTTCGTACGAACATAAACTTCGTTTAATATACTTTACGAAAATGATTATAACTTGCGAAGATGATCTCTGAACGAATTTATATAACCAACGAAGATAGTTTACGAAATTAATCCTCTTTACGAACTTAATCTCAAAATCCTTTTACGAAGTTATCTACTCCTAACGAAGATAGCTCCAAACGAAGTCTATCTTCGTTCCGACGAACTTAGGCTCAGTTTTACGAAAATGACTATAATTTCATCCAGTTTTCGTAAAACGACTTTCTTCATTAATTTTCCAGGTTTCAATCGATCAAGTCTTCTTCCCAAACATGTTTTCGACATAATTAAACATATTTTGATCATCACGATCGACTACGGACTCGTTTAACATCACTTTCAATGTTAATTACCCCAAAACACCACATAAACCCTAACTACTTGCATAATCCCATCTTAATCAGATTTGTCCCATAATTAAACCACCTCTAAATCTGAAATACAAACAATAAATCAATGATTACCTGCTTGACTAGATGATCGATCAATTTACAACACCAAATCGTTTGATCAAATACTTGATTAATTGCTTTAGGATTCAAGAAAGGATTAATTGCTTTATTATTTGCTAATGGCTGCTTAATCAACCCTAATTACACCCTTCAAAGCCTTAATCCCGTTTTTAGATTTCAACCTATGTCAAAATCAGTCCCTGGACTTCTAAACCCTTCATTATTGGCCACAAACTGCATTATTGACCATATACAACATTAGTCCTTCATTAAAAGGCACTACATAGTCTTTAAGCGACATTAATCACACTTTTATTCGTCATTAAAATTTAGGCTTTTAAACCTAACTACTTTATCTACGTTAACCACACATAACTACATTCAAATATTAAGTAAAGACTTAACGACACCCCAAATTGACTTAACGGCATTAGTCAAACGTTAAATAAAAGTTCGGGATGTTAAACCGGCGCATAACCCACCCAAACCGTCGATTGGTTTTCTCCCCGGGATGAGCGCGAACGAATTAAAATCTTGATGGGATATATACGCGGCATAGTAAAATGACAATTTTACCCCCACAAAGAGCTCCGGAGAAGAAACGGAGCATCCAAAACCATAGCTTTTTCGAAGCTCCGGTTACACAGGTATGCTTTTATTTATTTTTTAGATTATTTTTGAAGTCTAATGCGATACTCTACAGATAGACTCTCCCATCAGACTGGGGGCTTGATGATATACCATATACGGAGCTTTACCTCCGTATAAAAGACTGGATACGAAGGACTCTTCGTAAGCAGCGAAGGTACTAATCAATTATACCAAGCAGACCTATCCGTAGTCGAAGCTACGATGTATACCTCCGTAATTCCGGAGCTCTCAAGACAATAAGGAACGGATACATATAAATCTATCCCATACTTATCCGACCTCCCCATAAGGGAATGAAATCAGACGTTCCTATAAACTAGGACACGGCCTAAAGAGTCCTAGATATATTTTCCTTACTTAGAATATATCACGAAAGAGGGAGAGATTTACCCTAAATCCCTATCTCCTCTCCAAGGCTTTTACCCTCTATATAAAGAGGAGATGCCATATGACAAATCATTCATTCACCATCATTCGATATACTAAAACCCTAATCACTGATACACCCGACCTCCATAAACAAATCCTCAGCCTCCTTAACGGTTGAGAGTTAACAATCATAGGCGTAAAGCGGCCTACGGCCCTCTGACCGGAAGGGAATCGCCAACAAACACCCAAAACCCCACTCATATCTTCGATTGAACCATAGTGCGATTATTTGATCAATCAATTGTGTTATTCGCTTATACGATTCAAGATAACATTTAAATTAACTAGAAATTTGGAAATGGACTATCCATGGGTTATATCCAACCCAAGACCCACAAGAATTACCCAACCCTATCCCATTCCCCCCATCCTCTCATCCCCTCATTCAATACTCTTACACTCTCTCTCTCTCTCTCTAACTCACTTGCAAGAACAAACACTCAAACACTATCTCTCTCTAAATTTATTGCTTCATTGAATGTTGTTGGGTAAGATTTGCACAAGAAACATCATCTTCTTAATCATCTAATCATCATATCAAAAGTTAGAGTTTAAGGTGCAAGAAATCTAATTTTATAGCTCAAATTCGGATTTGGTGAATTGTGAAGCTTTTGGTAAGTAAATCCTATCTCATAATCTTCATTTTATGTTATTAAACATGTTTCTAGCCTAAGAGAAGTGATTCTTGGTCAAATTTCAAGTCAAAACCAAAATGGGTCAAAATTAGGGTTTCAAAATGGGTAAATTAGGTCAAATTCGGGTTCAAGCATGAAATTGTTGTTATGGGCTGTGTTTTGGGGTGGATTTTTTCCAAAATATGTTGGTAACATGTTTTCTAGCTTCAAAATGGTCTTTAGATGTTCAAAAATGAGTTTGGATCGAATTTGGGTCGTGTTTGGTTCATGAATGGTGTGCTGACCTGATGCTGAATCTCGGCGAGGGGCATTTATGGCCTCGTCGAGATTGAATTGCAGCGCCATATTCTTGGTGTTGATCTCGGCGAGGGGCAAATATGGCCTCGTCGAGATTGAGAGGCAGAACCTATAAATTGAAACGGTCATAACTTTTAAACCGTAAGTTCATTTTTAACGTATGACCTATCGTTGGAATCGTATGAGAGTCTACTTTCTTATGGTGTCATCCATTTGGGATGAATCTTTCTCCATTTCTAAAAATGATAGGTTAAAGTGTCCTTACTCGTGCTTGGGTTAGCCATTAAGGCGGTTGGAGGGTTATGACTTGACCAAAACTATCTAGACCTTATTGATTAGGTAGTTAGTGTTTACATTGGTCATATTGTGATACATTTTGATAGGTTGTGGAAAAGACGGTTGTTGAACGATTCTAACTTGCTTATAACTTGTTGTTTCCAAGCAAAGGTGAGTTTTCGTAGTTCCCTTACTCGTTTGAGAGTCGGGCTGAAAAGTGTACCTATGTGCATGATTACATTTGTTGATTGAATGATCGTTGAATTTTCTTTGTGTGACGTATGACTATTTGATTGCGATGTGATTATTGTATGGAATTGTTTAAGTGTATATTAGGATAGTTGTGCATACATGGAAGACGGTAATGCCTTTGAAAGGTTATAGATGTGGTGGGAAGGCTGCGAGTGACCCTATATATAAGCATCTATGATTTCTCAAAAGTAGTATCGTATGAAGTGTATGCACATGGTGTTTTGGTGATGTTGTGGACATTGATGGTCATTGATGGTTATGATGTGATGTGTTGAGAACAATGATGGACATGACGGACATGATAATACACAAACGGGCACTTGAGTGCTTGATGACATATAAACGGGTACTCTAAGTACTTGATGGCATTATACGGGTACATTACGTACTTAACGACATTTCGGATGACATGAGGACATTTGAGGGACATTGATTTACATGTATGACGTTACAGGACGTGTTAGATACTTATTGTTATCGGTGTACTTGTGCTTATACTTGTTCATATTGTGATTGGCATTGGCATGCGATTCTTGTCATTCTTTCCTACGAACTCACCAACCTAGTGTTGACATTGTTTAGTACACTTTTCAGGTAACCAAGAGAACCCAAGGGCTTGATGTGCATTGCTAGAAGTTGGACTTAGACTATGGATCCGTGATTCATTGCCCGATGATGGGATTTGCTTAGGATCATGAGCCATCTTTTGATATTATATTGTAAACTTTTGATGGTTGTATGCTCCTTATGCTTTTGTGACATTGTATTTAAATGTTGGGTTCACGGAATCCTTTTGAATTCATATAGTCTCGTTCTACGATAATTCCATCTTGTGTCATGCTTTTCAGTGCATCTTGAGCCTAGCTCGGGGTGTTACAGTAGTCAACACAGATAGTTATAAGGTATGCGTTGAAACAGGTTGCGTCAAATGTCAATACAAAACACTTTCAATTTTTTTTTTAAATAATTTTATGAAACACTTTTTCCCCAAAGTTTATATTATTATTTTTTAATCCATGTAACCATATAAATTTTCAATCCATGTGACCTCTTCAAACCTTAGCCCATTTTCTCGGGTGTTTGCTTTTTGTTATATTACCAGTTTGAACAGTCAGAGACAAAACTTAACTCCAATCAACCCATCAAGATATATATAGGTCAAACTTGCCACCTCCAACTTGAAGATTTTATGGATGTCCAATGTCTCACAATATATAATAGGAATCTCTACCTTAAAAGCATTAGGTACAGTGGAATTCATGCAATCCAAGACAATACTTCCCCCCAATGTCCCCACGATTCCACCACTTAATGTCATTCCTCCATATAAGATATCGGCATTATTCTGTGGAAGATGAAACATTCAGATGAAAAACTATGGGCTTACCATTTGATATATACTATAACCAGCCTTTGGTGACCAGTATGAATATGCACCAAAGACAAACATATAAGCAATATAACCTAGAACATTGATCACGTATATCTTCTCGTGCAAAAGAGCTTGTATATCTAGCCAGAATCTGGATAACTGGCTGGATGTAAATGAGAGGTAGCTGCAACAAAAAAAATTCAAATTTATTTATAAACAACCTATCAATGATTTTATAGAATGAGAGTTCTATATAATGATATTGCTTTGAGAAATACCTGGAATGTTTCTTGGAGCTATGTTCAGGAAGATCCTCGATCAATGCCGTTGGAAACCTCTTATCGGTTGACATACCTATATGGATAAGAACTCGTCAAACAATGGTGCCAACCAATATTCTGTTTATATTATAAATAAAAAATCGATAGAAAATCTACCTTTCATATGCAAAGGTTTCATTGTAAAACCCAAAACAGCAAATGGTAGCATTATAATTGCCTCACAAAAAATGCACAACGCCAACCTAAACTAGCTCCAACCTATGAAACAGAGAACAGCCGCCAGTAAGTTTGACTTAATAAGTCAAAATAGATTATTTGAGTAATCATCAAAGCCCCCAAAAAAAAGGATTAGGTACATACCAGTCCTCCATAAACATAACCGACCGCAATTTCAATCGAAGGGCACACGTAGAGTATTCCCAGCCATGCTGCTCTCTGAGGAACAAATGGAAAAATCTACTAGGTATGGAACCTGATTTCATATTTTCGCAAACTAATACATACTAGGTGCCATATCTATTTTCATGTGTATTTAATAAAGCTAGGTGTGATGGATATGGTACTTAGAACTTAATTTTGGTGCAACACATGAACAATAGACACCTTGTTAAAAGTTAAAAGTCAACTACTTCTGTTAGTGAGGTCATGTTTACGCTTTAAAACTTCTGTTCACAAAATTTAAAAAAACCAAAAGTTGGATTTTTCAAACAGCATACGTCCAGATTATAGTTCTGTTCAAAAGATGGTTTTTTAGAAACATACCACATAAGAGTAGAATGGAGATTAAAAGCACAAAACGTATACAAATGTTGGGTAGTTACCAAGAGAGAAAGAGAACCTGGTCTACAGGAGCATTGTCATCAATGAATGGAGCTGCAAGACTTGTGAAAGAAGCTTCACCAACACCAACTAGCCTGAAAACAGCAATATTTAAGTGACGCCAAAAGCTACAACGAGAAGTCACATGTTACATATTCTATGGTGTTTGAAGTAGTCAACTCACATTCGGCATATTGTGAGAGACCAAAAGTCAACTGAAAGCCTACAATCCAACTCCAATAAGCCTAAAAGGATTGATGCTGCACATATAAACCCACTATTAAACTATATTGACCCAAAATGTATCATGATAGAAATTACAAGACATATTAGTAATACCAAAGCATACAAACATAGTACAACCCATTAATAAAGTTTTTTAACATGTTTATAAATTTTATCTATCATTAGGTCAAAAAATCCCTTCAGATATCATATTACTTATGTAAACAAAAACTTTCAACGGACATCTATATAAGCACATAATCATTTCAATATGATAGAGAATGGAAAAGGAAAAAGGAGGTTCGAATCTGCCGTGTCAAATGTCAATCTGCTTACTTTGACCATGACCCATTTTACAAACGATGCCCTTTTACATGCTGCTTAATTGCTCATGCAGCCTAATACCTATTTTGACCCATCACTTAATCTGCAAAACCCACCCATTTTGTCACCAATAGGTTTCATTGGAAGATATGCCAGGCCCCAATTATGGTATTTATGATATGCCTTAACATGTATGACTATTGTACCATCTCCTTAGTTTGATATGGCTGATATGTTTAGGGTATTAGTTAACATGCTAGATCACTATCAGATTATACTTTATTGAGCGTCATATGACAAGACGATATCTTTCAGAAGCAGACTGAACCTTTATTACATTCATATTTCGATTGATATGTCAAACATAAACCATGTATGTTAAGTCCCTAGTCCAAACAGTAAATTCAATGAAGGGTATAAAATAAAACTGTTTAAATTAAACAATGTTTACGTGCAGGCAGTGAAAAAGATACCAAATCCTAAATCACCACTACAAGAGCATCAGGTAGTGAAAGGGACACTTGACACCGGTCCACCAAACCATCAGGTAGAACCACTACAAGAACATCTGTTCGAAGAAACATTTTATGCTTTACACGTAAGATAATTATGTCATGAACGATTCACCACCACCATATAAGACTTTATTCGTATAAAAATGAATTCACTGAAAATAAATGTTCATCAAAGTCTCTTGTACATAGAGCAAGCTCAGGCACTACAGACCTACAGTTGGATTAGATTGCACTTGACTACTACTTGACAAAGATGGCCACCGGACATTCCCCGTATATCATACTTTTCTCAAAGAATCGAGTGTAACAATTATACATATTAAGTGGTTGTCAGCAAATAAGCGTAAAATTTTTTGGTATCTGTTAAAAAGGGTAGGGTAAAGATGTATTAGAGACTAACTACCTCTTGGCCAATGATGACAAGAATCCCAACCATGAAAGCGGATGAAATAACACCATCTCTAAAATTGGTCAAATCAAAATCACCCCTGTAAAAGAGTGAACATACAGAAATCATCTGACCCATGATGTTATACAAAAACAGAACACATTTTAGAAACAAAACTTACTGAATTCCACTACCATCAGAGCACACACTGTTGGAAATTTTAAATATGTAGGAAATTTAATGTGCAAGTTGGCATATTTCTTTGTCCCACATAAGAGGAGAATAATTGTGTGTATGTTTTTTGAGATTTATCTCTATTGTGATGAGAATAGGATATCGAGTCTCAAATAAACATTAAGATATACGGATATATATATATCCGGATATATATACCCGTATATATAATAAACATCACCTAGCCGCCCATTTGAGTAAAGTAATGAAGTCGGCATATAACATTACAAGAGTAGTTAGGAGCATGTTGGTTTCTTTCTAATGTGGAAATAATGGAGCAGCTAATTGTTTGTTTGTTTCCTTTTAACAATTTCCAAGATCGACACTATTAAAGAGAATGAGTTGTTTGTTGAAAACACATGACATAATTCTTTCATTCTTGCTATTGAGTGAAATAATTCTCAAACTCTTTATTTTGGTGCTCGGCTATGTTAAAAGGAGAACCATAATGTGATTTTGGTTCTGGGTGATTAACACACACAATATTCAGTAGCTCTCAACTTTCATTGTTCTTGTTTCCGAGTAATCAACTTTGCGTTTATTGCTTACTTCTTAGCTGTAGAAATAAACAGTATTCTGCATTAAATCCTGGGGTTTTACGCTGAAGCTTACAGCCATTAGAGCGCGTAATTTTCTTTAAGGACAGGAGTTCTATCCGTGCAGATCAGTGTTAGTGATCAACTATTACAGGTGGTAATATATATTATTTCATATTTTATTATTCTGTATCATATTATTTGTAATATTTCAATTAACCCCGTGATAATTAATTCTGTGTAATTATCATATTGTTTGAAAGCTAACAGTTTTCAACAATCTTAAAGGAAATTAGTTGAGCTATTACAGATTAATGGAGAACAGTGGTACTTCTACCAACTTAAGAATCATGAATCAAGAATTTGTCAAGTTCGACAGATTCGATGGTCAAAACTATTCTCGATGGGCTGACAAGGTGGAGTTCATGTTGGTACTTCTAAAGCTCTATGAGGTTTTGGACCCAAACTTGGCCCCAATTCCAGCCAATCCAATTCCTCTAGCAGGAATGGAACCAGATCAGAGGGCTATTGCTGATCTGGAAAAAACAGAGGATTCTTCGCAAGGAGGCTGAAGATCTTTGTCTTGGCCATATCAAGAACTCTCTTTCTGATCGTCTCTATGATTTGTATGCGCCGATAACAAATCCAATAGACCTCTGGAAAGCTTTGGAGCTTAAGTATAAGGCTCATGAAGAAGGTACTAACAAGTATCTTATTGCCAAATACTTGGACTATCAAATGGTGGATGACAAACCAATCTTGGAGCAAGTGCATGAACTCCAAGTATTGGTCAATAAGTTGACTGCTCTTGCAATCATTTTACCGGAACTCTTCCAGGTGGGGGTTATTATTGCAAAACTACCTCCAACCTGGAAGGATTTCTCTAAGAGAATGATGCATAAGTCCGAGGACTACTCTATAGATGAGTTGCTGAAACACCTCCGAATTGAGGAGGAAACTCGCAACAGAGACAAGGGAAAGAGTAAAGTCGGATCAACTGTCAACCAACTGTCATCAAGGGGTTCTGGTTCTGGTCGAAAGGGCAGGAATAACTCCAAGAACAAGAGGAATTTGGGTCCGAACAATAAAGATTTCAAGCAGTCTCACCAGAGTAATAATCAACCCAAGAAGTCTGGGAGGTCTGGGAAATGTCATGTCTGCGGAGAGACTGGACACTATGCACGAGAGTGTTCCCAGAGGAAATCTGGTAATGTTCAAGGCTCTGCAAATGTTGTTAAAGAGATTACACATCTTGTGGAATCTCTGAGCCTTGATGGAGTTAACATGATCTCCTCCCTCACTAGGGTAATAGCACAAAGGGGTTGGTTTTTGGACTCTGGAGCCACAGTGCATGTTTGTAGACACCGTGCTGACTTTATGACATATGGTCTTGTTCCAAATGGGACAGTGGTGGTATGTGCTGATAGACATCGTGTGGAAGTCCAAGGTAAAGGCAAGGTGAAGCTGAATTTCAAACATGGTCAGACTGTTATTCTTCAGGATGTGTTGCATGTTCCAGGAATAACAAAGGGGCTTGTATCTGCTGATAGTTTTGGTCAAAATGGGTATGAACTCCTGATTCGAAATCGTCGTGTGAGGTTTACTCACAACAACCGTTATGTTGGACAAGCGACTAATACTCATGGTATGTATCGTCTAGATTTACAAGAAGATACACCTTCTGATCATGATGGATCCAGAAATGATTCATTCAGATATTTGTGAACTGAATGGAATTCTTACCCGTCGTGGTAAGAGATATTTTATCACTTTCTGTGACGACTCAAGCCGTTATTTATATGTTTATCTATTGCGAACAAAAGACGAAGCTTTTGACGTATTTAAACTTTATAAGGCTGAGGTTGAAAATCAACATGAGAAACACATAAAGATTCTACGCACTGATATAGGCGGAGAATACTTCAGTCGAGAGTTTGATACATTTTGTGAAGAAAATGGTATCATACACGAAAGGACTGCACCATGGTCTCCCCAACAGAATGGTTTGGCTGAGAGAAAGAACCGAACCTTGGTAGAGATGGTCAACTGTATATTGAATCAATCTGGTTTACCACATAATATGTGGGGGGAAGCTATATTAACTGCTTGTCATGTACATAATAGAATCACTAGTCGTGTGATTCCTACAAGTCCATATGTTGATGGAAAGGTAGAAAACCAAATCTACACTATCTCAGAGTATGGGGATGTGTAGCCTACTATCAAACATCTAATCCTAAGAGATCCAAACTGGGAGACCGAGCTATGAAAGGCATATTCATTGGATATGCTCCACATAGTAAGGCCTATAGAATTTTGGATGTTGAATCAGGTGAAGTAGTAGAATCCAGAGATGGAGATGTGGAAGTTTTCTAGAGATGATGAAAACTCAATCTCACCAACAGCTCCGAATACTTCTCAAGATAGGATTCAATCTTCAAAAGTTGTTGAAGAACCAAGGAGAAGTACAAGGGCTTGAAAAGAAAAGAATCTAGGAGATGATTTCGTTTCTTATCTGGTTGAAGGAACACAAAAGCATGTGACGAGTCAGGTCATATTCACCATTAATTTGGATGATGATCCTAAAACCTACAGTGAAGCCATGTCATCAAGGGATGCTCCTATGTGGAAGGAAGCTATCAATGATGAAATGGATTCAATTATGGGAAATGGAACTTGGGAGTTAGCTGATCTACCCAAGGGAAAGAAACCCATAGGATCCAAATGGATTTTCAAGAGAAAGTATCATCCAGATGGATCCATTTCTGCCTATAAAGCAAGATTAGTTGCTAAGGGATTCAGGCAAAGAGAAGGAATCGACTATTTTGATACCTATGCACCAGTTGCTAGGATTAGTTCTATTAGAACTCTCATAGCAATTTCTGCATTGAAAGGACTGTACATTCATCAAATGGATGTGAAGACAGCCTTTCTTAATGGGTATCTAAAAGAGGATATTTACTTTGAGCAACTTGAAGGGTTTGTTGTACCCGGACAAGAGAGTAAAGTGTGTAGACTTATTAAATCTCTCTATGGTTTGAAACAAGCTCCTAAACAGTGGCATGAGAGATTTGACACCACTGTAACTGCTTTCGGGTTTCAGCATAGCAGTGCTGACAGATGCATTTATACAAAGTGCAAAGCAGAATATACCATAGTAATCTGTCTCTATGTTGATGATATGTTGATCATTAGCAATCACTTAGACAGTATTTCTGAGACAAAGAAATATCTATCTTCGAACTTTAAGATGAAAGATCTCGGAGAGGTAGATACCATACTTGGTATTAAAGTGAAAAGAGACGGAAGTCAAATTTCTCTGTGTCAATCTCATTACATAGAGAAAGTATTGACAAAGTTTCAACACTTGAATTTTAAAGAGTATAACACTCCTTTTGATCCAAGTGTGAAACTAAAAGTGAACTTTGAACGAGCAGTGACTCAATTAGAGTATGCAAGTGCTATTGGTAACATGATGTATGCTTTGCCCTGACATTGCTTTCGCTGTAAGCAAACTCAGTCAGTACACTGTCAATCCAGATATTGAGCACTGGAAGGCAGATGGAAGGGTACTTGGTTATTTGAAGAGGACAAGCACCCTAGAATTAACATACATGTCTTCTCCTAGAATACTAGAAGGGTATTCTGATGCTAGCTGGATTGATCACAATAGTGACTCTAAATCTACAAGTGGGTGGATTTATACTCTAGCTGGAGGAGCTATTTCTTGGATGAGCAAGAAACAGATATGTATAGCTCACTCGACGATGGAGGCCGAGTTTATTGCTTTAGCTGCTGCAAGCAAGGAGGCAGAGTGGATTAAAGATCCACTTATGGATATCCAGTTGTAGGATATCCCGATATCGTCAATTCCCATATATTGTGACAGTGATGGCCACACTGTCCAAAGTATACAACGCAGTGTATAATGGGAAATCAAGACATATCGGACTCCGACATAATTTTGTGAGACAACAAATTGAGAATGGTACCATCAAAGTTGTCTATGTCAAGACGAGTAGGAACTTGGCAGATCCTCTTACCAAACCTCTGACGAGAGATTTGGTACTAAATACCACGAGAGACATGGGTCTGAAACCACAATAGAATCATTGGTGATGGAAACCCAACTTGGTTTTAGCGCTCCTAATTCACAAGTTTAAAGGGTAACAACGAAGTCATTATATGATAGAAGGTACTATCAATTTTGATAGATCCATGTGAGGTATATGATAGTACGTCATTGCCGAGAAAAAGGTTGAGCTAAGACTCTTAACAAAGTTTATGGAGGCATCTAAGCAATGAAGATGTTGTGAAACTTTGCCTATCTGATCTAGAGGTGGTGCCGCCTCAAATGAAGATAAGTGGTTTATCTTCTAGAGGGTCATGAAAAGGATTTATAGCGAATGGCCATATTCGCGCTCAGTGAGAACGCAAAGATGACAGGTGATGTGTGGGGGTAAACCGAAGGGGTCATCAGGTTCATGGTTTAAATCCAAAGGATACCATTGAATCGATCTTTTCTTGTTTATCAACATTAAACGGGTTTAATCTTCGTGACACCTAAGTAACATTATCTGTCAGAATGAAAGGAAACATTCCAACTTGGTGGGGGATTGTTGGAAATTTTAAATATGTAGGAAATTTAATGTGCAAGTTGGCATATTTCTTTGTCCCACATAAAAGGAGAATAATTGTGTGTATGTTTTTTGAGATTTATCTCTATTGTGATGAGAATAGGATATCGAGTCTCAAATAAACATTAAGATATACGGATATATATACCCGTATATATAATAAACATCACCTAGCCGCCCATTTGAGTAAAGTAATGAAGTCGGCATATAACATTACAAGAGTAGTTAGGAGCATGTTGGTTTCTTTCTAATGTGGAAATAATGGAGCAGCTAATTGTTTGTTTGTTTCCTTTTAACAATTTCCAAGATGACACTATTAAAGAGAATGAGTTGTTTGTTGAAAACACATGACATAATTCTTTCATTCTTGCTATTGAGTGAAATAATTCTCAAACTCTTTATTTTGGTGCTCGGCTATGTTAAAAGGAGAACCATAATGTGATTTTGGTTCTGGGTGATTAACACACACAATATTCAGTAGCTCTCAACTTTCATTGTTCTTGTTTCCGAGTAATCAACTTTGCGTTTATTGCTTACTTCTTAGCTGTAGAAATAAACAGTATTCTGCATTAAATCCTGGGGTTTTACGCTGAAGCTTACAGCCGTTAGAGCGCGTAATTTCCTTTAAGGACAAGAGTTCTATCCGTGCAGATCAGTGTTAGTGATCAACTATTACAGGTGGTAATATATATTATTTCATATTTTATTATTCTGTATCATATTATTTGTAATATTTCAATTAACCCCGTGATAATTAATTCTGTGTAATTATCATATTGTTTGAAAGCTAACAGTTATCAACACACACCACTTTCCGTACAACTTCTGGGACTCCCATTTACACCATTACTTGCCATTGCTCCTTGATCCACAAAATTCACTATGTAGATGGCACAAAATACAAGTAACCTGGGCATATAGGATTGTAAGTCCCACGAGATCATATTACACTCAAAACTAATTAATAATGTAAAGACCAGTCAGCCCACTTTGCATGTAGGCATGATAGTAGAGGTGCAAGAAGCGGTTAACCGATTTCGGTTATTAATTTTAATAATCGATTTCGGTTATTTTTTGAAACAGTAATAACCGGTTACGGTTAACTTGTACCGGTTAATAACCGGTTTTAGGTTTTAAAACTGGAACCTATCTAACCGATTTCGATTATTAATAACCGGTTAACCGATATCGGTTAACCTATTCGGTTTTTTTTAACCGCCCATTATAATATTGAGAAAGTGGTGAACAATGGGGAAAACAATCATTTCCGACAAGTCTGAGCGACAAACCCATATTCCAAAAAACCCATATTCCAAATAAACATCATTTTCTAAACACAAAACAAAATTCATCATCCCAAATCTCAAAAACCACCAAAAATTGATGTTGGATCTGATGAAAGAAGCATTAATCTATATATAGTATAGATATATTGAAAGCTTACGAAATCATCTGATGGTGCGATCTTTCCGGTTATATATCAGTGTATGTATATAATATGATTGATATTGATATTTATATATATATATATATATATATATATGGATAATCAAATAAGAACAGTCTTAAAATAAGAACACGGAGAGAATACTTAAAAACTACATTTTGATGCATTAAAAGTTCATAAAACTAACATAGTGCATAACTAATTATCATTATTTAAGTGTTTAACAACACATTGATCCGTCAAAATCAAAAAAATCACGTTTTTTGTTGGATGCATCATTTTGATGAATATGCATCCAAGATGGATGCACAAAACAAAAAACGTGATTTTTTTTTATTTTGACGGATCAATGTGTTGTTAAACACTTAAATAATGATAATTAGTTATGCACTATGTTAGTTTTATGGACTTTTAATGCATCAAAATGATGTTTTTAAGTGTTCTCACCGTTCTTATTTTAAGACTGTTCTTACCGGAGTGTTACCCTATATATATATATATATATATATAGATATATATATATATATATATAATATGTGATTAACCGGTTAACCGGTTATTATTTGGAATAATTAACCGGTTATAGGTTAACCGGTTAATAATCGGTTTTGGTTTTGAAAAGAGTAATCGGTTAGTAACCTACGGTTTCTGGTAACCTATAATCGGTTTTTACTATTTCGGTTATTAACCGGTTTCGGTTACCGGTTACAATCAAGTCGGTTCGGTTAATCGGTTTTTTCTTGCACCTCTACATGATAGAAAGTACTGATTCACATTCATCTCATTTCAGACGTAAGTTGTGTTTAGTAACGGAATGGACAAGCTAATGGAATGAAAATGATAGGTTAAATGAGCCACTACAATTCTAATGTCCATTGTTGATTGATCAAAAAAGTTGGTACTTAATGGAATAAGTAAAAAAAATTACTCTATTAATAAACAAGTTAGCATAAACAGCGACATGATGCTCGGTTCAAATTTACAATATAATGAGAAAGTGACATACATGTGAATTGCCACAGTACTATAGCAAGACTTGTTCTTTCGGTAGGTCCAAAACCGAAAAAAAAAAACAATTAAAGAAAAAAAAATAAAAAAATAAAAGAAGTATCTACCTTTTAGGAGTGAACCAAGAAGGACAAATTGCCAAAATACAACTATTTATTGGGATTTTACGTACACCCACATTGTCAAACAATTGCTATATCACTTTACCTTTCATCAAAACTCCATTTTTTATGTTCAATATTGTTAGTCATTTTCTGTTTTCTAGCTCCCCTTTATATAACAAAGTGCACCTTACACTCCTTTTCAGGCGCCAATACATTTTAGGTAGCGATAAGCCGATAAGTGATTGAAAATATATTCAACTCAATTGCAAAGACATATATTATTGTATGTATACATTTGCTGACACGACATCTATATACCCGATCACCTGGCATCTATATACGTTGCCACATAAGCAAAAAATATAGTAGCAATATTTGACAATTGGTCGAATACACACAATAACAACATTTAAACCTGAATGCATACTACAAATTTCACAGTAATAATCATTTTAAAACACATGTTCTCCCTTTTATTATTATGCATTTGTGTATTAATGAAATTAGGAGTGGGGGCAAATTAAAGACACCAAGTAGTAAACAGAGTTGATCAATATACAAAAGGGGAGAGTTTACAAGTGGAGAGCTGAGCGCTCTTCGCGGGGGACACCACCAAGCAACTGTATGTATATATACATATATATACATTATATTACATACAGAGTATATAAATAGGAAGGGATTCACGTGAAAACGCACGAAGTCTTTATATTACCACCTACAAGTTATCTCACACCATTTCTATATCTAATCATTTCATATATACTACGTACTATATAATATAAACTAGTACTATAATTATATAACATCTCACGTCATCGACTAAAATCAAACAAAATCTATATTCTCTCTCAAAAGTCAAAATAATATAAACATGCAAAGCATGGTGGGTTTATCATATATACGGAGTATATAATATAACTTTTCTCCTAGACTTCTTCAAGTCCCTTGTTATTGTTGGATTAGGTGTCTAAGCCATAACTATAATTGATAAAAGCACAGTCCTTTTGGGTTGCCCTCGAGACTCAAAATGAATAGACTTGATAAAGGAGAATAAAATTTTCCTTGGGAAGTTTGTCCCACATCGGTGGGATAGAAAAAGCATGGAGGCTATCCAAGCTATAAATATGGCCTTAGGGATTCATTATTTTCACACAATACTTGGCTTGAGTATTCGCCTCCTTCTTTCTCCTCTTGGAAGAACTCTTCTATAGTTCATCCACACTTAGTTATTTTTTTGAGTCGTCGGGTGTGATTCCATTAGAGGCACGACATTTGTGGTGCTTGCTTCCAAGAGATTTGGAGGGATAATTTTAGTTGTTTACTATAACAACTAAAAGGTATGTAATTTATTTATTTATTTATTTATTTTCTTTAGTAAGTTTTGATTATTTACTAGAGTATTAGAATTTTATATTATGTTCATAGTTATAGGTTCAATAGTGAAAACATAGATCCTGTTTTAGGTTGCATGCTCCCTTAAAAGTTTAAGTTAGTTTGTAATGCCTAAAACCCATCAGTGGTATCAGAGCGTTAGGCTTGTTTTCAATTGAATTTGCTATAATTGTTGAATTGATTAAATAATCATCGTATTTTGAAAAGTTTTAAAATACACCTTATACTATATGTAAAATTAAAAGCTTAATTATTACTATATGTATAAGAATAAAGTCAGTCAAATCAATAGTAGCCTCATTCACGAAGCTAGTCTATAAGGGGGTATAAGGAAACTGCCTATAAAATGGTAGTTGAATGGGTGTCCACTCTTACCCACCGCTTCCTTGATTAGTGGAGGGTCGTTAGCCGAACGGGTTTGATAGGACTATATTAATTCTAATTAAAAGTATAATGATAATAAAAGTAACTAAACCTTTTATTTAAATCCCAATCTTAGTTACTTTAGGAAAAATGTGAAATTGTATGCTAACCCATGAAATTGCACATTACACTTTATAAGTCATTAGTGGAGCGTGTGTGGTTAACCAGCACACTAATAGGGACTAATAAAGAGTTGTAATGGGTATCTCATAAATTGTCATTGTTGATGGAGCGTGTGTGGTTTACCAGCACATCAATTGAGATGATAAATGACATTGAGGTTACCAAGTACATTTGCATGGTTATTCACATCTTGTTTGTGATCCTCGGTATCCCAGTCACAAATGGAAGAGCATAATCTGAGATTAAACATGCCATTGAATAGTTTCAATGAGTCTCAAAAGACCAAAAAAAAAAAAAAAAAAAAAAAATTTTTTCTATAAAAAAAACAAAACAAAAAAAAGACCTACGTGTATGAAATTTGCAATTAGATTACGGCATCCCTTTTCTAAGTTGTGAATTTCATAGTTGGTACCTAGCCTCGATATTTCAATTTTGAGTTGTTATATTAAGGTTAGTTTTTTATCTAACTCAAACTACCTTTCTTTTAGAAATGTCTACCCCTAACGATGCTTCTGGTTTCTCCTCCTCCAACCACAACTTTTCTTTGTTGAACATCTGCTCAAAGGTGACATTAGATGGCACCAACTACAATGACTGGATGCGTAACATCAAAATGGCTCTTCGTTTCGAGGACAAGGAGTATGTCCTTGACAAGGAACTTGGAGAAATTGACGAAGAGAAAGCCACCCCTGAAGAATTAGCCGCATATAAGAAACATTATGCTGATGCAACAAAAGTTGCTTGCATCATGGTTGCTACCATGACTCCTGAACTGCAAAAATTCTATGAGGATTACTGGCCGTACGAGATGAACAAGGACCTTATAGAAAAGTATCATAAGCGAGCTCGTCAAGAAAAGTACGAGATAGTAAAGTCTCTCATATCAAGCAAGATGAAGGACGGAGAGTCTGTCAGCGGCCACGTGCAAAGAATGCAAAGATACGTGGATCGACTTGTGAGGCTAAATGTGCATATTGATGAGGAGTTGGCCATTGACATAGTCTTGAACTCCTTACCAAGTTGTTATGATCAGTTCATCTTGACCTATCATTTGAACAACAATGAGACCACATTGTCTCAATTGCACAACCTCCTGAGAACAGCTGAAACAGGGATGAAGGGAAAGAGTGATGTCCCCGCCCCTGCTAATACTACCGTTCTAGCCATTGGTCAAGGAAAGGGGAAGAAGAGGAAAGGTCCTCCTAAGCAAAACTGGAAGGGAAAGTCTCATGTAAAAACCAGTTCTGATGTTACCCCTGTTTCTGATCCCAAAGAGGCCACTTGCTTCTATTGCAACGACAAAGGACATTGGAAACGAAGCTGCCCAAAGTATCTGCAAGATTTAAAGGATGGTAAAGTGAAGCCATCTACTGCAGGTATATACACTATTTCATCTATTAACCCATCATCTTCTAATTCTTGGGTCCTTGATACAGGATGTGGTTTCCACATTTGCTCTGTTTTGCAGGGACTAAGAAAAAGTGAGGATGTGGAGCATGGTAGAATGAACTTGATCATGGGGAATAGGCGATCTTCACCTATCACCAAGATTGGAGTTTATAGTCTAGTGCTTAGTAATGGTGTTAATTTAGATTTATTGAATTGTCGCTACTCGTCAGAAATGACACGAAACATTATCTCTTTTCATGCATTGTTCAAACAAGGTTTTAGATTTTCTTTTAATGATGAGAATGGTTCTATTTCTGCTTATAAGAATGGCATTTTCTATTTCGAAGCTTTACCTTGCGATGGTGTGTATGAAACTGTGATATGTGTAGACAATTTAGGCAATAGTGTATTTCAAATTGATTCGTCTAATGGTATAGACAAAGCGTGCTTGTGGCATTGTCGTCTTGGACACATTAACAAGAAACGCATGGCTCAACTCCAAAAGGATGGGGTGTTGGAATCATTTGACCTAAGGTCAGATGATACATGCGAATCTTGTCTTTTGGGTAAGATGACAAAATCACCTTTCACTGGAATTTGTGAAAGAGGTGAAGGTTTGTTGGATCTCATACACACAGACGTGTGTGGACCCTTTAGATCAGCCACAAGGGATGCTAATCGATTCTATGTGACTTTTACTGATGATTATAGCAGATATGGTTATATCTACTTAATAAAGCATAAGTCAGAAACCTTTGAAAAGTTCAAAGAGTTTAAGCAAGAGGTCAAGAATCAATTAGAAAGGAAGATAAAGATGCTCCGATCAAATAGAGGCGGAGAGTATCTTAGTATCGAGTTCCATGACTATCTCAAGGAATGTGGAATAGTTTCACAATTGACACCTCCTAAGACACCACAACTTAATGGTGTGGCTGAGAGACGCAATCGAACCTTGTTAGACATGGTACGTTCCATGATGAGTCGAGCTTCACTTCCAATCTCATTTTGGGGGTATGCCTTAGAAACTGCCGCCCACATTCTTAATCTTGTTCCAACAAAGAAGGTTGCCAAAACACCTCATGAAATGTGGACAGGGAAAGTTCCCTCGTTAGCACATATTAAGGTTTGGGGTTGTGAAGTTTTCGTTAGACGAGAAACTCACGACAAGCTTGAACCTCGTAGTGAGCGATGTGTTTTCATCGGCTATCCACGGAAGTCATTTGGATATCTGTTCTACAAACCTAGTAAGAACGAGGTCTTTGTAGCACGGAGAGGAGTCTTTCACGAGAGAGAGCTCATATGCAAAGAGGACAGTGGGAGCACCATTGACCTTGAAGAAATTCAAGAGTCAGCCGATGAAGGAACCTCTGAAACCGCTAGGGTTCAACCAGAAGAGATTCCAGCTGAACCCATTGACACCTCATTACCTCTCAGACGTTCTAGTAGAGTTATCAAGCCAACTGAGTTCTATGGTTTCCATATAACTGCAGATGAAGACACGTTTATCAGTGATAATACACTGGTAAATTTGGATGAGCCGACTAACTACAAGGAAGCCATGGCGAGCCCAGAGGCAGCCAAATGGAAAGAGGCAATGGACAGCGAGATCTTTGGAACTTGGTTGATCAACAACCTGGTCGGAAGACAGTTGGTTGTAAATGGATCTTCAAGAAGAAGATTGACATGGATGGTAATGTAAGCACATTCAAAGCACGACTGGTGGCAAAGGGCTTTACTCAAACCCCAGGGATTGACTATGATGAGACCTTCTCACCAGTGGCTAAGATAAAATCTATTAGGATAATGCTAGCCATAGCTGCGTTTCATGACTATGAAATTTGGCAGATGGATGTCAAAACTGCTTTTCTTAACGGAAAGCTGGCTGAGGATGTTTAAATGAGTCAGCCAGAAGGTTTTGTGGATGCAAAGTTTCCTAATGGAGTGTGCAAGCTTTAGAAATCCATCTATGGGTTAAAACAAGCGTCTCGCAGTTGGAATCTTTGTTTCGATGAGAAAGTCAAAGAGTTTAAGCAAGAGGTCAAGAATCAATTAGAAAGGAAGATAAAGATGCTCCGATCAAATAGAGGCGGAGAGTATCTTAGTATCGAGTTCCATGACTATCTCAAGGAATGTGGAATAGTTTCACAATTGACACCTCCTAAGACACCACAACTTAATGGTGTGGCTGAGAGACGCAATCGAACCTTGTTAGACATGGTACGTTCCATGATGAGTCGAGCTTCACTTCCAATCTCATTTTGGGGGTATGCCTTAGAAACTGCCGCCCACATTCTTAATCTTGTTCCAACAAAGAAGGTTGCCAAAACACCTCATGAAATGTGGACAGGGAAAGTTCCCTCGTTAGCACATATTAAGGTTTGGGGTTGTGAAGTTTTCGTTAGACGAGAAACTCACGACAAGCTTGAACCTCGTAGTGAGCGATGTGTTTTCATCGGCTATCCACGGAAGTCATTTGGATATCTGTTCTACAAACCTAGTAAGAACGAGGTCTTTGTAGCACGGAGAGGAGTCTTTCACGAGAGAGAGCTCATATGCAAAGAGGACAGTGGGAGCACCATTGACCTTGAAGAAATTCAAGAGTCAGCCGATGAAGGAACCTCTGAAACCGCTAGGGTTCAACCAGAAGAGATTCCAGCTGAACCCATTGACACCTCATTACCTCTCAGACGTTCTAGTAGAGTTATCAAGCCAACTGAGTTCTATGGTTTCCATATAACTGCAGATGAAGACACGTTTATCAGTGATAATACACTGGTAAATTTGGATGAGCCGACTAACTACAAGGAAGCCATGGCGAGCCCAGAGGCAGCCAAATGGAAAGAGGCAATGGACAGCGAGATCTTTGGAACTTGGTTGATCAACAACCTGGTCGGAAGACAGTTGGTTGTAAATGGATCTTCAAGAAGAAGATTGACATGGATGGTAATGTAAGCACATTCAAAGCACGACTGGTGGCAAAGGGCTTTACTCAAACCCCAGGGATTGACTATGATGAGACCTTCTCACCAGTGGCTAAGATAAAATCTATTAGGATAATGCTAGGCATAGCTGCGTTTCATGACTATGAAATTTGGCAGATGGATGTCAAAACTGCTTTTCTTAACGGAAAGCTGGCTGAGGATGTTTAAATGAGTCAGCCAGAAGGTTTTGTGGATGCAAAGTTTCCTAATGGAGTGTGCAAGCTTTAGAAATCCATCTATGGGTTAAAACAAGCGTCTCGCAGTTGGAATCTTTGTTTCGATGAGAAAGTCAAAGAGTTTGGCTTCTCTAGAAGTGAGGATGAGTCCTGTGTATATGTCAAAGCTAGTGGGAGCGTAGTCACCTTTCTTGTATTGTATGTTGATGACATACTTCTTATAGGAAATGACATTCCAACTTTGCAAGATGTTAAGTCTTGGCTTGGAAAGTGTTTCGCTATGAAAGATCTAGGAGAGGCTGCCTATATTCTGGGAATAAGAATTTTAAGAGACAGGAGTAAAAGGCTAATTGGACTTAATCAGAGTACTTACTTGGATAAAGTACTGAAACGTTTCGGTATGGAGAATTCCAAGAAAGGAGATCTGCCCATCCAGAGTAATACCAAATTGAGTAAGACTCATAGTCCGAGTACAGATGAAGAAATAGCAGAAATGAGTAGAATTCCGTATGCTTCCGTTGTTGGTTCTATCATGTATGCTATGACATGTACTCGTCCTGATGTGTCCTTTGCTTTGAGCATGGTCAGTCGTTATCAGGGAAATCCAGGTAAACCTCATTGGGTAGCGGTTAAGAATATTCTCAAGTATCTGCGAAGGACTAAGGACTGGGTTCTAGTACTTGGGGGCTGTGATACATTGAGAGTAACTGGGTATAGTGACGCCAGCTTTCAAACAGATAGGGACAACTTTCGTTCCAATCTGGCTGGGTCTTTACCTTAAATGGAGGAGCAGTTACTTGGAAAAGTTCCAAGCAAAACACAGTGGCTGATTCTACTTGTGAATCAGAGTACATAGCGGTGAGCGAAGCATCAAAGGAGGCAATTTGGTTGAAGAACTTCATCGGAGATCTTGGAGTTGTGCCAACCATCAAGGAGCCAATGGAAATTTTCTGTGATAATGAAGGAGCGGTTGCATTGACAAAGGAACCAAGAGATCATGGCAGATCTAGACATATCGACAGAAAATACCATTTTATCAGACACAAGATAGAAGAAGGTCACCTCGTAGTGAAGAGGGTTTCATCTGAAGAGAATCCTGCAGATCCACTCACAAAGGGTCTGAGTAGGGTTAAACACAATCAGCATGCTAGGAGCATTGGGCTGAGAGATGATGTTAGTTTTAGTAGTTAGATAGTTAGTTTGAAACTTATAACAAAATAAATGTGATTGACTTTTGGTGATTAAATAATAGAGAATTATTTATGAGTTTGTTTACTACCTTTTGTCAATTGTTTATTATTGTGTTTCATTTTGCATGTTTTACTTCCCGAATAATTTGATTATTCGAATTCCACAGTCGATCATACTTTTGGAAGTAAGTAGTGAATAAAGACTGTCATGAATGGATTTGTAGATTGTCTAAAGAGTTTTAGACATAGCAATGGTATTGCTGCAATGTTCGTGAGTACTTTGAAATGGAGATTTAAGTATTGGATTAACCCACGCTCAGAGAATTACTTCATGGAATTTATCACGAGTAATTCTGAGACGATAATATCTTATAATCTTTAAATGGAGATATATGAGTTGTGGTTTACAAGTCAGTTGTGCATTGATAATATGTAAACGCATCAGTAACTTGATGTTATAAAACGTATTGTTGTGCATGATTTGATGAGTAAACGGTGCAAGCATATAAGTCAAAGTTTATTCGTTCCTTTTGCCCTAACGGGAAAAGCGATATCTTTGGGCCCCTCGATGATTTGATGTTGACATATAGTGTCGGGCCCGACCAGGACTAAATTGATGTGTTCAATTAGAAGTTCTATGTCATTACAAATCAGAAATCGGGAAATAACGTACTGGACAATGAGATTGATTATGTTCCATGTCTCATGTTCAAATGATATCTTGTAGAACGAAGGATTATATGATCTTTTATCTTAGGACACGTAACTGACTAGGTCAGAGTTCGACAACAGCTTTTGGAGGCTACAATTTGCTGATCAATTAGGAAGTTATATTGGCAATAATAGTTATTAGACTTATCCAAGTGGGAGACTGTTGGATTAGGTGTCTAAGCCATAACTATAATTGATAGAAGCACAGTCCTTTTGGGTTGCCCTCGAGACTCAAAATGAATAGACTTGATAAAGGAGAATAAAATTTCCCTTGGGAAGTTTGTCCCACATCGGTGGGATAGAAAAAGCATGGAGGCTATCCAAGGCTATAAATATGGCCTTAGGGATTCATTATTTTCACACAATACTTGGCTTGAGTATTCGCCTCCTTCTTTCTCCTCTTGGAAGAACTCTTCTATAGTTCATCCACACTTAGTTATTTTTTTGAGTCGCCGGGTGTGATTCCATTAGAAGCACGACATTTGTGGTGCTTGCTTCCAAGAGATTTGGAGGGATAATTTTAGTTGTTTACTATAACAACTAAAAGGTATGTAATTTATTTATTTATTTATTTATTTATTTATTTTCTTTAGTAAGTTTTGATTATTTACTAGAGTATTAGAATTTTATATTATGTTCATAGTTATAGGTTCAATAGTGAAAACATAGATCCTGTTTTAGGTTGCATGCTCCCTTAAAAGTTTAAGTTAGTTTGTAATGCCTAAAACCCATCAGTTATAAACCTTCCTCTGCCTGAACACACACATGTATATGAATACATAAAGCTCAAATTCATGGACATTGTTGAAATCGCATAGTTTTTAGGACAAATTGCCAAATTAAAATAAAAGAAACACAATTATTTATTGTCAACAAGGGGTGCCTAAAATGCATGTACCAATAGAAAGTCTAAAATCTAACTTTTCCCACTCAAAGAAAAAATGCGCCAAAATATTGGGATTTTACCCACATTGTCAAAATTTGTTATATCACTTTACCTTTCATCAAACTCTCCATTTTTTATGTTCAATATTGTTAGTAATTTTCTGTTTTCAAGCTCACCTATATATGAGAAAGGGCACCTTTCTCGCATCTGGGCTCCAGATTAATGTCACGAAATCCAAATTATATGGCATTGGTGTCCCGCCCGCAGAAGTTGATAACCTGGCAGGTTTAACCGGATGTAAAGGAGATCGTCTTCCGTTCATTTACTTGGGTGTTCCAATTGGGGCTAACATGAATAGGATCAGTTCTTGGCAGCCGGTTGTCGAGAAATTCTCTAAAAGACTGTCTAAATGGAGAGCAAATATGCTTTCCATTGGAGGTCGTTCTGTACTTATTACATCTGTGCTTTGGTCCGTTCCTACCTATTATATGTCTTTATTTCGTATGCCTACTGCTGTATGTAATACCTTGGAAGGAATGCGGGCCAAGTTTTTTTGGGGAGCAGACTCTCAGAACTATAAAATGCATTGGGTTAAATGGGATTTGGCCATGGCTAGTAAAGAGAAAGGTGGTTTGGGATTTGGTAGCATAAAAGCATTCAATATGGCACTACTCTATAAGTGGAAATGGAGATTTCTTAATTCTCCCCATACTTTATGGGTTAAAGTCTTAACTAATCTTTACCCAAAATCATCTGCTTCGTGTATGTCTGGAATGGATGTCACGTGTCGAGCTACAGGTACTTGGCATTCTATTTTGAAACATGTACATGACTTACATGTTGATGGTACAATTCCAGTGACATCGATTAAAAGGAGGATTGGCAACGGTATGGACGTTTCGTTTTGGCACGATATTTGGCTGAATGACTCTCCTCTTGTATCTCAATATCCTCGTCTTTATGCTTTAGAGACACAGAACAACGTTAAGATAGGCGACAGATGGAATGGTATTAACGTCCACTGGAGTTGGCGCAGAAATATTAGGGGAGGTAATGAAGAAACGCAAGTGAATCATCTGTATGAGTTAATCAAGCAGGTAACTGTAACGACTACAGCTGATCATTGGAGATGGTACCTTGAAGGTATGTCTGATCTCACTGTTAAAGGGATACGATCTCACATTGATAACACTCATTTACCTTCTCATTTTCTGCCTACCCACTGGAACAAAATTGTTCCCAGAAAAGTTAATATCCATACTTGGAGGGTGGTCAAAGATCGAATCCCTACTCGGTTTAATCTTTGGTTTAGAGGAGTGCACAATAATTCGCTTATATGTCCTATTTGCGGGAACGGCATTGAGACGACTTTTCATGTTCTCATAGATTGCTACATTGCTAAACGGGTTTGGAGCTCTATATGTAACTGGCTTCAAATGGATCTTCCTACTCACTTGACCCCCGTCGACTTTCTTCTCTTTGTGGAAAATATGAACAAAACGAAGGTGATAAAGGATATTGTGATAACTATTACTTTTGCTACTTGGTGGGAGCTTTGGAAATTTAGGAACGATGTTATCTTTAATCACTCTAAGAAAGGGGATACCGTGATTGTCGATGCCATCATCAACTTTTCATACCTCTGGGTTCGGTATAGACGCGCGAAGACTATCATTGATTGGGGCGAGTGGATCAAAAATCCAACCCTAGCCTTCTAATGTTTTTTCGTTTCACCGTGTTTGGGTTGTATGTTATGTCTGGTACTTTGTTGTTGCTCGTGTTAGTTGTTGTAATTCGACTTCTAGTACCTTGCTAGTAAGTCTTATATTTATTAATACTTCTGTGGTTCAAAAAAAAGAAAGGGCACCTTACACTCCTTTTCAGGCGCCATTACGTACATTTTAGGTAGTAATAAGTGTTTGTAAATATATATTTAACTTTAATGCAAAGACATACTAATAATGTATGTATGTTTTTGCTTACCAGGCGTCTATATACGTAGCCACATAAGCAAAAAACTACCACATGATACTTACGAGACCTATATTTGAAACTTGAATACACAAATAAACAACACTTAAATCTGAATATATTCTATAAATTTCCCGTTACAATAGTAATCATCGTAAAAAGCACATATTCTCCCTTTTATTATTATGAATTTGTATATTATTGATGAAATTAGGAGTGGGGGCAAAAACAACCAAATAGTAAACAGAGTCGACCCATATACATAAGTGGCCGGGTTGGGGGATTTACCAGAGGGGGAGGGAAGATGGAGAGCAGTCTTCGGGGGTGACGGACACCACCAGCCAACTGTATATACACATTATATATAAATAGTAAGGAGTTAACGTGAAAACGCACGCAAGTCTTTTTAATTCCCTTAATCTCTTCACCATTTCTCTATCTAAACATTTCAAATATATAATACTACTAGCTAGTACTATAATATATAAAATCTCATGTCATCGTCTAAAATCTTATGAAAATCATACAAAATCTATATTATCTTTCAAAAAACTGTAACATAAACATGCAAAACATGGTAGGTTTTCTCTTAAAATAACATGATATATCACTTCCCCAAGGCATAAACATAATAATATTATATACATATTTCTTATCAAATGACACAGATTAATTAAATAAATTAATACTCTTGTTAAAGGGTGACCGAGTATCATGGTGAAATAGGGAAGTCAATATTGTTATATTAAGGTTAATGGGTTGTAAGCTTATAGGTTCATCCGTTCATATATCTGATCAACCCATTCAGTTTATTGTGTCAAAGAGTTAACCTCAATCTCATGGCTTATGCATATCTTGGAAATGGCTAGAATTGGCAACGAACGAAGCCCGGTTAAACCACTACAAGGAGCCAGAAGTTGATTTTCATTCCAAAGTAATTTTTAACTTTTGAAAAGAGTTGATCTCAAACTCAACGCATTTGAAGCCTTAAAAGAATTGTACCGCAATCCCGTGATTTAATTTCTCTATTGATATGCAAACAACCCATAAAGAATCTTAAATCATCTTTTGCTCATGAATTTCCATCTCGTGTAAAAAAAGGGTTTATCAACTAAGCAAAGGCTTTTCCCCCATCGGGTATATGAAATAGGCATTTCTACTTCGAGAGAACTCTCTAGCGCGGACTCGGCTAAGACAACATATGCTAAACCTCTCGCTGTCGAATCGCGATACGAAGTTTCCAGCGAAATTCACCTTTCAAAAAAAAAAACAAAGCAAAGGCTTTTGAATTTGTTCAAAAGTTTTTTTAACGTACAATTTTGACACGCATTGAAATGTTATTATCTTTTTAAGGCATACATTATAAATCATTTATTGTCTTTTTTTTTTCCAACTAATTTATTTGATAACCTAAAATTGCCTGCAGAATCAAAATGCCAAAGAAACATTACGTTAAGAGGTAAGAGTCTCTATTACATGTAGGCTAACCACATATAAAGATTAAAAGCTTCTAAGAATAAACAAGTTTATCTCTTTCTTTTCTTTTTTTGGTAATGACAATATTTAGTATACACGATTGTATACTTCAATATAAAAAGTTGAAAATAACTATTAGAAAACAAGCATGCTAAACAAGTTCTACTTGGCTCAATCCAAGAACCTGCTAAAGTTTGCCCTGAATGTGAGGTCAAGTTGAGTTGAAGCAAGAATGACTTAATTGAAGGTCAACCGGCTTCCAGCACTAATTACACATATACGAGTATTTACATTTAACGGACTGAAAACTTGATAAGAGCTCGAGTCGGGTTGTTTGCATATTGGATCTGACTCTGTCCAACCCATGATAAATGAAAGGTCATATACCTGCTAATCGAAGTTTATACATAGTCTGCCAGTAGAATGTTACAACACAAAAAGGAACACTTCCATTGAGTTGAAAACAACAATAAGAGGGGATGCTGTACATTTGCTTCGTCTTGAATCTATCATCCATCTATTCATGCTTAAAGTGAAGTGGAAGTAGGAAGCGCATCATCCGGCATATTTTCAAGCAACGGTATTATATCTGACTGCTTGGTCGTGGTCACTAGATTCTCATTGTCTTCATTGTATCTGTCTGCACTGTGAAGAAAAATGCCTGCAGAAGCAAAATGCCAAAGAAACATGAAAATGTTCAGAGCTTTAAAATGCCACTTGATCGCATCTTATCTACTACTAGGCGATTTTCAATCACTTCATCCTCATTAAGAGTCTATTCATTGTTCGATACAGGTGTATTGACCAAGTCAAATACCTATCATGCCCTTTGGGGATTATAACATAAATAAAAGCTTAATGATCAATATGATTTATAAGTTGTAAAGATATGGATAGAAAGATACATAAAATGTTGGTGCAATTTTACCAAAAGTACAAAAACAGTTGAATGACTATGTTCTTGTAACACCATACCTATAAACCATATTCCAGCAGCCAAAAAGAATACTGAAGTTAGGATCAGAGCGGATGTCCTCCAGTTGTCAACTTTATCCTGTGTAAGAAACCCCAGAAATTTGCTTTTACATTGGATTTTTATCACATCGGAAAAAAGTCCCGAAATGATATTGAAGATATCACTTGAGGTAGAGCTAGGTCAAACATCAATATACCATCTAGTCAGTTAGATTAGAATATATTCAAATAAAACCAGTGAAGCCAATGAAAGCAGCCCCTGTATTCCTGTTGTTTGGAATTTCTCAGTTTTGGGTTTTGTTCTATCATATGGGTCCTCATTAACTTAATGTGGGTTCACAAACTAAAACATGTAGAAGGGAGGCAAATGTTATCGTATCAGTTCAGCCTAAGAATTAGAGGTGCCAAATTTGACCAGTTTACCCTGATAAATAGGTCAATTTCAGTTTAGACATGCCAAGTAAAAATAGCTAAATTGGAAACAGATAAAATGGATCCTAAGTCTCTTAAGGTTTGCTTTTAATACATAAATCTTCCTAAATCATGTTCCTGAGAATTATCAAACTATATACACAGTAATTATTTGCAATATACTTGATCAGTAAATAATCAATATCGAAAATAAACTGCTTTGGGTCTGTCCAGCCTTGTCCATTTCAACCCTTACAGATTACCCTTTCTGATATGAACCTTTATTACATGACCCATTTTGACCGGTTGCTCAACCCACCCATTTTGTCACCTCTAGCCATATAGAAGGAACCAAAAGCCAAACCTGGAGTATCCCAACAAGTGGAGAGGATGGCACATCACCAAAGATGTGAATAGACACAGTTGACATAGCCATAGATAATGGTCGTAGACTTGGTTTAACAGTATGGAGACAAACAAAATTCACAGGACCCTGCAGCGTATACAATGTACTTCTCAAATCAGAATAACAAATACTATAAAAAATGACATCAAAGTTTAAAATTTACATCCTTAACAAAAGGAGTTACCTGAGTGGCAAAAACGAGAATCTCCCCAATAAGAAAGAGAGCCATGTAAACGTACAAGTTACTGAAACAAAAGGCACTAAAGCAAAATATTGCTCCAAAGAACGTCGTTGCAGAAAGTAGCTGCAAATTGTAAGAAAATACAAACACAAATTTATGGCTCATTTTCAAGAAATTGGGTAAGTCAGCAAAGTTACACGATATTCAAATCCTCAATGTACAAGTTTGACGTAGAGGTAGCAAAAATGACCAGGTTAGGTGGTTTGGGTAAGTAGTCAAAATAAGTTATTAGGTAAGTACAGAAACAGGTTGGGTCAATACAAAAATCTTTTGATGTTATATATATTTCTATAATATGACAATCGTTTTGCCCAACCTTTCTATTATTACTTTTGAAATAATACCTATGTCAAATCATGTATAAGGAACTTATATGAATATTTCAGTAACTATATACTCTTTAAATCCATGTGCCCTATCAGAACCATTTGGCCCATTCTCTAAAGCCTTTTGTTATTTTACCGGCTTGAACCAATAGAGATAAAATTTGACGCATCAGCCTATGAAGACTTCAATGTCTCCAGAATAGATAACAGAAATCTCTACCTTAAAAGCATTAGGGATAGTGGAATTCATGCGATCCAAGATGATACTTCCCCCCAATGTGCCCACAATTCCACCAATTATTGTGATTCCTCCAAATAAGATATCAGCATTATTCTGTGGAAGTTGAAACATTCAGATGAAAAACTTGGCAGCCTTCTTCTAATTCGTTATATCACATTGAAGTGTACCATTTGTAACACAACCCAAAAATCAATGTGAAAACCATATGTGCTTACCATTTGATATATGCTATAACCAGCCTTTGGTCCCCAGTATGAATATGCACCAATGACAAAGTTATAAGCAATATAACCTAGAACATTTATCACATATATCTTCTCGTGCAAAAGAGCTTGTATATCTAGCCAGAATCTGGATAACTGATTGAATGTAAATGAAAGGTAGCTGCAACAACAAAAAAAAAAAAAAATCAAATTTATGTAACTTAAACCGGGTTTAATCCTTTGATCCACATATCAATGATTTTATAGAAAGAGAGTTCTATATGATGCTATTGCTTTAAAAAACACCTGGAATGTTCCTTATGGCTATGGTTAGGAAGATCATCATTCAAAGGCGTTGGGAACTTCTTATCAATTGACATGCCTATATAGCTAAAAACTCATCAAAAAATGGTGAAAACCAATATTCGGTTAATATTATAGATGAAAACCTAATACCAAATGTACCTTTCATATGTAAAGGTTTCATAGTAAACCCCAAAATAGCAAACGGCAGCATTAAAATTGCCTCGCCAAAAAATGCATAACGCCAACCTAAACTAGCTCCAACCTATGAAACATAGAACAACAGGCATTAATTTGACCTAGTGAGGTCAAGATAGATTGTTTGAGTAATTATCAAAGCCAACAAGAAAAAAGGATCATGTAAATACCAGTCCTCCATAAACATAACCGACGGCAATTCCAGTCGGTATGCACATGTAGAATATTCCTAGCCATGCTGTTCTCTGTGGAAGAAATGAATAGAAGCTTTTAAAATCTAATAGGTTTAAATTACGACTTCATATTCTCACAAACTATGTTAAATGGGACAGAAATTTATCTTTATCTTGCTTTACCACCTAATATACACAAGGTGCCATGTCTATGAATCCTTATTTCGCAAACTACAAGAAATGGCAGTATAAGTGTTTTTTTTCATGTTTATTTACTAAAGCTAGATGTTATGGATATGGTACTTTGAACTAAATCCTGCTGCAACACATAAGGATACACCACATAAAAGGTTACTAGTCAACTACTTAACTTGCATTCTTTTAGTGAACCATGAAAACATCCAAACCATGTTTAAGCTTTAAACTTGTGTTCACAAAATTTCAAAAACCAAAAGATAGATTTTTCAAAGCGTATACAAATGTGGGGTAATTACCAAGTGAGAAAGAGAACCTGATCTACTGGAGCATTGTCATCAATGAATGGAGCTGCAAGACTTATGAAAGAAGCTTCACCAACACCAACTAACCTGAAAACAGCAATACTTCAGTGTCATCAAAAGCTACAACCAGAAGTCACATGCTACAAAAGTCTATGATGTTTGAAGTAGTCAGCTCACATTCGGCATATTGTGATAGACCAAAAGTCAACTGAAAACCCACAACCAGCTGCAGCAAGAGTCCATACGGACAATCCAACTCCAATAAGCCTAAAAGGATTGATGCTGCAGATATAAACGCACAATTAAGCTATTTTGACCCAAAAATGTACCATGATTGAAATCATAAAACATTACCAAAGAACATAGTATAAAACATTTTGATAAAGTACAGTATGTAATAAGTGACAAACATGTACAAAAATGGTATTACACAACACAAAATGGTACTAAATGATCTCAAAGTATACAAACAAGATACTATTATTATAAGATAAACGATATTTGACAATGGTATGCGATAATTCAAAATCACAAAATGATATGATAAGGGAAGAACAATAGATATCAAACAAACTGAAATCGTGAAAAAAAAGATAACTTCTAACAAGCTCGAGGTTTAAGAAATTAATCTATCATTAAGTCAAAAAAATTCCAATAAATATCATATTATTTATGTGAACAAAAACTTTCAACGGACATCTATATAAGCACATCATCATTTTATGTAGTGCATTTGCACAAACGGTTGTATACGTGCCACTAGTGATAGGGAAGGGAAAAGTAAAATGGAGGTTTATATCCGTCTATCAAAAATCAACCTGCTGAATTTGACCATGACCCATTCTGGAAAAAAATCCATTTTACAAGCTGCTCAATTGCTCATGCAGCCTAATACCCATTATGACCCATTATTTAATCTATAGAACCCACATTTTACCTCCAATAGGTTTCATTGGAATATATGTTAGCCCTCAAATATGGAATTTAGGTTATGCCTTAGCTAATATGGCTATTGTGCTATCTACTTAGTTCGATATGGCTGTTATGTTTAGGGTATTAGTAAAAATGCTAGATCACTATTGGATTAGAGTTTATGGAGCGTTATTGTATGAGACAATTTCTATCAAAAGCAGACTGAACCTTTATTGTTTTCATATTTCGGTTGATCTTTTAAATAGAAACCTTATATGTTTGATGTCCTCAGCGAAAGGAGTAACTTCAATGAAACCTATAAAACATAACTTTTAAAATTACAAATTGTTTAGGTGCAGACAGTGAAAAAGATACCAAATCCTGAAGCCGTTTCCCTAAAAAGGCTACTTAACAATACTCATATCTAAAACATAGATAGAATAAAATATGTGAACTACCAGATAATGAGCTTGGCTGGCAGTGAAAAGAACACTTGACACTGGTCCACCACCAAACCAGTGGCCACTTCATGGTGTTCTTGTTATCGTTTTATAATCAATGTTGTATGTGCAACACGTTATCATAGCTCTTAATGAAGACCCATAACAGTTTTTCTTTTATGGTGATTACAATATATAACTTCATAATGGTTGAAAAGGCATTTGCTTTGAACTCAACCATCAGCTAGTACCACTACAAGAACAATTGTTTATAAATACTTGTGGTAGGGACACATTATATGTTGACCCGCAAGATAGTTACGTCATTAAAGATTCACCACCACCATATAAGACTAATACATAAAAATGAATTCATTAAAGACAAACGTTTCATCAAACTCTTCCCTGTTCTATTCAGGTTCTAGGAAACACCCTGATTAATTTCTATAAAAAGGTGCTTACTTCAGGATATATATATATATATACACTCAGTTATGCAGGTCTATTCCTAATATGAACATGGTTTTTGAAATGAGTGAAAATCATCATTCTTTGTTAGAAAAAGGATGAGCTATGTAATGGTAGTCTCGGTTCCATCTTCAAGATTATATCTTAACTCAAGGAATCAAGTTTTAAGCAAAACGGAATAGATACAAGACCACTACAGAGTGCCACCTAAAAAAAATTTAAGTACACCAATGAACAATTTTATTCGTAGAATAAAAGCAGATGTTTTATCGGATTGTCCAGAAAACACATAAAAAAGGATCCAATATCTACGTATCTGGATCAAAAATCACTACAACATTTATAGAACCAACTAGAATTTTTCATGACATAGAGGCAGTTTCTTTATCAGATTGTCCAGAACAAAAGTACAATTCCCCCTGTCTGGCTTTTGTGGATTTATACTTTGCTAACAGACCTATGAAAATGGAAACCTGGATTTAACATTAAAAATATAAATATGCTTTCTCTTCATTATGCTTGCTTCATATTTCTTTTTTCTTACCAGTGCCAAAGGATAAGGATTTAATACTTGAACTTTTATATCACCCTAGTATATGGAGCAAGCTCATACACTCTAGCTAGATTAGATTACACTTGACAAAGATGGCCACCAGCCATTCCCCATATATCATACTTTTCTTAAAAAATTAGTGTAACAGATATACATATATGTTAGCAAATTAGCGTAACGCCGTAAACCCAACATTTTGGTATCTGTTAAAAAGGGTAGGGTAAAGATTTATTAGAGACTAACTACCTCTTGGCCAATGATGCAAATATGGGAGAAGCGACAAGAAGTCCAACCATGAAGGCGGATGAAATAACACCATCTCTAAAATTGGTCAGATCAAAATCACCCCTGTAGAAAAGTGAACATACAAAAATCATATGACCCGTGATGTTATACAGAAACATAACACATTTAGAAATAAAACTTACTGAATTCCACTGCCATCAGAGCAAACACCACTTTCCGTGCAACTTCTGGGACTCCCATTTACACCATTACTTGCAATGGCTCCTCGGTCCACATAATTCACCATGTTGATGACACAAAATACTACAAGCAACCTGTGCATATAGAGTCTATGAGTCCCGCGAAATCATATTACATTCAAAATTAACTAATAATGTAAAGAACAGTCAGCCCACTGATGCACGTAGAAATGACAGAAAGTACTGTTTCACATTCATCTCGTTTCAGAGTTGGGTTGTGTTTGGTAATGGAATGGATGAGGTAATGAAATAAACATGATAGTTGAATGAGTCACTACAATTCTAATGTCCTGTTTGATTGCTCTAAAAATATTGTACATTTGTACTGAATAAATAAGTATATAAACAAAATACCCGATTAATAAACAAGTTAACAATAAAGTAAACAGCAGCACTTATCACATTCTCTATGAGTTCCGAGAAAACTTGCAACGCCATTCATCCTCTTGACTTATAACCCTATTACCAACTAAAATCTCTACAAGAAAACCATGAGCCACTATCAATACCCTATATGATATAATCTCCATATAGTCTTTGTTCTTTTCAGCTAATACACAATCATGATGCTATTTTTAGGCCACTGGAAAATCTCTAAATGAACATACGGAATTTTCTGCCATGGAAGCTTTTAACTTCGACAAGTCTCCGGGAATGAGATATTTTCTTGACAAAATAGCTAGCGAGTTAGATACAAATTTAACATCACCATCACTGATGTTCTCTCTATTTAGTTTTTAACGTGCAACAGATTCATGTTTGTAAAGGGCTTATTTGATCAGTTATATTATTAACAAAATGAAATGGATAAAGAACATTGGGAAGGCTAATGAATGGAAGATACAGTTTTGACTTGAACAGGATTCCAGGTAAATTGATCCATTCGATTTTAACGAAATCATCTTTTTTCCATTCAAATGAAAATTTTTGTTCCAACCTCTATTCCAGAAACCAAACACAGTCTTAAATCATTCACCAAAAAGATGCAATCAAAGAGATCAACCTAGAAATAATGTCAGACTATTAACTTATCGAATCCAATAACCCTAATTAGGCCTAAACAATGAACAACAAACAGAGAATCCAAAAACAGATTCTCAATCTTCAAATTTACGAAATAATGAGAATTTGACAAATATGGGAATTGCCGCAGTACTATAACAGGACATCTTTTTTCAGTAGGTCCAAAAACCGAAAAAATGAATTCAAGAAAGAAAGGATAAAGAAGAGTCTACCTTTTAGGAGTGAACCAAGAAGGAGCTGGAGGCTCATCAGATAAAGCAGCTGTATCTACAGCCATCTCTATCTCTATCTCTATAGGCTTTTTTGATTTCTTAAACTTCTTCAAGTACCTTGTTACAAACCTTTCTCTGCCAACACACAGATATATATATATATATACACAACTTAGGTTCATGGACCATCTCATAGACATTGTTGTATTTGCATAGTTTTTAATTCAAATTGCCAAAGAAAATAAAATAAATACCATTATTAGTCGGCAAAAAGAGGCACCTAGAATGTACAGGTACCAATAAAAAGTCTAAAGTTCAATTTCTCTCATTTAAAGAAAAAAAACAAAATCTTGTGATTTTACGTACACCAACATTGTCAAAAATTGCTATATCACGTTACCTTTCTTCACCTCTTTCCATTTCTACGTTCAATTTCGTTAGCCATTTTCCGTTTTCAAGATCCCCTAAATATCATAAGTGCACCTTACACTCCTTTTCGGACGCTAATGCATTTTAGGTTGTGATAAATGTTTGGAAATCTATTCAACTCTAGTGCAAAGACATATTATTGTATATATATATATCCTATATAAAACCGTATGTATCCCGTAGTACTTCGTCCGACAAAGCGTCTATATACGCTATCACGTGGCATCCATATACATTGTCACGTAAGCAAAAAATACCTAATGATACTTACAGTAGCAATATTTGAAAGTCAAATACATACAATACAATTTCACGTTACAGAAGGAATCATTTTAAAGTACTTATTCTTCTTTCTAAATATTCGTACCGACATAATTCGGTATTTATGTTATAGATTAACTGTATTTTGAAACCACGCAAGCAAACACCAACCAAACCCCCCTATTTTTATTAATATTCATCGTCTCTACTTTTGTAGTATAATAAATTCAACACAAATAATGTTTTTGGAACCCTAATTACAATTACAGATAGTGCAAAATATAAGGCAATTTGTGTTTGTGTGTGAGTGTGAATAATTGACCTAAAAAGCACATATTCCCATTTATAATTATGAGTTTGTATATTATTGATGAAATTAGGAGTGGGGGCAAAAGCAACAAAGTAGTAAACAAAGTTGACCAAAAAAGGGGGAGAGGTTACCATGGGGGGAGGAAGGTGATTAATGGCCGATAGAGACGGTGAGGATGATGATTTTATTTAGTATTTTGTATGTATTTGTATTGTATAAGTCAGAGGATGATGATCAAATGAAATGTTCAATCGTGTGTGTGTGTAAGATGGAGACCGGTTTTCGCGGGTACACCAGCCACCAACCAACGGTGTATATCTAATATACTAGCTTAGCATTAAGATAACTTATACGAGTAATAGTTATAATAATTTTGATGTAAATGTTAAGGGAAATGATGTAAAGACAATAAGTGTGTTACACATGTCAAATTTTAAAGCGTTTAGAAGGATTATTAGGCTAAAGTTTAGAAGGATAAGTCATTTCCCAAATGTTAAATGTGAAACTCAACAATATAACTCACATTACGCAGACATTTACAATAGTATATCATTCAAGTTTGTACCAATACATAAAAAACAAAATAAAGAAGTCCAAATATTCAAAATAATAATGAATTCAAAAACGATTGAATAAAAAAATGATAATAATAATAATGTCACAAAACATATAAATAATTGTATATGGTACAGACGATTACACCGAAAAAGATTTAAGTTGATATCAACTTGATGGGTTATGTTGAGAGGCATTGTGAGTGGCAACGAAAATAATGTTTACTTATTTTAAGCTAGTTGTGGGTCTAAATATTTCATTTATCATTTTTGTGATCAATCAACATCACCTATTATGTTGATAGCAAGTTTAGAGAACCTCACTCTAAAAGATATAATAAAAAATATGATGATACATTTTTTATAATCTCCCTTAATTTACATAACATGAGACTAAACATATGTCATAAAGCAAAGTTGTGCAATTATTCCTTTTAAAATTGCATGATTTGAATTTTGGCTTATTGTATTGTGCCTCTACTTTGGTACATGACTTGATCACATAGTTGGAAACTCATCATACTAATAAACCCTTAGCTCACTATACAACAACCCATCATCGTAGTTGACCACATGAAAGTTGTCGTTTTTCTCAAACTTGGATCAAATCAGATAGAACCAGACCCAATCAAAGACATTTGTAACCCGAGACCCTATTTCTTATTTGGGTTGTGTTATAGTTTATTTTACTAATCAATAAATAGTATAGTTTTCATAGCTGATTGAGGATTTTACGGGATTTAACATTTAACATATGAAAACTTAGAAGATTTTTAATAGATTGAAATCATTGAATATCAATTGTGGGAGAAATTTTGTGTCTCAAACAAAGTTTTATTTCATTTGAAAAATGAAAATGATGTATTTTTTATATCTTCAGTAAAATATTATGGGATTTAACATATCTAAAAAATATATTTCAAAAAAACAGATGTTATTTTTTTAAAAAGATTGAATACTAACTGACACGTCCCAAAGTGTATCAATATAACAAAGTATAATGTATCACAATAGAGAAGCTCAAAACTGTTAAGTCCCTCACACGATGGTTTAACCCACGAGTGTAAAATAACAAGTCAAGTATGAACTAGAATCGGACTAGTATTACTTTAAATATAAATACAAGAATATAAATAAAGCAATAAACGACTTAAGCAATATTTAAACAAGTAAATAAATGATGGAACACGAATGTAATTTTCAAGTGTATTTTCTTTATTGATGATAAACAAAATACAAGATTGTTGCGGAACCTAGATATTACAAGTATGTAACTATCTAAACAATCTTTGAATTACAAGTGATCTATACTTGCTAAATAATCTCTTTAGATCGATATACTTAGAGTTGTGAAGTATAACTGTTTAGATCGAGAGTATTTAAGCAAGTTCACCAAATTGCTAAAAAGTAATTTGAACGAGAAATATGACTTTGTATTTATAGGCAGATAAATTCAACAATGAATTTATTTGCCGTACAAATATGGTTGCATGCATTTAATGAACCGACAAGGTTATTAAATGCATTGGTTAAGGTACAAGGATAAAGTCCTTTTAACCAACCACCTTTACACACGTATGTACTTTTATCAATAGACAATTGGGATGTCCGGGTAAAAGTGTGTAAAGGCATAAAGTCAATTTCTCGATATCAGTGTTCAGACTTGTAAGGTCTAGAACACTAATAAAGGCTCCAGTCGAGAGATCTGGTAAGACTGTCAGTGGGCTCCACTGTTTGTCAGTCTTCTTTCTTCAGACTTCAGTCTTTGACTTCAGTGAGAATGTCTTCAGTAGAATAGATCTGGACTGGGGTGAAGTCCAGTGAGCTAAACTGGAGAATACTCCAGATTTCCTATACAAGTATTTGCTCACTGGTCTTCCATTATTTCTGAACAAATCTTCAGAGGGACTCCAGTTTCCAAGTCTGGAGTAGGTCCAGTAATTATCATTTCTGGACAGATCTTCAGTAAGGCTCCAGTAGTCGAGTCTGGAGCGAGTCCAGTAAATCTGGACCTAACAAATTCCCCCTATTTGTTTAGAAATAATGCAAGGTTTTTCAAGCTTATATCTATACAATTTTGTATGCCTGAAAAACACTTGTGTTGATTTTAGTCTAAAAAATCTAAGTTACTGGAAAACACTTTATAGATCATGAGTGTTTTCAGTTTCATCTTTTAAGTTCTAACTTAGACTAAATCTGATCATTTACTTATATGAATTAAAAATTGCAACTAATATTACATACATCAACTGATAAATAGTTACAATTTTTTTTTTCAAACGATAAATTACAATAAGTAAATGATATAAGAGTCAGGCCCTTCTCTTCGATGTCTGTCCTGGAGCATCTTCAGACGCCTTTCTCTTTGGTGATGGAGAAGATGGTACTGATTCTGGCGATTTCATGCCTATTGCAGCTTCCATCTGTTGCTTTCTTCTCCATACCTTCTCAACCCTCTTCAGAAATGCTTTAACTTCAGTCGACAAATATGTCTTCCCCCTGAACGTTAAGGTAATCTCCTTCAGTTCAGTCCATCCAAACGCTTGGACTGAAGTACTCTTTCTTTCATCAGTAAAGTTACCTTCCCTAGTCAACTTTATTTCAAACTTTGACATACCTTCATGATTATCAGCAAGCTTAATCTCTGCACCAGTGATCCTTCTAGCATCAGCCCTGAAATTCAACATTTCATTATACTTGTCTTTCCATTTGGCTGTCTGGATCATTGCTTCAGTTTCCTTTGACACTCTCTGTTGTTCTACAGCAGACTGGAGTTGTTGACGATTGATTTTCAGAGAAGTGTCCAGGGGAATGAATGTGCTCACATCTGCATCTTTAATTGCTTTGAGCTGTTTGGCAGTAAGCTTAGGTAAGCCAGTCAATTTCTTCCTGTACTCTAACTCCAGAGCACCAGCATTTTTCCTTATCTTCTTCTGGAGGTTCACCGGTTCCTCATTTCTCTGCCTGATAAGTTCTGGTACACTAACACTATAAATTATTGAATCATAAATCTGTTCTTCTTCAGCGTAAAAGGAGCGTACATGAACATCATTCAATGCATTCAGACATTGATGAACTCTGGGGTCTTCCTTCATCTTTTTGTAAACATCAATATTAATGCCCAACCTGCCAGCATTATATGAATCCAGAGTCCCCATGGTTGCCATCTCCCTATGATGGGCCAGCAGTTCATCTCTTTGATTTCTCTTGAAGATTTCAATCATTATGCATTGTTGTTCCAGCTTCTTAGAGGTTTCATCATCAGCAGTGGGAAACTCTGATGATTCTTCAACAGTTTGCTCTTCTTCTCCAGATACCATTTGTTCTTTTCCTTTAACAGACTTCAGAGTAGTTGGTATATCTGGGAAAGATTCAAACTGGGGCTCACTGGCTTCAGTACCAGCAGCTTCTTCAGTCTGCATAGTGGCTTCAGTGCCAAATGCTCTCTGTGCTAATCGTGCACTGGCATCAGTACCAGTCACTTGTTTTTGTTGCACAATGCTTTCAGTAGCAAAGGCCTTTTCAACAGCACTGGCCACAACTTCTTTCTTCTTTCTAATCAAACCTTCTTGGACACCAGACGACTTTTCCCCCTTGGAATGATCACCAGTTCTGGACTTGAGATCATTCCATAATTGTTCTAGCATGTGTCTGTCCAGTGCACCAAAAGTTCTTCCAGTCACTGAAGTTGTATCATTCACATTCTTTCTGAGTGCCTGCACTTCCTTTTTAACATTTTCAACTTCTTGAGGCAAGTGCTTTGGCAATTCTTTTTCTATCAACTTCTCCACTTGGGGTAACAACCCATCTTGAATAGTTCGAAGAACAGACCCAGAAATTTCTTCAGATATTTCTTTCAACATACTAAGTCTGAACTTCTTTGCACATTCATCACTAATCGTGCTAACAACAGCAGCCTGATCAAGTGTGGGCCTGCTTTCCAATGAACTAACCCTAGTAACCAACTTCTGAACCTCATCCTTTAGACCTGTCAGTGGTTGAACAAGTTCACCTTTCACTGCAGTCTAAACAGCATTCACCAGCCCTGTCTCCAATCCCTGGACTGCCACTTTGATGTTTTCAGTGTTGTTATTAGTGGCCAGTACCAGCTCATCCAGCTTCTCAAAAACAAGCTTTTCATTCCCAGCAAATATATTCATTTCAGATGCTAGATTGTTGATAATAAAGATTTAAAATCGGAAACAACCTGGGATGATGACTGGAGTGATCTCTCCAGGTCCGCCACCTTACTTAAAAGGCCTTGGACCTCGGCTGAAGACGAAGTGGAGAGACCACTGGGAGGTTCAAGATTTGAAGTCATTCTGTTCATTAAGGGTACTTGTGCCCAGACCTCTTCAGTTGCAGTTTCATCAGTAACAACTGTTGAGTCCAGCACACGTTGTTCAGATATGTTGACTGGAGTTTCAAGTGGTGGAGGTTGAGATTGTGAAGTTTGAATGGTTGGAGGAGTGAAGTATTGAGTATTTTCTGGAATTGAAGGTGGTGGTGGTGGGTGGTGGTGGTGGTGGCATGTTTGAGTCTGGTGGGGGTGGTGGCATTTCTGATTCTGGTGGCGGCATATTTGTTTCTGGTGGAGGTGGTGGCATTTCTGGTTCTGGTGGCGGCATATTTGTTTCTGGTGGTGGTGGTGGCATGTTTGAGTCTGGTGGGGGTGGTGGCATTTCTGATTCTGGTGGCGGCATATTTGTTTCTGGTGGAGGTGGTGGCATGTTTGAGTCTGGTGGGGGTGGTGGCATTTCTGATTCTGGTGGCGGCATATTTGTTTCTGGTGGAGGTGGTGGCATTTCTGATTCTGGTGGCGGCATATTTGTTTCTGGTGGAGGTGGTGGCATTTCTGGTTCTGGTGGCGGCATATTTGTTTCTGGTGGTGGTGGTGGCATGTTTGAGTCTGGTGGGGGTGGTGGCATTTCTGATTCTGGTGGCGGCATATTTGTTTCTGGTGGAGGTGGTGGCATGTTTGAGTCTGGTGGGGGTGGTGGCATTTCTGATTCTGGTGGCGGCATATTTGTTTCTGGTGGAGGTGGTGGCATTTCTGATTCTGGTGGCGGCATATTTGTTTCTGGTGGAGGTGGTGGCATTTCTGGTAGACTTTCAACTTGTACAACATCCTCACCCAGAAAGTTCATATTGATATCAAAATTCTGATCTTCTGACATGGGAGAATCAGCCTCATCCCAAAACATTTGCTCTTCTTCTCCAGATACCATTTGTTCTTTTCCTTTAACAGACTTCAGAGTAGTTTGTATATCTGGGAAAGATTCAAACTGGGGCTCACTGGCTTCAGTACCAGCAGCTTCTTCAGTCTGCATAGTGGCTTCAGTGCCAAATGCTCTCTGTGCTAATCGTGCACTGGCATCAGTACCAGTCACTTGTTTTTGTTGCACAATGCTTTCAGTAGCAAAGGCCTTTTCAACAGCACTGGCCACAACTTCTTTCTTCTTTCTAATCAAACCTTCTTGGACACCAGACGACTTTTCCCCCTTGGAATGATCACCAGTTCTGGACTTGAGATCATTCCATAATTGTTCTAGCATGTGTCTGTCCAGTGCACCAAAAGTTCTTCCAGTCACTGAAGTTGTATCATTCACATTCTTTCTGAGTGCCTGCACTTCCTTTTTAACATTTTCAACTTCTTGAGGCAAGTGCTTTGGCAATTCTTTTTCTATCAACTTCTCCACTTGGGGTAACAACCCATCTTGAATAGTTCGAAGAACAGACCCAGAAATTTCTTCAGATATTTCTTTCAACATACTAAGTCTGAACTTCTTTGCACATTCATCACTAATCGTGCTAACAACAGCAGCCTGATCAAGTGTGGGCCTGCTTTCCAATGAACTAACCCTAGTAACCAACTTCTGAACCTCATCCTTTAGACCTGTCAGTGGTTGAACAAGTTCACCTTTCACTGCAGTCTAAACAGCATTCACCAGCCCTGTCTCCAATCCCTGGACTGCCACTTTGATGTTTTCAGTGTTGTTATTAGTGGCCAGTACCAGCTCATCCAGCTTCTCAAAAACAAGCTTTTCATTCCCAGCAAATATATTCATTTCAGATGCTAGATTGTTTGATAATAAAGATTTAAAATCGGAAACAACCTGGGATGATGACTGGAGTGATCTCTCCAGGTCCGCCACCTTACTTAAAAGGCCTTGGACCTCGGCTGAAGACGAAGTGGAGAGACCACTGGGAGGTTCAAGATTTGAAGTCATTCTGTTCATTAAGGGTACTTGTGCCCAGACCTCTTCAGTTGCAGTTTCATCAGTAACAACTGTTGAGTCCAGCACACGTTGTTCAGATATGTTGACTGGAGTTTCAAGTGGTGGAGGTTGAGATTGTGAAGTTTGAATGGTTGGAGGAGTGAAGTATTGAGTATTTTCTGGAATTGAAGGTGGTGGTGGTGGTGGTGGCATGTTTGAGTCTGGTGGGGGTGGTGGCATTTCTGATTCTGGTGGCGGCATATTTGTTTCTGGTGGAGGTGGTGGCATTTCTGGTAGACTTTCAACTTGTACAACATCCTCACCCAGAAAGTTCATATTGATATCAAAATTCTGATCTTCTGACATGGGAGAATCAGCCCCATCCCAAAACATTTCACCAACAGTTGTATCACCAGCTTGAGCACCAACCAGTTCACCAGCCTGTTCACCTGCTTCAACATTCAAATCGATTCGAGCCTCTTGCTCACCAGATACTTGTTCATCAGCCTGAACAATTTGTTCTACCTGCTCAACACCCTGCTCAACAATCTGAGCCACATCTTCTTCTTGCACGATAGTCTGTACAACATTTTCTGTCTGCTCAATAACTTGTATATTTTCAATATTTTCCTCTTCAAAAATAGGAGACCCATCAATGTTCATTACATCACCAGGATGTCTTTCTGGATTCACCTGAACTCCATCTCTCATCAGACGCCTATTCGATCTTGGTCGTCTGGAAGGCTCAACATTTGGTTGTTGACCTTCAGGAGCCACTTGTCTGATGGGTTGTACAGCTTCTATAATCTGAACATCTTGGTCACCAGAGGGTCCTTCACCAACTTGACCTCTACCTGGTGCCTCTACTTCTTCCCTTTGAAAAGTCAACATGGTCTGAGGAATATCTACCTCACCAGTTCTTGATTTTAAGTGACTTAACTCCCTCATATATTCACACACCGAAAAATGATTTGTTTCATAATCATATTCAGTGCGCAGAGCTCTTAAAAATACTAGTGAAAGAAAACGAATGTAAGGAATATGGGGTTTTCTACCTTTCACCTTCAAACGGTCCACCAGATCATCAAAGAAAATCTGGGCGAAATCAACCCTGTACCCAAACCACAAACAGTAGGCAATCTGGAGCTGCATCTGATTAATCTGATCTAACCCTCCAGAACTGCCACCTAAGCACTCAACAATATGAGTGAAGAAATATCTCCAAGAATCTGTCAGCTTGCTCATATAAATTGTGCCTTTTCTCAACAACTGGCCATGTTCATCCACAATTTCAGTGTGCCTCATCAATCTGCACACATCCCTGAAATTTATACCAGTAGGGAGTGGAATTGCCATCTCATTCTCAGAAAAATAATTTAATTGAAGAGCTGCTCTGAGAGAATCGACTGAGAGAGTGAACAATCTGGTGCCTTGTTGCAGTGTGTAGTTGATGGTTTTAGTGGTTTCAACATACACCGCAGAATACCAAAATTCACACAGGTAATCATGATACATTTTACCTGGATTACGAGTGAGAGCACCATAGAGTGGACATGAGAGAAAAAATGTATTTAATCTCCCAATAATGGAACGGGCATTATGAGCACTAGAAAGTGAGAGCTTTGCCATCCAGTTATTCATATTTATTCTTATGGCTTTAGCCTCAAGAGTAATATGGCGTGCCTTAACAACATTTGGAACAGGAGCATATTCGGCGGAGAGCAGATTTTTGGGTGAGTTTGATTGTCTTGGTGCCATTTGAATATGTTAGATAAATGAAGATGAAATTGGAATATTTAGGGTTTTGATGAAGATTTGATGAATTAATTGATTGGAAATGGAGTAAATATGAGAGATGATTATGATTGGAAAATGAATGAATTGAATTAAATGAAGGAATTTTAAGGATTTGGGGAGTAAATATGTTCGAAGTAAATATGTTCGAAGTAAATGCAAATGAAATTTAAAGTGGGTATATATATAGGAGAGAGAATGTGGAACTCAAACGGTTAATTTGAAATTATCAAATAAAATTTTGATCGGGTTCTGAGATCCGCATTAATTACATCACATCACACATAAATGTGTGACGGTTTACAGCCCACAAACAGTAACAAGTTGAACCTTTTTTGTCTTCCCAAGATAAAAATACCATCATTACTTTGAAAAATTTACATGCCACGTAGGATTATAAGATAAATATCTTTAAAAAGTTTGCTTACGTGGCACGCACAATGACCAAGTATTTAAAAAATATTATGACTCATTTCAGTGAATCTGGAGGTTGACTGGACACCCCAGTATCACTGGTGGATTAGTCCAGTGAAGCATGTACTGATGGTACACTGGAGGGACACTCCAGTAAAGTACCAGTGAAAACCATTTGAGAGAGACTGGTGACCTCAAACATGCACGTCAACTAATACAGACAAATGAGAGGGACACATTCACAAGGAGACAAAAAATCACCTCAAACACGCACTTCAACCTGTCCAATTACCAGTGAGAGGGACATATTTACAAAGTACCAGTAATATTTTCTGAAGAATTTTGTCCAGTGAGAAAATAAATTAATAAATTCCCCCTGAACTTAAAACATTTTTAAGAGCAAAAATATCTTTCAAGTCTTTCCCCCTGGAATGTTGATCCAGAAATCTATAAATGCAAAGATAGTACACAACGGCGTTCAATATCTGAACAGTCATAAATTTATAAATCTTTAAATCAAAGATTCTCAGTAGTACACAATGGCGTTCAATACCAAGGTTCCAGATTTAAGGGTTTAACATTCCCAACTCACCAACAAGATATTCAAAAGTTTTGACATCCAGAGGTTTAGTAAAAATGTCAGCGAGTTGTTTGTCCGTGGAAATAAAATGGAGTTCAATGTTGTTTTTCATAATATGATCACAAATGAAGTGATACCTGAGATCAATGTGCTTCGTCTTGGAGTGCATGACTGGATTGTTCGAGATAGCGATGGCACTGGTATTATCACAAAAGATTGGGGTCTTTGAATACTTAATACCATAATCAAGCAACTGGTTCTTCATCCAGAGTATCTGAGCACAACAACTGGCTGCAGACACATATTCAGCTTCAGCAGTGGACAATGAAACTGAAGTTTGCTTTTTACTGGTCCAGCTGACCAGTTTGCCACCAAGGAAATAACATCCACCAGTAGTGGATTTCCTGTCTATCTTACAACCTGCATGATCTGAATCTGAATAACCCATTAGATCCATGCCTGAGCCTTTGGGATACCAAAGACCCAAACTGGGGACACCCTTAAGGTACTTCAGTATGCGCTTTACAGCAAGCATATGAGATTCCTTTGGATTAGACCGATATCTGGCACATAAACATGTTGAAAACATAATATCTGGTCAACTGGCAGTTAAATACATCAGTGAACCAACCATGCCTCTGTAGACAGTGGTGTTCACTGGTTTACCATCTGGATCAGAGTCCAGTGTCAGTGGTGCAGAAATTGGAGTTGGTTTAGATGGTGAAGAGTTCATATCAAATTTCTTTAAAAGATCTCTCACATATTTTTCCTGATTAATAAAAATGCCATCTTTGTTTTGTTTAATCTGGAGTCCAAGAAAATACGTTAATTCACCCATCAAACTCATTTCATATTCAGTTGACATTATTTTCGAAAATTTCTTGCACATGTTTTCATCAGTAGACCCAAAAATAATATCATCAACATAAATTTGTACCATTAACAGATTACCTTTTTCATGAAGAATAAATAAGGTATTGTCAATTGCACCTCTTTTGAAACCATTTTTCAATAAATATTTAGTCAGAGTGTCATACCAGGCACGTGGGGCTTCTCTGAGGCCATAAAGCGCTTTGTTCAGACGATATACCCAATGTGGATGCTTTTCATCAACGAAACCTGGTGGTTGTCTGACATAAACTTCTTCTTCAAGCTTTCCATTTAAGAAAGCACTCTTTACATCCATCTGGTAGACCTTGAACTGATGATAAGCAGCGAATGCTAAAAATATTCTGATCGCTTCAAGTCTAGCCACTAGAGCAAAAGATTCATCAAAATTGACATCTGACTAGCAGTAACCTTGTGCTACCAGTCTGGCCTTGTTTCTGATTACGTGGCCATCTTCATCTACCTTGTTCCTAAAGACCCATCTTGTTCCAATTGGTTCTTTCTTTCCAACTGGGAAAGGAACCAGGTACCAAACCTTGTTCCTTTCAAACTGGTTAAGCTCTTCTTACATAGCAGTCACCCAGCTTGGATCTTCCATAGCCTCGTCAATCTTCTTTGGTTCATTCGGTGATAAGAAACTGACATATAAGCATTGATCACTGGAGGCTCTTCTGGTCTGAACTCCTCTACTGGAGTCACCTATGATCTGATCGATAGGATGAGCTTTTGTCCATCTGAAGTACTGACCAGAATTGTTACTGACAACAATATCAGTGCAAGAGTTCAGTTGAGTTTCAGGATGAGGATCCTGGTAAACTATTTCAACATCTTCATCTGAATCAGTAAGATCACGATTTGCATCATGAAATTCTTCAATGGAAGGCATTTCCTGAAGTACTGGTTCAGTTTGAAATTCTTCATATGAAAATATTTCAGGAATAGTTTCAACTGATACTGATACTGGGGAGTAGTACGTACATCTGATCCAATAACAAGTTCATTGGGTAGTTTGAAACTTATTGAAGGATAGAAAGGTGTACAACTGGGGATCTTCTTCTTACGAACTGGTTCCAAGTCAGAATGACTGGAAACTTCTTCAGGTGAATTTTTGCAGTTAATGGGATCAGATTCACCGAAGATAATTGGAATTACTGGGGGAGAATCAAGGGCAGGCTTTTTATTGATTGCATTATTTGATTCATCAAAAGTAACATGTTTGGACTCTTGTACCTTCACCAGTCTCTTGTTGTAGACTCTGAAGGCTTTGCGAATGGCTGAATATCCTAAGAAATATCCTTCATCAACTTTGGCATCAAATTTGCCTAACTGAGTGGAGTCATTCAGGATGTAAACTGGACATCCAAAAACGTGAAAATAACCAATATTTGGTTTTCTATTTCTCAATATTTCATAGGAAGTCTTCTTGTGTCGCTTCACGTACACTGATCGATTCTGGGTGTGGCAAGCAGTTGCAATTGCTTCAGCCCAGAAACTGGTAGGAAGACCAGATTCAGTTAGCATACTCCTGGCAGCTTCTATCAGCGTTCGATTTTTCCTTTCTACCACTCCATTCTGTTCTGGAGTGCGTGCTGACGAGAAGTTCTTGGAGACGCTAGTGTCAGTACAGAATTTCTCCAGAGTTGCATTCTTGAATTCTGTTCCATTGTCACTTCTTAACTGACACACCTTTCGCTTATGCTTCAGTTCAATCTGCTTGATAAGAGAGATGATTTCAGCAGCAGCTTCACTTTTAGACCTGAGAAAGACCACCCAACAATATCTGGAGAATTCATCTACGATCACCAGGGTGTATCTTTTACTAGCACGTGTCTGAACATTCACTGGACCAAAGAGGTCCATATGAAGCATGTGAAGTGGTTCAGTAATGCTGAAGTTCTGTCTGGTCTTGAAACTGGCACGTTTCTGCTTTCCCATCTCACATCCTAGACATGGCCTTTCCTTTTTGAAGGAAACTGAAGGTATCCCATCTGCCAGTTGTTTTCTAGACAACTTATTAATATTTTTGAAATTTAAATGGGATAACCTTTTATGCCATAACCAGTTTGTGTCTTCATCAGCTTGAGTATAGAAACATTGCTCTAAAGAAGAGCTTTCCATATCCATCACATACACGTTCCCTTTTCTGGGAGTAATCAATACTACCTTCCAGTCCTTGTTGAATACAATGCCATGAACAATATTGAATAGAACTTGATAGCCATCATCACATAGTTGACTTACACTGATCAGGTTATATTTCAAACCATTCACATATGCAACACGTCTGAATTTGACTTGTCAATTGTTCAGAACACCATACCCTTCAGTCTTTCCACAACCATCATTTCCAAAAGTAATGGAGGGTCCATCAGAAATGATGAATTCCTCCAGCAGGGTCTTACGTCCAGTCATAGTCCTGCCAGCTGCACTGTCAAGATACCAGGTATGCTTCGTTCGATCGCCCTGCACATCCACCAGATATATCAGTTAGATTTGGGAACCCATCGACTGATGGGTTCACTGGATCCTCCCTTATGGATCCCTGGGGGTATCTGGTTGAGTTCACTTTCTTCAACAATAGTTTTTGTTGAAAACACTACTGGAGTTGATAGTTTAGAAACCTTTTTCTTTTTCTCAATTAAAGGAATATTTTTCTCTTTCTTAGAAAAAGGTTTGGTATTTTGTATAGGGCCAGATGAAGTACCCTCAATGTTGTTTAATCTTGCATGACAGCTTTGAACCTGACGAGCCAGTAGTTGAAACTGGCTCTCCAACCTTAACAAAATAGATTCTTCAGATGAAACCTGAGCCTTTCCAGTTGACTGGACTTTTGGCTTAGGAAAGGAATTGTTCTTTTTCCTTTGAACCTGGGGTTCATTAGAAACGGTCTGAGGCAAAGGTTTATGCTTATTGACCTTTTAAACTGGGGCAGTCATCTGGGATGCTCCAGTCTTGACCTCCAAAAATTGAGCTGGTATTATACAAGATTTTGGGGTAGAAGGTTCATCATATAAGGTACTAGGTTTAACCTCCTCTGGTAACCGGTCAATTACTGGTATTAATGCTGCAACATGAGTATTTCCATCCAGATATGCATGTTTTTGGGATGGAAATTGGTTTACTCCAGCATCATATGGCTTTCTTGTTTCAAGCCATGATTGAATAACCTGTTTTTCTTTTTGCAAAATTATTTCCAGGTCATGTTTTTCTTGAACCAGTTGTTCAGTTACCAAAACTTGTGCTTGAAATGCCAGTTCAATATCTTGAAGTTCTTTTAATTTTGATTTAAAGCAGCTATTTCAGAGGAATCTGTTTGTAAGCCATTTAGACTGTCAAATCTAACAGTTTCCACAAAAATTAAATCAGAATTTAGAGCTTCAGCAATGTCCAATTTAAGTTCAGGATCAGTTTCATTATCATAATCACTAACCTTTTTAATAACAATGTCTACCCATCGACCAGATGTGACATCATCCTTCACCAGATGCTTTTGATCTGCCAGAGCCATAAAACAACAGTCTCTTTCCTCTTCTTCATCGACTGACGAATCATAAGAGGGAACCCATGCTTCTTCAGTGGTTGCTATCATGCATTTATTATTATCTTCCATTTGTTTAGACAAGAGAGCAATTTGAGCCTTAAGCTTTTTGTATTTCAACTCATAGCTATCATCAGGCTTGTTATAAGAAGCAGTTGGACCAGACTGAGAGACAAACTGACTGGACTTGCACTCTTTCATGAAATGACCTTTTCTGCCACACTTAAAGCATGTCAAATTGGTCTTGTCAGTGGAAGAACTGGGTGCATGTTGTCCAGTGGGCCTATTTGCTCTGGCCTTAAAATGGTTAAACGTTTTGGCCATCATTGCAACCAGGTCATCACTGTCAGTTTCATCACAGTCTGGAGAGATATCATTACAGACTCCAGAATCCATTAGTTCAGACATCATCTTCTTCATAGAAAATACATTCTCAGAAGATATTAATGCCGCACAAGGTGGTACAGTATTAGTGACCACTGTGGAACTACTGGAAGCATGATTAAAAGAATCTTTTTCTGCCTCAATCCTTTGGGCTTGATTTTCTTCAGTGAATCTGAAGGCTCCATACAATGTTGACAAAGTATGGGAATGCAAGGTTTTACCTTGCCTCAAGACCAGAATCATGTGAGACCATTTTGTTGGAAGAATATCACAAAATTTCTCCAAAAGTATATCCTTGTCTTTATCAACCCTTAGTCCTCTTAACTGGTTAATAATACTCATAAATCTGGTGTAAGTACTAGTAAGAGACTCATTGGGGAGAGCAAAAAATGACTCATACTTTTTGTTTAAGGAGACTTTTCTGGTAACAACAGTATCATCACCTCCCTCATGCTGGTTCACCAGTTCATCCCACATGCTTTTGGCACTGGGATAGAGAACTAATGTGGGAATAAGAGTTTCTGGAACAGCCCCGAGGATCATATTTTTAAGAAGTGTATCAAGATTTACCAATCTTTTCTCCTCTTCGTACCAGTGTTCCTCTCTCTTTTCCCTTCCACTTCTTGATCAAGTAGGGTCAAGAAGTGCATTGATAGGAAGTCTTGGCACATAGGGTCCTTCATTTAAGATTTTCATCATATTCCTTTCAATACCAGTAACATGCAATATTATCCTAGCTTTCCATGTACCAAATTCATCACTGCTCCCATTGAATATAGGAACAGGATTATTTGAATAATGCACATGCACATGTGGAGAAGCAGGAGGAGGAGGAGGTGGTGGATTGTTATTTCCAGTTGGTGGGTCATTAAGATTAGTTTCATGAGTTTCTTGAGTATTTTCTGGGATTGCCATCGTGAAACAGATCTAGGTAAGTATATTAACCTTCTGCTTTGATACCAATTGTTAAGTCCCTCACACGATGGTTTAACCCACGAGTGTAAAATAACAAGTCAAGTATGAACTAGAATCGGACTAGTATTACTTTAAATATAAATGCAAGAATATAAATAAATCAATAAACGACTTAAGCAATATTTAAACAAGTAAATAAATGATGGAACACGAATGTAATTTTCAAGTGTATTTTCTTTATTGATGATAAACAAAATACAAGATTGTTGCGGAACCTAGATATTACAAGTATGTAACTATCTAAACAATCTTTGAATTACAAGTGATCTATACTTGCTAAATAATCTCTTTAGATCGATATACTTAGAGTTGTGAAGTATAACTGTTTAGATCGAGAGTATTTAAGCAAGTTCACCAAATTGCTAAAAAGTAATTTGAACGAGAAATATGACTTTGTATTTATAGGCAGATAAATTCAACAATGAATTTATTTGCCGTACAAATATGGTTGCATGCATTTAATGAACCGACAAGGTTATTAAATGCATTGGTTAAGGTACAAGGATAAAGTCCTTTTAACCAACCACCTTTACACACGTATGTACTTTTATCAATAGACAATTGGGATGTCCGGGTAAAAGTGTGTAAAGGCATAAAGTCAATTCCTCGATATCAGTGTTCAGACTTGTAAGGTCTAGAACACTAATAAAGGCTCCAGTCGGGAGATCTGGTAAGACTGTCAGTGGGCTCCACTATTTGTCAGTCTTCTTTCTTCAGACTTCAGTCTTTGACTTCAGTGAGAATGTCTTCAGTAGAATAGATCTGGACTGGGGTGAAGTCCAGTGAGCTAAACTGGAGAATACTCCAAATTTCCTATACAAGTATTTGCTCACTGGTCTTCCATTATTTCTGAACAAATCTACAGAGGGACTCCAGTTTCAAAGTCTGGAGTAGGTCCAGTAATTATCATTTTTGGACAGATCTTCAGTAAGGCTCCAGTAGTCGAGTCTGGAGCGAGTCCAGTAAATCTGGACCTAACAATAACGTTCTAAAAAACGACTTGATTGAGCACATATGGCAAAATTTTGTAACTAATGAATGACTATTTAATCTTAATGTTTTAGTATTGCAATTATTTTATATTTTACTTTCATATTTGTTAAATATGTATCGATGAATGTGAATACTTTAATCTAGTTACCTTATTTACTTTTTCATTGATAAATAATTAAATTTTTGATATAAAAATTTATTTCTACTTTATAAAATTAATTTTGGATAAAAATATTTTAGTTATAAATTATAAAGCATTATTATTTATAAAAAAAATAGTTTCAATGAATAATTGACCGGTTATATAGATGTAAAAAAAAGAAGTAAATTTTTTAATAAATAGTGTTGTTAAGTTGGGTTGTTAAACTTCGGCCTCACAAACTTAAAAATAAAAACTTTTGAACCAAACCTGCTAGTTTAGATTAATCAACCAAAAATAAATCTTCAACAAAACCTTGAGACTTTATCATAAACCAAACACAACATTTTGTAATAGTTTATTTTGCAAATTCAACCTCAAGAACATAGTGTTATTACATGAGATTGATACTATTTGATGATTTGATCAAGATCTCCATCGAGATGAAAATCACTTGAAAAACCAAAAAGCTTTTTTGCATCTTCAGTCACAACTAACAAGAAGTCAACATAATAAATGGCATTCACTATATGGGTGGTCTATATAGAAATTAGAAGACATGGGTCGAGTTTACCTGTGGATAAAAGGATTTACTAGAAGCATATATGTTATCCCCTAAACATCAAATACGAGTAGCATGGTAATGCTTAAGAAGACTCTACTAGACTTGGTTAATCAGATTTTTTTTAACAACCTTTTAGCGTATGTTTCATCAAAACTTATATCTGTGACAATGTGTAACATCCTAAACTTTTATTTAACGGTTGACTAATGTCGTTAAGTCAACATAGGGTGTCGTTAAGTCTATTTTAGATTTAATGCTTATATGTAGTTATTGTGTGTTATGTGTGAGGCTTGAAAGCCTAAACTTATAATAAAGTATATAGGTGTGTAAAATGTAGCTAAATGCCTATGCAGTGGTATTTAAAGAAGTAATCATGTTATATATGGTCCATATGGTAGTTTTTGACTAGTAATGAAGGATTAGTAAGCTTAGGGACTAGTTTTGACATAGGAGCAAAGTCAAAAACGGGTTTAGAGACTTAGGGGCTGTCATTAGAGAGCCATTTGCAGATTTTCTTCCTCCTAAACAAGCCCTAGCCGCCCCATAGCATTCCTCCATCAAATTGCAAGCCGAAAAGCTTCCTTACGTGTGATTCGAGTGTGTATTGTCAAGAGTTTTGCATCCTAATTGATATCTACAGGTAGAGCAGGTATAATTTCATTGTTTTCGGGTCCTTTTGATATTATGAGTCATTAGGATTAATTATTGGATTTTAGGGGAATCGGTTAACGAAGATTAATGGTGGTTTTGATGGATTAAAGTCATATATGGTGTAATTAATGGTTGAAATGTTTTGTAATGGTTTGAATATGAAGGATTTTGATGTATGAAAGTCTTGTATTTGATTTAGAATTGTTTGGACCTGGTTTGGGGGTAATCGAGCAAACTAGTGCAGAATCGGGGCCAGTTGCGGCGCAACTGGTTTCCAGAAAGATAAGTTGCGGCGCAATTGGGCGCATTGCGGCACAACGAAAGGTGTGAGCTGTGGCGCAACTCAACTGTTTTCAGAAAATGTATACTTTTGAACCGTAACGTCGTTTGACTTGTAGATTAGACCTGAAACTAAAGTGAGTCATTAATGTGTGTGGGTCTAGCTATTGACTTTAATGACGTGAGTATGTAGTTGTCTAATGATCGTTTACTAATTATAGGTAGACGAGCATAGTTGCTTTACACAGTGACTAGTTGTTGATTGTTGTGGACTACGTCGAGGTAAGATACACTACTTTGACACGCTGGGGGATTCAACGGAAAGCTGGTTTCAAATCATAAATACTTCCATTTGGTATCTTTATATTGCATGTGGGCATATGGGGTTACACGGGAGGTATTATGGGTTATGTAGTTGACCATGAGACCTGAAATGCAGTCCCTAATGTAGTGAAATGAAGTATTGCTTAATGTAGTGTATTATTATGCAGTTTATGTAGTCTTACCAAGTATCTCATTATGCATGAAATATAGAAATGAAGTTGATGTGTGATATATGCATGCTTACATGGCTTGTACACCTAGCTCACTAGACTTATTAGGTTGCCATGTCACTTGCACGTTTAAGGATCCAAACGTAATGAAGATAAAGTGTGTGAATGTCTAGGAATGTGTGTTACCTAGACCATATGTGTGAAACCGAGCTCGTAAATATAATGCAGGGAAAGTGTTAAGCTTAACCCGTACTGGTCTTAGCCGGACAAGTGCGTTGACGTAGTTGTTGCTTGGGTGGCTCCTTGCAACATGGTCATTATAATGGAGGGCGAGTAATACGAGGGGTTTGACCAACCTCCACATACGGATTACTCTTGGATTGGCTTACCATTCCTTAACGACGAAGTATGACTCGCCTTTTGGTGAAGCATCTAGTCGGGTGTGACTTATGTTACACTTATATGCAATTAACGAAGATACGTGTGATAACGTGTGAATAAAATGAAGGATAGGCACATTTAGGGGGATTCACCCTAATTGATATGAAGTTGATATGCAGTTATGTGTGAATGTGTGATGTGTGTTGTACCTAAATAAACTTGTCCAATAATGAAGATTGTTTTAATTGGACAAATGTGTGAGTCCCAAATATAGATGATTAACTAAACCCGACTGGCAAGTACAACTGATCTTGATGGACAAGTTAAGTTTACGATCCAGATATGGATAACAAGAAATAATTGACTTAAAGTAAAATGCAAGAACTAAATGGCAGAAACTATATAAAGATATATATAAGTATAATCAAGTATGTAGCATTGAGACACGTTGTTTTCTTTCTAATGTATTTGATTTATTGATATTGTTTGGACCTGGTTTGGGGTAATCGAGCAAACTAGTGCAGAATCGGGGCCAGTTGCGGCGCAACTCAACTGTTTTCAGAAAATGTATACTTTTGAACCGTAACGTCGTTTGACTTGTAGATTAGACCTGAAACTAAAGTGAGTCATTAATGTGTGTGGGTCTAGCTATTGACTTTAATGACGTGAGTATGTAGTTGTCTAATGATCGTTTACTAATTATAGGTAGACGAGCATAGTTGCTTTACACAGTGACTAGTTGTTGATTGTTGTGGACTACGTCGAGGTAAGATTCACTACTTTGACACGCTGGGGGATTCAACGGAAAGCTGGTTTCAAATCATAAATACTTCCATTTGGTATCTTTATATTGCATGTGGGCATATGGGGTTACACGGGAGGTATTATGGGTTATGTAGTTGACCATGAGACCTGAAATGCAGTCCCTAATGTAGTGAAATGAAGTATTGCTTAATGTAGTGTATTATTATGCAGTTATGTGTGAATGTGTGATGTGTGTTGTACCTAAATAAACTTGTCCAATAATGAAGATTGTTTTAATTGGACAAATGTGTGAGTCCCAAATATAGATGATTAACTAAACCCGACTGGCAAGTACAACTGATCTTGATGGACAAGTTAAGTTTACGATCCAGATATGGATAACAAGAAATAATTGACTTAAAGTAAAATGCAAGAACTAAATGGCAGAAACTATATAAAGATATATATAAGTATAATCAAGTATGTAGCATTGAGACACGTTGTTTTCTTTCTAATGTATTTGATTTATTGAGTAAGTCCCTGGT
>CM067174.1:71219847-71334589 GCA_034093135.1 Erigeron breviscapus | reverse complement strand
CAGATTTTGAACATGTTTGTAAGTGTTGAGATGGTTAGAATTTGAGTAAAAATGGGTTTTTGGTTCGAAATTTCTGCACCTGGACTGCAGGTGCTGAAGCTGTTCTGGGGCTCACTGCGGCGCAGTGAGCATGGCTCTGGCTCACTGCGGCGCAGTGGCCATTCTCGGCCCTTTTGTTCATTTAGCCCACTGCGGCGCAGTGAGCATAGTTCTGGCTCACTGCGGCGCAGTGTAAATTCTCGGAAAAATATTATTTTTGGCTGACTGCGGCGCAGTGGGGTGAAACTTTTCCCACTGCGGCGCAGTGGTATCTTGCTGGAACATTTGACTTTCCATCCAATTTAGTATTTAAAAGACGAACTTGAGTCAAATAATATTGAACATTGAATCACATTCTCGGTCGTGGCATTCTAGGATTGATAGCTAAGTAGTCATACGTAGGATACTTGTCGTCGTGAGATTTGATCCTCACCATTCGTGCTCATATCCTAGGTTTTGGATAGACGTGGAGACTAGACTACTCTTATTCTCAGACTGCTCATTCTTTTAGCTCTGTGATCGCTAAGGTGAGTTTATGGCGCCCTTTTTCCTTTTACTTTGGGCCTGAAAAGCATGTACTGTATACACGACTACTTTATAAATGATTTGTCTTTGTCTATGCCATGAGATGTGGTAAATTAAATCATTTGTCTTATGTCTTGCCATGTTGACGGCTGTCTGAAAATGTGTATACATGTCTTATGAAAAATTGATCTATATGTCTTGACTTGCATGTTGTCGGCTGACTAAATTGTTCTTTGTGTTTGACGAACTAAAATGATCCCCCTTATGTAGTTATTACCATTTTGGATATTCAAATGGTTGTCTTTGTCTGGTCCGCACCCCATTGTAGACGGGAGACCTGTGCGAGGTATACTGGTCCGCACCCCACTTAGACGGGAGACCTGTGCGAGGTATCTTGGTCATGGTTCTGGTCCGCACCCCATTGTAGACGGGAGACCTGTGCGAGGTATACTGGTCCGCACCCCATTGTAGACGGGAGACCTGTGCGAGGGAAATTTGTCTTATTGTCGGACTTCGGTCTGGACTGTCTTGTCTTAAATAACTACAAAAATGACGATTGATCTTTTAGTCAAACACACTGTAAACCACCAACTATTTCGATAGTTGATCCTCTCAAATTTCATGCTTTTCAGGTGACCATCAGTAAGTCTTGGAATCGTCTTTGGCATTATAGGGCCAATCTTTTGACTTTGGACGTACAATTAGCATCAGACATTGAGGACTCTCATGCTTTTGGCTTTAATTGTAATTGACTGTCCAATTTATTGAACTTGTATTCTGTGGGCCCAGTTCCAAATGAGGATGACTTGTATCCGTATTTTGGGGTCCACATTTTGAACGATTGTACTTGTATTGACTTGTATTGGTAAATGGATGTAATCTCTATTAACCTTCTGATTAGTATGCAATTCTTTGTTAACCCTGTATTTCCGCTACAACGGGGTGTGACAACAAGGCTACTGCCAGTCAGATGTCGACTTTGATGAATCTTTTGCTCTAGTGGCTAGACTTGAAGCGATCAGAATTTTCTTAGCATTCGCTGCTAATCATCAGTTCAAGGTCTACCAGATGGACGTAAAGAGTGCTTTCTTGAATGGGAAGCTTGAAGAAGAAGTTTATGTCAGACAACCTCCAGGTTTCGTTGATGACAAGCATCCACATTGGGTATATCGTTTGGACAAAGCGCTATATGGCCTCAGACAAGCCCCACGTGCCTGGTATGATACTCTGACTAAACATTTGTTGAAAAATGGTTTTAAACGAGGTGCAATTGACAATACCTTATTCATTATTCATGAGAAAGGTAATCTGTTAATGGTACAAATTTATGTTGATGATATAATTTTGGGTCTACTGATGAAAACATGTGCAAGAAATTTTCTAAAATCATGTCCACTGAATATGAAATGAGTTTGATAGGTGAATTAACATATTTTCTTGGACTCCAGATTAAACAAAACAAAGATGGAATTTTTATTAATCAGGAAAAATATGTTAGAGATCTTTTAAAGAAATTCGATATGAATTCTTCACCATCTAAACCAACTCCAATTTCTGCACCACTGACACTGGACTCGGATCCAGATGGCAAACCAGTGAACACCACTGTCTATAGAGGCATGGTTGGTTCACTGATGTATTTAACGGCCAGTAAACCAGATATTATGTTTTCAACATGTTTATGTGCCAGATATCAGTCTAATCCAAAGGAATCTCATATGCTTGCTGTAAAGCGCATACTGAAGTACCTTAAAGGTGTCCCCAGTCTAGGTCTTTGGTACCCCAAGGCTCAGGCATGGATCTAATGGGTTATTCAGATTCAGATCATGCAGGTTGTAAGATAGATAGGAAATCCACAACTGGTGGATGTCATTTCCTAGGTGGCAAACTGGTCAGCTGGACCAGTAAGAAACAAACTTCAGTTTCATTATCCACTGCTGAAGCTGAATACGTGTCTGCAGCCAGTTGTTGTGCTCAGATACTCTGGATGAAGAACCCGTTGCTTGATTATGGTATTAAATATTCAAAAACTCCAATCTTTTGTGATAATACCAGTGCCATCGCTATCTCCAACAATCCAGCCATGCACTCCAGAACCAAACACATCGATCTAAGGTACCATTTCATTCGCGATCATATTATGAAAAACAACATTGAACTCCATTTTATCCCCACTGACAAACAACTCGCTGACATTTTTACTAAACCACTGGATGTAAAACTTTTGAATATCTTGTTGGTGAGTTGGGAATGTTAAACCCTTAAATCTGGAACCTTGGTATTGAACGCCATTGTGTACTACTAAGGATCTTTGATTTAATGATTCAAAAATTTATTTCTGGATCAACATTCCAGGGAAGACTTGAAAAATATTTTCTCTTAAAAATGTTTAAGTTCAGGGGGAATTAATTTTCTCACTGGACAAATTCTTCAGAAAATATTACTGGTGCTTTGTAATATGTCCCTCTCACTGGTAACTGGACAGTTGAAGTGCGTGTTTGAGTTGACTTTTGTCTCCTTGTAAATGTGTCCCTCTCATTTGTCTGTATTAGTTGACGTGCAAGTTTAAGGTTTCCAGTCTTTCAAAATGGTTTTCACTGGTACTTTACTGGAGTGTCCCTCCAGTGTACCATCAGTACATGTTCACTGGACTAATCCACCAGTGATACTGGAGTGTCTAGTCAACCTCCAGATTACTGAAATGAGTCATAATATTTTCAAAATACTTGATCATTGTGTGTGCCACGTAAGCAAATCTTTTCAAAGATATTTATCTTATAAATCCTACGTGGCATGTAAAATTTTCAAACGCAATGATGGTCTTTTTACTTTGGGAAAACAAAAAGTACAAGTTGTTACTGTTTGTGGGCTGTAAACCGTCATACATTTATGTGTGATGTGATGTAATTAATGCGGATCTCAGAACCCGATCAAAAACTTTGTTTGATAAATTCAAATAAGACGTTTGAGTTCCACATTCTCTATCCTATATATACCCACTTTCACTTTCAATTTCATTTACTTCGAACATTTACTCCCAAATCTTAAAATTCCTTCATTAATTTCTTTCTTCATTCATTTTCCAATCATAATACTCTCATATTAACTTTCATTCATTAAATTCTTCATAAAACCTTAAATATTCATTCAATTTCATCTTTCATCTATAATCAAATGGCACCTAGACAATCAAACTCACCAAGAAATCTTCTATCTGCTGAATATGCTCCGGCTGCAGATGTCGTTAAAGCACCTCATATCACTCTTGAAGCAAAGGCTATAAGAATGAATATGAATAACTGGATGGCAAAACTCTCACTATCCAGTGTCCATGATCCACAGTCCATCATTGGGAGACTAAATACCTTTTTTTCTCTCATGTCCATTGTATGGTGCTTTAACAATAAATCCAGAAAAGATGTATCACGATTATTTGTGTGAATTCTGGTACACAGCCGAATATAATGAAGCGAATTCATCTATTGAATATTCTCTTGAGCAAGGGACCAGACCCTTGGCTTTTACAGTAGATTCTCTCAGAGCAGCTCTTCAATTAGGCTATCTGGATGAGAATGAGTTGGCAATACCACTCCCTACTGGTATCAACTTCAGAGAGGTATGCAGATTGATGGGGCATACAGAGATAGTGGATGAGCATGGTCAGTTACTAAGAAAAGGAACAATTTATATGAGCAGACTGACGGATTCGTGGAGATATTTCTTCACACACATTGTTGAGTGCCTTGGAGGTAGTTCTGGAGGGTTAGACCAGATCAATCAAACCCACCTCCAGATTGCCTACTGTTTGTGGTTTGGGCTAAGGGTTGATTTTGCCCAGATATTATTTGACGATCTGGTAGAGCGTTTAAAGGTAAAAGGTAGAAAGCCCTTTGTACCATACATTCGTTTTCTTTCAATCATATTTAAGAACGTTCTTGGAGCCCAGTACGACTTTGAAACCACTCATTTTTCTATGAGTGAGTACATGAGAGATCTGACCAACTTAAGGTCCAGAGATGGTGAGGTGGATATTCCTCAAGCAATGTTGTCACTTCAAAGAATAGAAGAGAATGTGGCACCAGGCAGGGTCCAAGTTGTTGAAGTACCTGCTGGTAGCGAAGATGTTGAAATTGTTGAAATGGTTCAACCTATTCAACAAGTGGCTCCAGTTGGTGGACCAGAAAATGTTGAGTCCTCCAGACAACCAAGAACTTCCAGGCGTCTGATGAGAGGTGGAGTCCAGGTAAATCCATCAACCCATCCTGGTGATATAATGAATATAGATGGGTCTCCTATTTTTGAAGAGGAGAATATTGATTCTACTGTACAATCTGAACAGAGAGTGGACACTGAAGTCCAGGCTGTTGTAGAAGATGTGGCTCAAGCTGGTGAGCAAGTTGTTCAGACTGAAGAACAAGCATCTGGCGAACAAGAAGCCCAGATTGATCTCAATGTTGATGTTGGTGAACAAGTTGATATTGCTGGTGCATCGTTTTGGGATGAGGCTGACTCTCCTATGTCTGGAGGTCAGAATTTTGATGTAAATATGGACTTTTTGGGTGAAGAAAATGTACAAGTTGAAAGTTCACCAGAAATGCCACCACCTCCTCCAGAAACCGAAATGCCAACACCTCCACCAGAAATACCAACTCCTACACCAGAAATGCCACCACCAGAACCTAGAATGCCACCACCACCACCATCAATTCCTCAATCAACTCCATACTTCACACCATTCATTCAACCAACACAAACTCAATCACCACCAGTTGAAGCCCCAGTAAACCCAACCGAACAAAGTGTGCTAGTCTCAAATGTTAAAACTGAAGAGGACTGGGCACAAGTACCTATGATGACCAGATTGACTTCTCATCTGGAACAACCCTCTGGTCTCTCCACTTCCTCTTCAACCGAGGTCCAAGGCCTTCTTAGTAAGGTGGCGGACCTGGAGAGATCACTCCAGTCATCTTCCCAGGTTATTTCTGACTTCAAATCAATACTGTCAAACAATTTAGCGTCAGAAATGAACCTTTTTGCTGGGAATGAGAAGTTGGTTTTTGATAAGTTAGATGAGCTGGTACTGGCCACCAATCGCAATTCTGAAAACATTAAAGTGGCAGTCCAGAGTTTGGAAACAAAACTGGTAAGTTCTGTGGAAACTGCAGTGGAAAGTAAGGTTGTTCGTCCACTGGCAGGTCTTAAAGAAAAGGTTGAGCAGCTGGTTACAAGGGTAAGCTCTCTGGAGAGTAGGCCCACACTGGACCAGAGTGCAGTTGTTCGCACTATCAGTGAAGAATGTACAAGAAGGTTCAGAAACGATATGCTAAAGGAATTATGTGAAGAAGTTTCTGGAACCATTCTTCGTAGTATTTATGATGGGGTGTTACCTCAAGTGGAAAAGCTCCTGGATGAGAAGTTGCCACAACACTTGCTTTCATCTGTTGATAATGTTCAGAAAGAAGTGTTGGCAATCAAGACTGGTATGACTGCTTCCTTGCCAGAACAAGGAAGAACCTTTGGTTCACTGGACAGGCACATGATGGAAGAATTGTGGAATGATCTGAAGTCCAGGACTAGAGATCAATCCAAGGGGGAAAAATTGTCAATTCCATCATCTGGTGTCCAAGAAAGTTTAAGGAAGAGAAAAGAAGAGGTTGTAAGGGCAGTCGCTACTGAAAGCGTTGTTCAGAGAAGACAAGTGACTGGTACTGATGCCAGTGCACGTATAGCCCAGAGAGCACTTGGCACTGAAGCCATTGTGCAGACTGAAGAAGAGGCTACTGGTACTGATGCCAGTGAGCCCCAATTTGAATCCTTCCCAGATATCCAAACTACACTGAAGGCTGTGAAAGGAAAAGAAAAAGTGGTGTCTGGTGAAGAAGAAGAACAAATTGAAGATGCTGATAATGAAACATCTAGGAAGTTACAACAATAGTGCATTATGATTGAAATATTCAAGAATAATCAAAGAGATGAACTGCTGGCCCATCATAGGGATATGGCAACAATGGGTACTCTGGACTCCTACAACGCTGGCAGGTTAGGCGTAAATATTGAAGTTTTCAAAAGGATGAAAGATGACCCAAGAGTTCATCAGTGTCTTGATGCACTGAATGATGTTCATATACGCTCGTTCTATGCTGAAAAAGAACAGGTATATGACTCATTGATATATGGTGTTACAATTCCAGAGTTGATCAGACAAAGAAAGGAGGAGCTGGTAAGCCTCAAGAAAAAGATTAGAAGAAATGCTGGTGCTCTGGAGTTGGAATACAGGAAGAGAATGACTGGTCTGCCTAAGCTTACTGCCAAACAATTAAAGGCAATAAAAGATGGTGATGTTAGCACCTTTATTCCTCTGGATACCACTCTGAAGATCAATAGACAAGAACACCAGTCCACTGAAGGACAACAGAGTGGTGTATCCAGGGATACTGAAGAAATGGTTCGTTTGGCTAAGCAGAAGGCAAAATTTGATGAAATGATGACTTTCAGGGCCAATGCAAGAAGGATTATAAATGCTGAAATCACACTGGCTGAAAATCATCAAGGTATGACCAGATTTAATGTGAAGTTGACCAGAGAAGGTAACTTTACTGATGAAAGAAAGGATACTTCAGTCCAAGCTTTTGGATGGACTGAACTAAAGGAGATTGGATTGACCTTTAAAGGTAAGACTGATCTCTCTCCAGATGTGAAGGCCTTTATGAAGAGGATTGAGAAGGTCTGGAAGAGAATTCAACAAATGGAAGCTGTGTTGGGTCTGAGACCACCAGTGTCTGTTCCATCATCTCCATCTCCAAAGAGGAAGGCTACTGAAGATGCTCCAGAAAGGACATCGAGAAGAAGGGCCTAAACTCTTATCATTGTACTTATTGTAATTAGTGACTTATGAAAGTTGTAATTATTTTCCTTTTTGATGAAAGTAATAATAGTTGCAATTTTTTATTTTTATAAGTAAATGACCAGATTTAGTCTAAGTTAGAACTTAAAAGATGAAACTGAAAACACTCATGATCTATAAAGTGTTTTCCAGTAACTTAGATTTTTTAGACTTAAATCGACCAAGTGTTTTCCAGACATACAAATTTGTATATCTATAAGTCTGAAAACACTTGCATTATTTCTAAACAAATAGGGGGAATTTGTTAGGTCCAGATTTAGTCCAGACTTACTGGACTGGCTCCAAACTGGACTACTGGAACCTTATTTAGGTTTGTTAAGAAAACTTGTTTTGCTGGTCTCGCTCCAGACCCGACTACTGGAGCCTCACTAAAGATCTGACCAGAAAACGTTTCTCTACTGGACCTACTCCAGACTTGGAATCTGGAGTCCCTCTAAAGATTTGTCCAGAAATAATTGAAGACTAGTGAGCATTCACTTGTATAGGTAATCTGGAGCATTCTCCAGATTAGCTCACTGAAGACTTCACCCCAGTCCAGATCTACTCTACTGAAGACATTCTGACTGAAGTCAAAGACTGAAGTCTGAAGGAAGAAGACTTAACAAATGGCGGAGTCCACTGGAAAGTCTTACCAGATCTGCACACTGGAGGATTATCAGTGTTCTAGATACTACAAGTCTGAACACTGATATCGAGGTTTGACTTATGCCTTTAACACACTTTCCAAAGAACAATTCACTTGTTCTTTAACAAAGTATACGTGTGTTAAGGTGGTTGGATAAAAGGATACACTTGCACTTGATGTGACTTTATCCTTATTCCTTATCCAATACATTTAATGTTCTTGTCGGATCATTAAATGTATACAACCATATTTGTACGGCACAAAATTCACTGGTGAATTTTGTTGCCTATAAATACAAAGTCATATCCTTGAGAAAAATACTTTTTAGCATAACACTTTGCATGAAAGTGAATTTGTCCAAATACTCTCGATCTTAAACAGGGATACTTCACAACTTTAAGTATCTCGATCCTAAAGAGTTATTTGACAAATATAGATCATATTGTAACTCATAGGTTGTTAAGATACACACTTAATTGTGTTATCTTGATTCCGCAACAACCTTGTATTTTATTTAAACATCAATAAATGAAATACCCATGAAACATACATAATGGTCCACTTTATTTGTTTATTGCTTTAAGTCTTGTGTTACTTTGTTTATATATCTTGCATCTTTATTTACAAGTAATACTAGTCCATATCTAGTGATTATTAGACTTGTTGTATTATGTGAGTCCCAAAATATATAGATGATTAACAAACCCGACTGGCAAGTACAACTAATCTTGATGGACAAGTTCAGTTTACGATCCAGATAAGGATAACAAGAAACAATTGACAATATGAATAATGCAAGAACAAATGGCAGAAACTATATAAAGATATATATATATAAATATAATCAAGTATGTAGCATTGAGACACGTTGTTTTCTAATGTATTTGATTTATTGATGTATAAACAAATACAAGGATTGTTGCGGAACAAAGATAAACACCAAAGTGTAAGTATCTAAACAATCCCGAAATACAAGTGATCTAATTGACTTGGAAATACTCGTAAGTTTACTTAGAGTATATCTCACAAGTTGCAATGCAAAGTTTCAAGCATTTTGCAAGTTGTGAGAAGACTTTGTATTTATAGACCAAGTCCATGATGATGTGGACAAGATCGTACAAATGTGGTTGTGAGCATTTAAGGAATTAAACCATAATTCCTTACATGCTGCACTTGGAAGAGTATATAAGTCACTTGATGTGACTTATAGTACTAGGTTCCAAGCCTATACTTTGTACCTTTTGTTAATAGATAAATCTATTAACCGGATAAAGGTGTAAAGTAAAAGTCTTCCTCGTAATCAGTGTAAAGTGTTGTAAATACTTTACACTGAGATGCTTCAGTCTTCGATCTGGTAGAATCCCTCTGATGCTCGCTTCTGAGGTGATTCTCTTCTTCATACTTCAGTCTTTGACTTCAGAATGAATGCTTCAGATTTGTCTTGATCTGAACTGAAGTGAAGCTTCAGTGAAGGAATTCTGAGACATCTCAGAATTCTGATAAACGTCTTCACTAAACTTCAAGCTATTTCTGAACAAATTATACTTGGTCGATTTTCGACCTAACAAATTCCCCCTATTTGTTCTAAAATAGTGCATGCATCTCAGACTTCTATCTATACATGTTTGTAAGTCTGAAATGCAAGTTTTTTGTTTAAGTTGTAAAAATTTTCTAAGTACATCTTATAGATCATTGATGTCTCAGATTTTTACTTGGTTTTTCTAACTTAAACTTATCATCTACTTATTGGTTACAAGTTGCAACATATATATACAAACTGAAATGAATGTTACAAATGTAAATATATTACAAGTAAATGATAAATCTGAAGAAGAAAACTACTTCTTGGCAGGCCTTGAACCAGAAGGTGCCTCAGTAGGTTTTCTCTTCAGTGGAGAGTGATCCTTTTTGCCAAACAGCCTGCTTTCAATTTCTACCTTGGCTTGCATCTTTTGTTGAATTCTTGCTAACCATGCACCAGTCAAGGCAGACTTTGGCTTTCCTTTCAGAATCTGGATCATCTCCCTATGCTCTGAAATCCCAAATTCATGCACTGAAACCTGACTATATTCTTCAGCTGCCCTACCTTCTCTTTTCACAACCAAATCAAACAGCTTCAATCCATCAGCCTTTGCAATTACCATATCAATGATTTTGGCTGGATGCGATCGATGGTTCATATAGTGATCATACTGAACCTTTTCATGGTTTCTTTGGAGCTCAGCAGCATCATCAGAAATTGGTTTGATTGAAGTATGGACAACATCACGAGAATCTTTCTTTGCAGTCCTTGTTCCAGTTCTGGGCTTCGTGGGTGGTCTGAACAACTCTTTCTCTACCTGCAGAACTCCAGCCAGAACCTCTTTCTTCTTTCTGGCCATTTCATTTTCTCTATTCTTCACTAAGTCATCAATGGACATCTTGAAGGTGAGATGGTCCAGCTTTTGTTCCAAAGGAGAGTAGTTCACCCCATATTCATAATCGAGCATTTCTTTAACTGCCTTCTGCACTCTTGGGTCATGTTTGATTTTCTGAAATCTTTCCAGTGAGAGACCAAGAGATGCAGCATCAATGTGATCAAGGGTTCCCATACTCTGGTGTTGAACCCTTTCCCTTTCTTTATTCTCATTCCACATGATAAATTGGTTAGAGACTTGCTTCTGCAGAAGGGGGGGGGGGGGGGGGGGGGGGGGGGGGGGGGGGGGGTAGGGGCTTTTTGTTTTTTTTTTTTCCCAAACCTTTTTTTTGTTTTCTTTTTTTTTTTTTTTTTTTTAGAGACTTGCTTCTGCAGAGTCTCTAACTTCTTGCTATCAGCATTTTGATCATGGAGTGGATAGCCTTGTTCATCAACATCTTCTCCAATAACCAGACCAGAACCCTTAACAGTTGTCTTTGGTTCTTCTCCCACTTTGGCCTTGCCTTTTCCCTTGTCCTTCTGAAGTTGTTCCCCCTGAACTGAGGCACTACCAGAAGGTACCTCAGTTTGCTTCTTGGTTGCTTGAATTAATTCTTGAGTGCTAGCTAGCAAACCAATAGGCACACCACTTCTTCCCCCTTTGGGAATCTCTGAAGGCAATCTAGCATAAAGGTCAATTGTAGATTTAAGTGCCTTCAGTGGTTCCCAACTTTGTTGTTCTAGGCACTCACAAATTCCTTTTGCCATTGTAGCAAACTGAGCCTTTAGTCTAAATGATGAACTAAGGTTCAGTGCTTCTTGATCCTTTAAGTCCTTCAACATTTTTCTGTCTTCTTCAGTGAAGGAAGCAGGGGGAGGAGGAGTAACAACATTATCTTTCTTCAGAAGTGTTAGAATTTCATCTAACTGCTTTGACTGATTCTGAACTGAACCTTCAAGCCTGGAAACTGAATCTTTTACTTCATTGACAGCCTTTTCCACCTTGTCATTTGTGTCCTTGGTCAGTTCAGCAATCATTATTCTAACTTCTTCTCCAACTTTCTGAGAGACAGACTCTGAAATCTGAGCAGCCAAATTCTGAGATAGCTCAGACTTCAGATCTTCCACAATACCAGCACTAATAGAAGTTCCAAGTTCTTTTTCATTGACACTTGGCTTCTGAACCAGCTCACGAACTTCACTTCCAACTGCCATAACCTCTTGCTTCAACAGCTCAACACCAGATGTCAAGTTTGCAACCACTGAAGCTTGCACATCTCTCTTTGTCAATCTGAAGGCTTCTCTGATTGCAGAGCTCACCTTATTGCACGTCATAACCAACTCATTCAATTTTCCAACCACTAGTCCTTCATTCCCAGCAACTTTGGTCAACTCGGTTCCAAGGAACATCTGAGCACCTTTCATATCAGCCAAGGAACTAGTGTTGGCAGTTAGAGATCTGGTTAAGTCCTCCACCCTAAGAATAAGGCCTTGGACTTCGGTTTAGGTTTTCTCTAACTGTGCTTCCACATTGAAAGGAGGTGGGGGTTGTGCAGAAGCAGGAGCCACAAAAGGTAAACTACCAAGCCCTTTTAATACTTTGTTCTTTTGAACATCTGTTGGACTCTCAGATTCTGTCTCAGAATCTAAGTCTTTTTCTGATGGGGCATCATAGTTAATCGGTGGTGGTATGTTGTGAATTTGTGGGTGTAGAAATTGAAGTGAAGGAGTGAAAGAAGGATCGGTTACATATGCGGGAGTGGTGCCTGGTGGAAAGATAGGATTTTGGTGAGATGGTGGTGGTGGAACATAAGGTGCATTATCTTGAATTTCTGGGGGAGGAGGGGCGTTTGCGAGGATGGGGGCTGGCTCAGAATCAGATTGATTCGCCTCCAATAAGCCCTCGTCAAACTCAAAGTCAGCAAGAGAATCGAGATTCTCCTGAGGTAGCTCATCGTCATCCCAGAAAGCATTCACTTTTGTGATCTGGTCAGATATGCCCTGGTTTGGGTCACTAGTACCCTCACCAGATTCTGGTTCAACAGCTGCAGAAGCAGTTGCATCGTCACCAGATTCAATGATTTCAACCGTAGGTACACTAACGGGCCCCACATTCTTTTGTGGCCCACTTAGTAACCTTTCTGAACCAGCTCAGTCATTAAAATTCAACTGAAATATTTTGATATTCTGAAGTGCTTCAGTTAAATACATTTTTCTGAGCAAAAGGTTCCCCCTCAAAAAAATGAAGGTTTATTTTATAATTTGAAAAATGTTTAACATTCCCCCTGAAGTGATGATCCATGAATTAATAAGTGCCAAGATAGTATCACTAAGGCGTTCGATAGCTAGGCGAGCAAAAATTGCATGGATCGCTCAGACTGGTGACCCAGATCAGTGTCACTGAGGCGTTCATAACAAGATTACCAGTCTAAGGATTTAACATACCCAACTCACTGACTAGATGTTTAAAGGTTTTGACATCTAAAGGTTTGTAAAAACATCAGCGAGTTGCTTATCAGTGGGAATAAAGTGCAATTCAATATCTCCTTTCAGAATATGATCACGAATGAAATGATACCTGAGATCGATGTGCTTGGTTTTCGAGTGCATCACAGGATTGTGAGATATGGCAATGGCACTAGTGTTATCACAAAAGATTGGAGTCTTTGTGTAAGTAACACCATAATCAGTCAGCTGGTTCTTCATCCATAGAATCTGAGCACAACAGCTTGCTGCAGAAATGTACTCAGCTTCTGCAGTGGATAGTGATACTGCAGTCTGTTTCTTACTAGTCCAGCTTACTAATTTGCCACCAAGGAAATGACACCCACCAGTGGTACTTTTCCTGTCTATCTTGCAACCTGCATGATCAGAATCTGAATAACCCATTAGATCTAGACTGGAGCCTTTGGGATACCAAAGACCCAATCTGGGGACACCCTTAAGGTATCTGAAGATCCTTTTAACAGCATTTGCATGTGCTTCTCTGGGATCATATTGAAATCTAGCACAAAGGCATGTTGCAAACATTATGTCTGGTCTACTTGCAGTTAAATACATCAGTGAACCAACCATACCACGATATTTTGTATGGTCCACTGGTTTTCCATGTGGATCAGAATCCAAAGTTAAAGGAGCAGAAATAGGAGTATCTTTTGATGAGACTGAATCAAATTGATATTTCTTTAATAAATCTCTGACATATTTTTCTTGGTTAATGAAAATACCATCTTCATTTTGTTTTACTTGAAGTCCCAGAAAATATGTCAGTTCTCCCATCATACTCATTTCATACTCAGAAGACATGATTTTTGAAAATTTTTCACACATCTTCTCATTAGTAGAACCAAACACAATGTCATCAACATAAACTTGTACTAAAAGGATATCACTTTTATCATGCAATATGAATAAAGTTTTATCAATTGCACCACGTTTAAAACCATTTTTAAGAAGATGTTTAGTGAGAGTATCATACCAGGCTCTGGGTGCTTGTCTCAGACCATATAAGGCTTTGTTCAGTCTGTACACCCAATGTGGTTTTTCTTCATTGATGAACCCTGGTGGTTGATGCACATACACTACTTCTTCTAGTTCGCCATTCAAAAAGGCACTTTTGACATCCATTTGATAGACTTTAAATTGATGATGAGCTGCAAAAGCTAAGAATATTCTGATAGCTTCAAGTCTAGCAGCTGGTGCAAAAGTTTCATCAAAATCTATTCCCTCTTCTTGTGCATATCCCTTTGCAACAAGTCTTGCTTTGTTTCTTATGATGTGACCATCTTCATCCATCTTGTTTCTGAAGACCCATCTTGTCCCAATTGGTTCCTTCTTCAGGTTACTGGACAAGGAACGAGTTCCCATACATCGTTTCTTTTAAACTGGTTGAGCTCATCTTGCATGGCTTCAACCCAGCTTGGGTCTTGCATAGCCTCGTCAATCTTCTTGGGTTCAATTAGAGATAAGAAGCTGACGTATAAGCAATGATCGCTTGTGGCTCTTCTGGTCTGAACCCCTCTACTGGACTCTCCAATAATTTGCTCGATTGGATGTGCCTTTGTCCATTTAGAGTATTGACCAGGATGAGAAATGATATCAGTGCAAGAACTTCTCTGAGTAACTTCAGGAGGAGCTTCAGAAAATACATTTTCAGCTTCTTCTTCTTCCTGCAGATCATGACTTGCATCATGAAATTCTTCAGATTGAGGTTGCTCAGTGGAGTCTGATATCATTGGAGAAGCAGCATATACATCTGATCCAATAGTTAGTTCAGAAGGTAGTTTGAAACTAACTGGAGGATAAAATGGAATGTTGCTTGGCTTGTTTATTTCTGGTTCTGAACGGAGATGTTCAGAAGCATGTTCAGGTGACTGATCAGTTTCAGCAATGGGATCAGAATCACCAAAACTAATTGGACTTTCTGAGGGTGGTGCAGGGATGGAATTTTTAAAGATTGCAGAATTTGATTCATCAAAGGTAACATGAATTGACTCATCAACCTTTTCAAGTCTCTTATTAAAGACTCTAAAGGCCTTGCGATTTGATGAATATCCTAAGAAGTACCCTTCATCAAGCTTTTGCATCGAATTTTCCAAGCTGATTGGAGTTATTCAGAATGTATACTGGACACCCAAATACATGGAAGTATCCAATATTAGGCTTTCTATTTCTGAGTACTTCATAGGAGGTCTTCTTATGTCTTTTGACATAAATAGATCTGTTCTGAGTGTAGCAAGCAGTTGCAACAGCTTCAGCCAGAAATTCTTGGGAAGACCAGATTCATTCAACATACTTCTAGCAGCTTCAATCAGCGTTCGATTCTTTCTTTCTACAACACCATTCTGCTCTGGTGTGTGTGCTGAGGAGAAGTTCTGAGATATGCCAGTTTCAGTGCAGAAGGACTCCAGAGTGGCGTTTCTGAATTCAGTGCCATTGTCACTTCTGAGCTGACAAACTTTTCACTTGTACTTGAGTTCAATTTGTTTGATGAGAGCAATGATTTCAGCAGCAGCTTCACTTTTAGACTTGAGGAAAATCACCCAGCAATATCTTGAATATTCATCTACAATAACAAGGGTGTATTTCTTTCCTGCTCTGGTCTGAACATTCACTGGTCCAAAAAGGTCCATGTGAAGCATGTGAAGAGGTTCAGTTATACTAAAGCTTTGCTTAGTTTTGAATGAAGCTCTTTTCTGCTTACCCATTTCACAACCTGGACATGGCTTGTCTTTATTGAAAGACATAGAGGGTATCCCATCAACAAGTTGTTTTCTTGACAACTTATTAATGTTCTTGAAGTTCAGATGGGATAATCTCTTATGCCACAACCAATTTGTGTCTTCATCAGCCTTTGTGTAGAAACATTGTTCAGAGATAGATGGATTCATATCAATGACATAAATGTTTCCCTTCCTTGGTGCAATCAGTACCACCTTTCCATCTCTATTGAATATGGTGCCTTGTGAAATATCAAATAAAACCTTGAAGCCATCATCACATAGTTGACTGATACTGATCAGGTTATATTTCAAACCGTTCACATATGCAACTCGTGTGAATTTGACTTGACCATTATTCACAACACCATATCCCTCAGTTTTTCCATTACCATCATTCCCAAAAACAATTGAGGGCCCCTCTTGCACCCTATATTCCTCTAGCAGGGTCTGATAACCAGTCATGGTTCGGCCAGCAGCACTGTCCAGAAACCATATGTTCTTCTTTCGGTCTCCCTGCACATAAACAAAAGTTAGTTCTTTTGGGAACCCATCTATGGATGGGTTCACTTGACTCTCCCTTAGCAGTCTCAGATTTCTTTGGTTTATGGGGAATTGATGGGTCAAAGGGGATTTCAGTCATAATTTCAGATGACAGAAAAATTGTTGGTTTGATGGGGTGCTCAACCTTTTTCTGCTCAGATTTCTGCTTGATTTTCTTAGAAAAAGGTTTTGCATTTTGTTTTGGTTGAAGAGGAGTGGTTTCAACATTTTTTAAACGTGCATTACAACTATGCACTTGTCTAGCCAATAGTTGAAATTGACTTTCTAACCTTAACAAAATAGATTCTTCATTAGACACCTGAGCCTTACCAGAATCTGAGGTAGAAGGTTCAGTGGGGGAGATGGTTTTCTTCTTCTTTTGGCCTTTTGGAACCTTAGAAGAAGTCTGGGGGGATGGCTTTTTGGATTTAGCCTTCTTTTCTGAAACAGTTGTCTGAGCTGTTTCAGATTTTCCCTCAGAATGTTCCTTGACCTTATTAGTCACAATCTTTTGTTTGCCAACTTTAGGAAAAATAATTTCCGGTTTCATTTCTTTTGGAAGTGCATCTAAATCAGTGATTATAGATGCCATATGAAGATCACCAGATTCATATGCTGTTTTTTTGATTAGCAAAAGTGTTTTTGATTGCAGCATCTGGTTTTGGTGCACTCATCCAAGATTTGATTATTTTTTGTTCCTTTTCAAGGATGGTTTTTAACTCTTCTTTTTCCAACTCTAAAGTGGCAACCATAGATTGATAACTTTTTAGGGCCAGATGAACATCTTTCAGTTCCTTTAGTCTGGTCTGACTGGCGTTCAGTTCAGAAGTATTGTTTTCAAACATTTTTAGGCTTTCTGAACGCACTGTCTCAACAAATGAGATGTCAGCCTCTAAAAGAACCAAAAGGTCCAGTTTGTGTTCCTCATCTTCTTCATAGACAATATTACTGACCTTTTTCATCACTATATCCACCCAGCGACCAGATTCAACATCGGTTTTGACCAAATGACCTTGGTCTTCTTGTGCCATGAAACACATGTCCCTAACTTCTTCCTCATCATCAGATGATTCATCAGAATCTTCCCACTTTTCAGTTTTGGCAATCATACAACTGTTGCTTGAGTTGTCTTGTGCCAAAAGAGCCATATGAGCCTTCAACTTCTTGTATTTGGCCTTATAGCTGTCATCGGACTTCTGAAAGATAGAATGGTTAGGAGCAGATTGTGATGATGAAGGTTGACTAGATTTGCATTCCTTCATGAAATGTCCTTTCTTGCCGCATTTAAAGCATTCAAGATTGGACTTGTCAATAGAAGCACTGGAAGCAAAAGGTTTGCCAGATCGATTTGATTTGACCTTAAAACGATTGAACGTTTTAGCCAGCATGGCAACCAGATCATCATTGTCATTCTCATCACAATCATGAGTGACATTAGTAGAGACACCAGTTTTTAACATTTGAGAAACCATCTTCTTCATTGAGTCATAAATATCACTCTCAGAAGATAGTAGAGCAGTACTATGTGGTTCAGAATACTGAACCGTACCAGAACTGGTAGACACATGGTTCTTGGCATCCTGCTCAGCCAAAGCTCTTTCAGCTTTGTTCTCTTCAGTATACCTAAATGCTCCATAAAGGGAAGCAAGAGTATGACTGTGCAATGTTTTGCCTTGTCTCAAGACCAAGATAAGGTTTTCCCATTTTGAAGGTAAAATGTCACAAAATTTTTCTAACAAAATTTCTTTGTCTTTGGTTACACCCAGGGCTTTCAGTTGGTTGACCAGATTTGTAAATCTGATGTAAGTTTGCGTTAAAGACTCCCCAGGGATAGCAAAGAAAGACTCATATCTTTTGTTTAAAGCAACTTTTCTTGTGACAATTGTCTCATTAGTGCCTTCAAACTGTGTCATTAGTTCCTCCCACATTAATTTGGAATTATCAAGTAAAACAAGAGTGGGCATTAGGGTTTCTGGAACTGCGTATAAAATCATTTTGTAACTTGGTATCCAGGTCTACAAGTCTATGATCTTCCTCAGACCAATGATCCTTCTCCTTAGGTGACTGCCTAGGAGTCCCATCGGCATTTCTGACAGCAGTAGAAGCATTCATAGGGACAAAGGGTCCTTCTCTTAGGATATCTGGTAAATGTCTCTCAACACCAGCAATATACTTAAGCATGCACGCTTTCCATGTTTGAAAGTTTTCACTGTTCCCATCAAACTTGGGAACAGGATTATTTGGAAAGTGTACGTGAACATTGTGTGAGGGTATATTGTTGTTGATGACAGGAGGTGGGGTGGCATTATTAGGGTCAGGTCGTTCTTGTTCAAAGTCAGCCATCTATGCAGATCAAAGGTTAATGAATTGATATAAAATTCAACCTTGCTGCTCTGATACCAATTGTGAGTCCCAAAATATATAGATGATTAACAAACCCGACTGGCAAGTACAACTAATCTTGATGGACAAGTTCAGTTTACGATCCAGATAAGGATAACAAGAAACAATTGACAATATGAATAATGCAAGAACAAATGGCAGAAACTATATAAAGATATATATATAAATATAATCAAGTATGTAGCATTGAGACACGTTGTTTTCTAATGTATTTGATTTATTGATGTATAAACAAATACAAGGATTGTTGCGGAACAAAGATAAACACCAAAGTGTAAGTATCTAAACAATCCCGAAATACAAGTGATCTAATTGACTTGGAAATACTCATAAGTTTACTTAGAGTATATCTCACAAGTTGCAATGCAAAGTTTCAAGCATTTTGCAAGTTGTGAGAAGACTTTGTATTTATAGACCAAGTCCATGATGATGTGGACAAGATCGTACAAATGTGGTTGTGAGCATTTAAGGAATTAAACCATAATTCCTTACATGCTGCACTTGGAAGAGTATATAAGTCACTTGATGTGACTTATAGTACTAGGTTCCAAGCCTATACTTTGTACCTTTTGTTAATAGATAAATCTATTAACCGGATAAAGGTGTAAAGTAAAAGTCTTCCTCGTAATCAGTGTAAAGTGTTGTAAATACTTTACACTGAGATGCTTCAGTCTTCGATCTGGTAGAATCCCTCTGATGCTCGCTTCTGAGGTGATTCTCTTCTTCATACTTCAGTCTTTGACTTCAGAATGAATGCTTCAGATTTGTCTTGATCTGAACTGAAGTGAAGCTTCAGTGAAGGAATTCTGAGACATCTCAGAATTCTGATAAAACGTCTTCACTAAACTTCAAGCTATTTCTGAACAAATTATACTTGGTCGATTTTCGACCTAACATTTTACACTTTCATTGGTTAACCATCTCGAATTAAAGGGACTCACAGAGTGTACTTCTGCCCCGAATTCTGTCCCTGATTTGGCCCCATGCTAAACTGAGGCTTAGGATTCTGTTGAGTATTGCTAGGTAAAGTACCTGGAGGCCTAGAAAGGGCAGCCATCCTACTCTCAAGATCCTTAAAATTGACACATTGATTCTTCATATTGATCTCTACCTTGCCATCTATCCTATCCATCCTCTCATTCAACGCCTTAGTATCATCCCGAATCATCTGAATGCTAGTGTTAGTTTCAGCCTGATTACTAACCAACTGTTTCATCATCTCCCTCAACTCGGCATTTGGATCGGCATTAGAGGAAGAAGATCCTGATCCTTGTCCTTGTTGAGTTTGTTGTTGTGGCTGACTCTGAAAATTATCCCTTTGCCACCTATTTCCTGAAAAACGAGAATTATTAGTAGGAAAAGAAGAGTTATAAGAAGGATTACCTGAAGAACGGTTCTGGAAACTGGTATTGCGCGGGTAGCTCCCTTGTTGTTGATTCTGGATGTAACTCACATCTTCGGGTCCCCGATTGGGACACTCATCAGAATAATGCATATCACCACAATGATCACATCCATCGGCTACTACCTTAACATCCCTCTTCAATTGCTCCAAACCGATTCTCTTGCATAGCAAATCCCTTTTCCATGCGCTCAGATAGCGCTCTAATCTCTCCAATCATCCCAGAATCATTACTAGCTTCAACCTTTGCAACTCTACCTTGGTTAGTACCTTTCTTTATCCTTCTCTCATTCTTCAAGAATCTATCATCATCCATATTCGCATTGTCCTTTGCCATGGACTCCAAAATTTCAAAACCTTCATTTGGTGTGATCTTGTTGAAACCACCCCCAAAAGCATATCCTAATTCACGCTTAGACTTCTTATCTAGACCATCAAAGAAAAGCTCAACATATTGTTCCTTAGTCATGTTATGGCCCGGACAATTTCTCAACATTTCCTTAAACCGAATCCATGCATCTACCACATCTTCATCTTCATCTTGGTCAAAGGACCTAATCAAATTCTCCAACTTCCTTTGAGTTCTAAGTGAATAAAACTCACCAATGAAAGCTTGCTTGAGTTGGTTCCAAGTTGTGATCGAATTTTCCGGAAGATCATTAAACCAATCTAGAGCATCCCGGTAATGGACATGGGAAATGTTTCAAGCTTAACGGCATCCATTTGGTTTTGCCCATATTGGTATAACCGTGCCAACTTTTCAAACCTTTCCAAGTGTTGGTATGGATCCCATTTCCTTTTGCCATCAAACTGTTGCTCCTTAATACTTTTAAGATGATTACCTTTCAGATTGAAATCATGAGCAATGGCCGGAGGTCTTATAGGACTACCACGGTTGGCAGGAATAGTACGGACCCTCTCACCATAACGTATATCATTCGGATCCCTTTCTTCATCTCCCATTTCCTCTTCTAACTTAACTTCTAAATTGAAAAACTCGTCCAAATAGACCCCTTCCTCGTCCGAATCAGGAGTGGGTCTAGCAATAGGTGAGAATGGTGTAGGTGTTGTGAAGTTAAACCTATGTCTTGTTGGTGTTCTCAAAGGACTATTTAGAGGTAAACCGAAGACCGCAAGTTCATCAACTAAGAAGTAGACCTGCAAAACACAACTAACCAAACACGTCAACTGCACCTGTGGTAAGAAAAGAAAACTAAACTAATAAACAAGTAACTTTCTCACGCGTGAGAAAGGATCAAACCACTAAATTAACAACTAAATTGGCACACAATCCCCGGCAGCGGCGCCAAAAACTTGATGTGCTAAATCGAGTTTAAAATTTAAAACTAGAAGTACCTCGAAACTCACTACTACACACTATCGGGCAGTGGACCCGATCGTATGCAATATAGTTACAAAGTAAGTCCAGGTTCGTTCACGGGATTGGTTTGAATCAATTGTCTAATAAAGTAGTTTGGAAAACAGGGTGGAACACTTTGAATCACACTTTGACAATTAAATTAAAGTAAATTTAAAAGACAAAACACTTAAAAGTAAAGAAAAGCTTCAAACAATAATAGTAAAGATCATCCACCTTGAATTCGCTAGACTTCAAACATGATTGCATTCAATTAAGACCAAATCATTTAGAGTTGACAAGATAATCGTGAAAGGATAAAATGCTCGCGTGGTACCACCAACCGCTCACAAATCACCCAAACACCTAAGTTGCTAGTTTAATTACCCAAGCCGGTACCACCAATGCCTAGACAACCTTACCAACAATTAGTTTACTTGATTATCCAATTAACAATTGTGCCTATGTGAATTAAAACGTGGTACCACCAACCATTTCTAAACACGTTGACAAAATGATTCCTTTTATTAAAATGACATTCACTATCATACCATGAACTAGTGATAATTGCTCATAGACAAGCAACTGTTTGAAAATCACATATGTATCCAACTAGTACCACTAACGAAGAACACACATGCCACCAATATCATAATAATATATATAAAAGAATTAAATCATCAAGATCTCGACACAACGATAATTGAAATCAACTCTTTGAATTAAAACATATCGCAATCACATCATTCGTCTAGTTTCATCAAGGTGGATGATTAAAAGATTAGCCACTCATGATTAAATTGAAATAACAATCAAAATAAAGGAAGAACATGATGTACCAATCATTTGAGAAATAGAAATTGCAAGACAATAAAATAGATACGATCTAAGTGGGTGCACGTGAATCTTCAATGAATCGGAAGATGATGAAATCTTGATTTGATCCTTGAAGGTGTTCCTTGAAGTGCAGCTCTTAGAAAGAAAACTTGATATCTGGGAAAATAGGGTTTTTTTTTCTTTTATACTCCTTGAAAACTGATGCAAAAAGCTGCCAAAAACCCTCAGGTCCGTCATCCCACTGCGGCGCAGTGGACGAGTGATGCCCCCACTGCGGCGCAGTGGAATGACACTGGTCTAATGCTCGTCTGTCTTCAGCTTGACTGCGGCGCAGTGGCCACATGACACAACTCGTACTTCCCACTGCGGCGCAGTCTACAACTTCTGACCAGTATCTTTGACTTGAAATCTTCTATCCTTTCAATTAAAACAACTCTCGAACATATGAATCAACTTCTTGGCCTAAATTCATCCGAAATTGCACCGAATGGACACGTAACCTGCTTAGAACCTGAAACCACTAACAAACACCATAAACGCGCCAAATGTATACAAAATCGACTCAAAACACATACGAAAAAGGCCAATAATGATGTGGGCGATCTATATAAATTGGTCACATCAGTTGCACACCTTCATTGTTTACATTAACTTAAGGTTTGGCATTTGGCACCGGATTGTTGGGTGCTTGAAGAGATGCCGTGACTTGGGCAACTATGGTAGGCATGATGTTTGTGACCGCTTGAGCGATCACGGTTTCCAAGTCGGGTGTTGGTGCTTCACCACCACCTTGAACTCTCTCTTGACCTCTTCCTCGGCCCCTACCTCGGCCTCTACCACCACCTCTACCTCTACCACCACCACGACCATTTCCTTGAACTTTCGGCTCGGGCCTTTCTTGAGAGTTTTCCCTATAAGTGGTCCCGGCTCTTCTTGGTCTCACCATTACTATAAAACAAGGAACACGTCGACTCGAAAAGTTAGCCTCAGAATGCTCTCATGTTAGTCACACAAGTAGTTAATGCTCTTATGCCGACATATCATACATAATTCATATCTTTACACTAAGGCAAAAGTACTAATGTTTTAGGGGAATCGTTATCTATCATGCCATCATGCTAAGTTCACAATAATTGTTCATTATCAAAGCCATATACTCATGTTCAACACATCACACAACAAGCAACTAAAACAAGCGGTTTAAAGTATAATCCAAATCCGATATGCTCTCTAGTTATTGATCGGGTTTGTATACAGGTGATACCATCGGCTTTCCCTCCACCCGATCAACTCCCATTAAACATATCGGCTTTCCATTATACCCTAAGCCAAGCATGTGCAATCTGTGATGCCATTAACTTGCATATAACACGGGTGACCATAAAAGAGTTGATCAGGCTATTTTAGGGTTGCCATAATGTTATACTAAATTAATGTCATAACTTCATTTTGCCCTAAATCATCAAACAACATCAATTCAAATCATCTTAATCCAACAATATGCACATGACCTTATTGACTTCAAATAACCACATTGACCTCATGCACTTGACCATCACACAAACAACACATTGTCCACATCAAACCAATTGTACTCATGTTATCACGTGTAATGAGCCTTCTTACGAACTCCAAGTGTACACTTAAAATGTTCATTATCAAAGCCATATACTCATGTTCAACACATCACACAACAAGCAACTAAAACAAGCGGTTTAAAGTATAATCCAAATCCGATATGCTCTCTAGTTATTGATCGGGTTTGTATACAGGTGATACCATCGGCTTTCCCTCCACCCGATCAACTCCCATTAAACATATCGGCTTTCCATACCCGATCAACTCCCATTAAACATATCGGCTTTCCATTATACCCTAAGCCAAGCATGTGCAATCTGTGATGCCATTAACTTGCATATAACACGGGTGACCATAAAAGAGTTGATCAGGCTATTTTAGGGTTGCCATAATGTTATACTAAATTAATGTCATAACTTCATTTTGCCCTAAATCATCAAACAACATCAATTCAAATCATCTTAATCCAACAATATGCACATGACCTTATTGACTTCAAATAACCACATTGACCTCATGCACTTGACCATCACACAAACAACACATTGTCCACATCAAACCAATTGTACTCATGTTATCACGTGTAATGAGCCTTCTTACGAACTCCAAGTGTACACTTAAAATGTTCATATAATTCACGTTGCATACAAGATTCCTAATCATGCATGCTATATGAAGAGTTTTACTTAAGCCGTAGTCTAGGTCAATCCACCTAATTCTCTATGACCTGCATTGGCCACCATTCTGTAACACCCCGATCTAGGCTCAAGATGCACCGAAAAGCATGACACAAGATGGAATTATCGTAGAACGAGACTATATGAATTCAAAAGGATTTCGTGAACCCAACATTTAAATACAATGTCATAAAAGCATAAGGAGCATACAACCATCAAAAGTTTACAATATAATATCAAAAGATGGCTCATGATCCTAAGCAAATCCCATCATCGGGCAATGAATCACGGATCCATAGTCTAAGTCCAACTTCTAGCAATGCACATCAAGCCCTTGGGTTCTCTTGGTTACCTGAAAAGTGTACTAAACAATGTCAACACTAGGTTGGTGAGTTCGTAGGAAAGAATGACAAGAATCGCATGCCAATGCCAATCACAATATGAACAAGTATAAGCACAAGTACACCGATAACAATAAGTATCTAACACGTCCTGTAACGTCATACATGTAAATCAATGTCCCTCAAATGTCCTCATGTCATCCGAAATGTCGTTAAGTACGTAATGTACCCGTATAATGCCATCAAGTACTTAGAGTACCCGTTTATATGTCATCAAGCACTCAAGTGCCCGTTTATGTATTATCATGTCCGTCATGTCCATCATTGTTCTCAACACATCACACAACAAGCAACTAAAACAAGCGGTTTAAAGTATAATCCAAATCCGATATGCTCTCTAGTTATTGATCGGGTTTGTATACAGGTGATACCATCGGCTTTCCCTCCACCCGATCAACTCCCATTAAACATATCGGCTTTCCATTATACCCTAAGCCAAGCATGTGCAATCTGTGATGCCATTAACTTGCATATAACACGGGTGACCATAAAAGAGTTGATCAGGCTATTTTAGGGTTGCCATAATGTTATACTAAATTAATGTCATAACTTCATTTTGCCCTAAATCATCAAACAACATCAATTCAAATCATCTTAATCCAACAATATGCACATGACCTTATTGACTTCAAATAACCACATTGACCTCATGCACTTGACCATCACACAAACAACACATTGTCCACATCAAACCAATTGTACTCATGTTATCACGTGTAATGAGCCTTCTTACGAACTCCAAGTGTACACTTAAAATGTTCATATAATTCACGTTGCATACAAGATTCCTAATCATGCATGCTATATGAAGAGTTTTACTTAAGCCGTAGTCTAGGTCAATCCACCAAAAAAAAAAAAAAAAAAAAAAAAAAAAAAAAAAAAAAAAAAAAAAAAAAAAAAAAAAAAAAAAAAAAAAAAAAAAAAAAAAAAAAAAAAAAAAAAAAAAAAAAAAAAAAAAAAAAAAAAAAAAAAAAAAAAAAAAAAAAAAAAAAAAAAAAAAAAAAAAAAAAAAAAAAAAAAAAAAAAAAAAAAAAAAAAAAAAAAAAAAAAAAAAAAAAAAAAAAAAAAAAAAAAAAAAAAAAAAAAAAAAAAAAAAAAAAAAAAAAAAAAAAAAAAAAAAAAAAAAAAAAAAAAAAAAAAAAAAAAAAAAAAAAAAAAAAAAAAAAAAAAAAAAAAAAAAAAAAAAAAAAAAAAAAAAAAAAAAAAAAAAAAAAAAAAAAAAAAAAAAAAAAAAAAAAAAAAAAAAAAAAAAAAAAAAAAAAAAAAAAAAAAAAAAAAAAAAAAAAAAAAAAAAAAAAAAAAAAAAAAAAAAAAAAAAAAAAAAAAAAAAAAAAAAAAAAAAAAAAAAAAAAAAAAAAAAAAAAAAAAAAAAAAAAAAAAAAAAAAAAAAAAAAAAAAAAAAAAAAAAAAAAAAAAAAAAAAAAAAAAAAAAAAAAAAAAAAAAAAAAAAAAAAAAAAAAAAAAAAAAAAAAAAAAAAAAAAAAAAAAAAAAAAAAAAAAAAAAAAAAAAAAAAAAAAAAAAAAAAAAAAAAAAAAAAAAAAAAAAAAAAAAAAAAAAAAAAAAAAAAAAAAAAAAAAAAAAAAAAAAAAAAAAAAAAAAAAAAAAAAAAAAAAAAAAAAAAAAAAAAAAAAAAAAAAAAAAAAAAAAAAAAAAAAAAAAAAAAAAAAAAAAAAAAAAAAAAAAAAAAAAAAAAAAAAAAAAAAAAAAAAAAAAAAAAAAAAAAAAAAAAAAAAAAAAAAAAAAAAAAAAAAAAAAAAAAAAAAAAAAAAAAAAAAAAAAAAAAAAAAAAAAAAAAAAAAAAAAAAAAAAAAAAAAAAAAAAAAAAAAAAAAAAAAAAAAAAAAAAAAAAAAAAAAAAAAAAAAAAAAAAAAAAAAAAAAAAAAAAAAAAAAAAAAAAAAAAAAAAAAAAAAAAAAAAAAAAAAAAAAAAAAAAAAAAAAAAAAAAAAAAAAAAAAAAAAAAAAAAAAAAAAAAAAAAAAAAAAAAAAAAAAAAAAAAAAAAAAAAAAAAAAAAAAAAAAAAAAAAAAAAAAAAAAAAAAAAAAAAAAAAAAAAAAAAAAAAAAAAAAAAAAAAAAAAAAAAAAAAAAAAAAAAAAAAAAAAAAAAAAAAAAAAAAAAAAAAAAAAAAAAAAAAAAAAAAAAAAAAAAAAAAAAAAAAAAAAAAAAAAAAAAAAAAAAAAAAAAAAAAAAAAAAAAAAAAAAAAAAAAAAAAAAAAAAAAAAAAAAAAAAAAAAAAAAAAAAAAAAAAAAAAAAAAAAAAAAAAAAAAAAAAAAAAAAAAAAAAAAAAAAAAAAAAAAAAAAAAAAAAAAAAAAAAAAAAAAAAAAAAAAAAAAAAAAAAAAAAAAAAAAAAAAAAAAAAAAAAAAAAAAAAAAAAAAAAAAAAAAAAAAAAAAAAAAAAAAAAAAAAAAAAAAAAAAAAAAAAAAAAAAAAAAAAAAAAAAAAAAAAAAAAAAAAAAAAAAAAAAAAAAAAAAAAAAAAAAAAAAAAAAAAAAAAAAAAAAAAAAAAAAAAAAAAAAAAAAAAAAAAAAAAAAAAAAAAAAAAAAAAAAAAAAAAAAAAAAAAAAAAAAAAAAAAAAAAAAAAAAAAAAAAAAAAAAAAAAAAAAAAAAAAAAAAAAAAAAAAAAAAAAAAAAAAAAAAAAAAAAAAAAAAAAAAAAAAAAAAAAAAAAAAAAAAAAAAAAAAAAAAAAAAAAAAAAAAAAAAAAAAAAAAAAAAAAAAAAAAAAAAAAAAAAAAAAAAAAAAAAAAAAAAAAAAAAAAAAAAAAAAACCCACCCCAAATCTCGACACATCACATCATAACCATCAATGACCATAAATGTCCACAATATCACCAAAACACCATGTGCATACACTTCATACGATACTACTTTTGAGAAATCATAGATGCTTATATATAGGGTCACCCGCAGCCTTCCCACCACATCTATAACCTTTCAAAGGCATTACCGTCTTCCATGTATGCACAACTATCCTAATATACACTTAAACAATTCCATACAATAATCACATCGCAATCAATTAGTCATACGTCACACAAAGAAAATTCAACGATCATTCAATCAACAAATGTAATCATGCACATAGGTACACTTTTCAGCTCGACTCTCAAACGAGTAAGGGAACTACGAAAACTCACCTTTGCTTGGAAACAACAAGTTATAAGCAAGTTAGAATCATTCAACAACTGTCTTGTCCACAACCTATCAAAATGTATCACAATATGACCAATGTTAACACTAACTACCTAATCAATAAGGTCTAGATAGTTTTGGTCAAGTCATAACCCTCCAACCGCCTTAATGGCTAACCCGAGCATGAATAAGGACACTTTAACCTATCATTTTTAGAAATGGATAAGGATTCATCCCAAATGGATGACACCATAAGAAAGTAGACTCTCATACGATTCCAACGATAGGTCATACGTTAAAAATGAACTTACGGTTTAAAAGTTATGACCGTTTCAATTTATAGGTTCTGCCTCTCAATCTCGACGAGGCCATATTTGCCCCTCGCCGAGATCAACACCAAGAATATGGCACTGCAATTCAATCTCGACGAGGCCATAAATGCCCCTCGCCGAGATTCAGCATCAGGTCAGCACACCATTCATGAACCAAACATGACCCAAATTCGATCCAAACTCATTTTTGAACATCTAAATACCATTTTGAAGCTAGAAAACATGTTACCAACATATTTACGACAAAACCCACCCCAAAACTCAATCCATAACAACAATTTCATGCTTGAACCCGAATTTGACCTAATTTACCCATTTTGAAACCCTAATTTTGACCCATTTTGGTTTTGACTTGAAATTTGACCAAGAATCACTTCTCTTAGGCTAGAAACATGTTTAATAACATAAAATGAAGATTATGAGATAGGATTTACTTACCAAAAGCTTCACAATTCACCAAATCCGAATTTGAGCTATAAAATTAGATTTCTTGCACCTTAAACTCTAACTTTTGATATGATGATTAGATGATTAAGAAGATGATGTTTCTTGTGCAAATCTTACCCAACAACATTCAATGAAGCAATTAATTTAGAGAGAGATAGTGTTTGAGTGTTTGTTCTTGCAAGTGAGTTAGAGAGAGAGAGAGAGAGTGTAAGAGTATTGAATGAGGGGATGAGAGGATGAGGGGAATGGGATAGGGTTGGGTAAGTCTTGTGGGTCTTGGGTTGGATATAATGCATGGATAGTCCATTTCCAAATTCCTAGTTAATTTAAATGTTATCTTGAATCGTATAAGCGAATAACACAATCATATGACCTCGTCTAGCATATAAGTCTCAAATTGAATGGTAAATTTATTTATATGAACACATTGCATTTAATTGAACCCCAAATTGTACTCGAAATATATAATTAACCAAATAGTTTGTCACATTGTACGCGTGGTCAACAAGTCAAATTTCATAAATGTTACAACTACCTTCCCAAACCACCTGACCTGGTCATTTTTGCCACTCTACTTCAAAGTGTACATTGTGAATCTGAATATTCTGAACTTTGACTACTTCAAAGTGTTTTGTATTTGCTTACAATTTGCAGCTACTTTCTGCAACGACGCTTGTTGGAGCAGTATTTAGCTATGGTGCCTTTTATTTCAGTAACTTGTACGTTTTCATGGTTCTCTATGTTATTGGGGAGATTTTCGGTCTTGCCGCTACGGTAACTTTTTTGTTAAGGATGCTGTTTATATCTTTGGTGTGCATTATTTATAATATTTGTTATTCTGATTTGAGAAGTACGTTGTATCCACTGCAGGTTCCTGTGAATTTTGTTTGTCTCCGTACTGTTAAACCAAGTTTACGACCATTAGCTATGGCTATGTCAACAGTGTCTGTTCGCATCTTTGGTGATGTGCCATCCACTCCACTTGTTGCGATACTCCAGGTTTTTCTTCTGGTTCCTACTATATAGCTAGACGTAGCAAAATGGGTGGGTTGAGTAACTGGTCAAAATGGGTCATGTAATATAGGTTCATATCAGAAAGGGTAATATGTAAGGGTTGAAATGGAGAAGGCTGGACCCGAAGCAGTTTATTCCAGATTTTTTTTTTTTAACGAGTTAGTGTTAGAGTTAGCATTCGAGACACCACAGTGACATCCAATTGGGCAGTATGCGGTGCTCGAACCACGCATGCCTGGGATGAAACCCAGGACTCTCGAAACCCCCCCTAATAATCCACTCCTACAAATGTAGAAGTGAGATTCGAACCCTGGTGGATTTCCCTAAGGTCTAAGATCTTACCAATGGGCCAAAATATTATTTTTTTGACAAAGTATTTGTAGATCAAGTATATTGAAAATAGATTTATAATCTGATATAATAACATTTGCCTCCCTTCTACATCTTTTAGTTTGTTAATCAGTAGAGAATAAAACTTTCATTGGCTTCACTGGTTTTATTGGAGTATATTGTAATCCAAATGAATTGATGGTATATTGATGTTTAACCTAGCTCTACCTCAAGTTATATCTTCAATATCATTTTGGGCCTTGTTTCAGATGTAATGAATTTCCAATATAAAATCAATTTTTTGTATTTCTTACACAGGACAAAGTTGACAACAGGAGGACATCCTTTTTTATTCTAATTTCAGTATTGTTTTTGGCATCTGGAATATGGTTCGTAGGTATGGTGTTACAAGAATATAGTCATTCAAATGTTTTATTAGTTTTCTGCGCCAACATTTTATGTATCTTTCCATCCTTATCTTTGCAAGTTATAAATGATATTAGGCTTTTCATTATATTATAATCAAAAGGGCGTCATAAATATTTGACTCGGTCAACACACCTGTATTGAACATTGAATAGACATGTAATGAGGATGAAGTGGTTGAAATCACCAAGTGGCATTTTAAGTTTCATGTTTCTTTTTGGTGCATTTTGATTCTGCAGGCATTTTTCTTCATAGTGCAGACATATAAAATGATGACAACGAGAATCTAGTGACCTTTACCAAGCACTCAGACGTAATACCGTTGCTTGAAAACAAGCCAGATGATGCGATTTATACCTCCACTTCACTTTAAGCATGAATTGATGGATTCTAGATTCAAGACAAAGTAAATGTATAGCATACCCTGTCATTGTTCTCAACTCAATAGAAGTTTTCCTTCCTGTGTTGTAACATTACGTGTAAACCCTCAATTAGCAGGTATATGGCCTTTCATTTATCATGGGTTGTGCAGAGTCAGATACAATATGCAAGCGACCCGACTCAAGCTCTTAACAAGTTTCCAGTCCAATATATGTAAATTCTCAAATATGTGTAATTAGTGTGGTAAGCCAGTTGAACTTCAATTGAAAAACTAAAGCTCTTTCTACATCTCAAGTCCATTTCCAGTGTGGCTCATTTCTGTCTTCGAAACTCGATTTAAGTAATATAATTAAGGTTCGTTTCAAAAAGGGTTGTGAGGAGAAAACTGTTTAAGTAGTTCGTTTGACCATCTTCGCGCGTTTCAAAGTCATGAACCTAGCTCGTTTCGGGATGTAAAACTGAAGATAAACTTAATTAAACCTAAGATTAATCTCAATTAACCTAAACTTCTTAACAGCAGGAATCAATCTCAATTGAAACACAATCAAACCCTCAAACCAATGATTAACACTGCTATTCAGTATTAATCCACTCAACTAAATTATTGAGTGTTCTATTACAAAACTAAATCTCAATCTAGATATACAAAAAATATATGAGAAACAATATAGAGGAAATATAAAAAATCTAATTGATTGATCTGCTTGATTTAGGGTTATAAACCCGTTTATATACTTGAGCCACTTTCACCAATTGACACCTTTAGTCCTTCATCAAGTAACCGACTTCACTTCTGGTCCATAATACAACTTTGGAGATATTGTCAGTTCCAGTCCTTATTCTCTTGATATCCTCTCTACAAGTCCTGCAATGACTAATCATACAATAAGCATCTTAACTTAAAATAAGCTGCTTAATCTTTGAGAATTAGATTATTTTTCTCAACATCCCCCTTAATCTTATTCTCAAACACATTTAAAAGAGTCAATTTTTTGCATAAAAAATCATGAGATTTAGTGTCCAACCCTTTGGTTAAGATGTCTGCAACATTTTCTGCAGCATCAATTTTCTCAACCTTAATTACACCTGCTAAAATCTTTTTGTTAGAAATATAAATGGTGTTAAATTGTAATATTTCTAGTTATATAAGGGGTATTAGTGTTAATTAGATGATAGGTATAAATACCCCTTCCTTAATCATTTTGTAAGAAGCCTTAATCATAATTCCATAGTTACTTCTCTCTAAACTTATACTTTCTCTCTCTACATCATCTTCAACCTCCCTTTCACACACAAACACACTTTACACACACTAACCTAAAACCTCCATTAAACCTTCAATTAAGCTCATTTTCATTTATACAATTGGTATCAGAGAACAATCAGAGTTGCTGAACGATCCAAAAGCTTATTACAAGCTTAAATTGTGCTTAATTTCAGAATTTGAGTAATTTTTCTGAAAGGTTCATTTGCAGAGCTCACTGTTTCAGTGATTCCTGCAAATTAAGTGTGTTTCTGGTCTAATTTTGTTCACCGATCGATTTCATATCAGTATATCTTCCTTCGCTATCAATTTCAGAGGCTAATTTCATCATTTGAGGTGTTTTTGATCGAGCTCTACAAATCACATGTTCGTGAGGGTTTGATTTCCAGTTGAAATTAGCATCTAATTTGTTTGAGGATTTGTGCGCATTGATTTTCTGAACATTTTGATATAAAATTCGAGTTCTAACTCGCAAAAATGAAGAAGATATCGAAGATTTTCAGTCTTCTCTGCAAATAAGGGGTTGGCTGAACATAGAAGATAACCTAACCGACTATTTTGTCGTGTTGTGGTTACTCGCATTTGCAGAAGTCGTTGGCTAAGTGGTGTTCTTACTTGTACTATTTGCAGAGCTTTTTGCTCGGCAAATAGTTATTTCAAGAAATTTGGTTAAGTGTTTTGGTTACTTGTTCTATTTGCAGAGCTTTTTGCTCGGCAAATAGTTATTTCAAGAAATTTGGTTAAGTGTTTTGGTTACTTGTTCTATTTGAAGAGCTCTTTGCTCGGCAAATAGTTGTTCTTGACAATTCTTGATTTGAGACTGGTGCTACTTGCATTGTTTGCAGAAGTTTAAGCTCGGCAAACAAGTGTTTTTGGGTGGTGTGACTAAGTACAAGTTCTATTTGTGCTATTTGCAGAGAATTAAGCTCGGCACTTAGTTGTTTTTAAGAACTTGGTCACTTACACTATTTGCAGAGAATTAAGCTCGGCACTTAGTTGTTTTTAAGAACTTGGTCACTTACACTATTTGCAGAGAATTAAGCTCGGCACTTAGTTGTTTTTAAGAACTTGGTCACTTACACTATTTGCAGAGAATTAAGCTCGGCACTTAGTTGTTTTTAAGAACTTGGTCACTTACACTATTTGCAGAGAATTAAGCTCGGCACTTAGTTGTTTTTAAGAATTTCAAATCAAAATTTTTCAAGAAAATTTCTCAAAACCATTTTCCATCAATATTCTTCGAGTGGGTTGAAAAATCAAAATTTTTGAAATTTTGAAATTTCTTACTTGTTCTATTTGCAGAGGTTTAAGCTCTGCATTTAGTTGAAATTGAAAAATCTCAAATTTTTTCTAAGTCTTCTATTGCTAGCAATGGCTTCAAGGGAAGCTTTAGCACTTGGTTCTGAAGGAAGACCACCTGTCTTGTTTAGAGGATCTTATCCTCAATGGAAGAAAAGGTTTCTGAACTGGATAGACAGCAGAAGAATGGAAAACTGCTGAGAAAATCTTACAAAGATGGTCCTGAAATTCCAAAGAACCCAGTTAATGGAGAAGTTTTACCTGAAGAGAGTTGGAACACAAATCAGAGAAACAGAGTTGAGGCTGACCAAAGTGCAATTGCCTTTCTTTACCAAGCACTTCCTGATGATATCTACTGCAATGTGGATTCCTATGAAACAGGAAAAGACATTTGGGATGAAGTGGAGAAGTAGATGGAAGGATCTGATGTGTCAAACACCATAAGGTTGTCGACTGTTCTGAACATGTATGAAACATTCAAACAACAAAAAGGTGAACCATTGAATGAGGTATACATCAGATTCTGCAATGTCATCAATGAGCTGAGAAAGAATGATGTGAAGAGAACCAATATGGAACTGAACATCAAATTCATCAAAAATCTAGAAGAGGAATGGCAAGTGTATGGAACTCAACTCAACCAACAATCAGACTTCGGAAAACTCACCATTCACACCTTGTTTGAAAAACTACAACTTAATGTTGAGGATGTTCAGAGAATTCAGAAGAAGAAAGAAGAGAGTGTACATTCAGATCCATTGGCATTGGTTGCTGAAAGGAAAACTTCAAGATTGTCAAGACACAGTTTTGTTGAAGTTCAAACTGATTCTGATTCAAGTGAAATGAGTGATTGTGATCTTGATGAAAGGCAAAAAGAGATGTACAAAGAACTCGCTTATTTCACAAAGACTTTCAAGAAGAAATTCTTCAAAAAGAAACCAACAAACAATCAGCTTAGGACTTCATCAGTCTCTTCATATGCCAAAAATGCGAATGCTCCTAAGCTTGATCAGAAGATAGAGTTTGTTGGAGGTCAGAAGAAATATGAAAATCAGAAGAAGTTTGAGAAAAAGGTAATGGAGAGAAGGAATGAAGACAAGAAGTGCTATAACTGTGGCCTTACTGGACATTTTGCAATCAACTGCACGAAACCTCGACAAAAGAACTCCGAGTACTACAAGTACAAACTTTTGCTGGCAAGACAAGAGGAAAGCAGAATTGCTCTTCTCGCTGAGGATGACAAGTGGTTACATCTTTCTGACGAGGAAACAGACGAACTTGCAGCAAATGTATGCTTCATGACAAAGATCAAGAAGTCAAAGGAGTTGGAGGAAAATGAAGAAAGTTCTTCTGAAATCGAGGATGAGGTAATCTCTTTTCCCAAATCAGTGTTAAAATACTACATGGACATGAGTGAAACAGCAAGAAAAGATTGCAGGGAGTTGAGTAAAAAGAATTTAAAATTAAAGAAAGATTTGGAGAACAAAGAAAAAGGTTTTCAAATTAAAATTGATTCACTTCAAAAAGATGTTGAAAATTTGAAATCTGAAAAAGCAGCAGTCTCTTTTACTCCAAACTCCAAACTGCATCTTGAGAAACAAGAACTTGAGACCAAAGTTCTTGAACTGAGCAAAACTGTCAGACAACTTCAAGTTGAAAAGACAAATGAGATGTTTCGAGCAAATGCTTTGGCTGAAGACATTGAGTCTTTGAATGTCAAGATGAAAGAATCTATCCCTGATGTGACGGAATTTGAAAACAAAATTTCTGACCTAAAATATGAATGTTGTATAAAAGATTCTCTTAAACAAAAACTTGATAAAGAAAATGATGAACTGAAAGCTGAAATCAAGTCTTATCAAGAAAAGTTGTATAAGATCAATCGTTCATATCAACAAGTCTTTTTAAATAGGCCAAGAAATTCAGGAACAATTTTCACATCAGGGTTGGGTTATAACAATCCAAAATGTTTGCTCGAAGCACAAGAAGAAGTCCCATCATTATACAAAGAATCTTATTTGAGATGTGGGATGACAGACCAATTTGTGAGACCAACTGATAGTGATTATGAGGCTGATGATTTTCTAGAAAAGGGTGCAAAAGTCTATTTTAACTATTCGTTAATGGATGAGTCATATGACTTCTTTGCTAACTCTACACATAAAACAATCAAAGACAATCATGAGGTTGTAATACCCGAAATTCTTGAGTGTTTTACTGAAAAACCTTTGGAAAATCCTATTCCTATTCCAAAACCTGAAAATTTGAGACCTTATGTTCCACAAATAGTTTTGGAAAAGGTAATAGAGGATTTGCAAAAGTCACTTGATGAAAAGCAATCTTTGATAGATAATCTGCAAACTCAAAATCACTATGTCATTGACCCATATAAGCATCATGAAAATGATTGTGATCACCCAGATTGTCCTGTTTGTGAAGTAATGGCCACTCCATCTCCACCAAACAAATCTGTGTGTCAAAATGAGACAACTTCACAAACTGCATGTTCTATTTGTGAAATCATGAATGCTTCTGTGCAAACAGAGAGTCAAGTTGTACATATTTCTGTTCAAACTGATGGTGATTTAGATGATGTTCATGATGTTGATGATTATTTCTTCCCGATTACGTCTGAAATTGAGACCTTTACCAAGTTTTCTGAAGGAACTCAATCGTACTTGAATGACATTGATGCTTTCAAACTAAAGTTCGAAAAAGAAAGAGAACAGAAATTAACTGTGCTAAAGGAACTTAATGGTTTAAAAGTTGAATTCGAATTTCAGAAAATAGCACTTCAATTTCACAAAGAAAAAGAAAAAGCATCAATTCCACTCAAGAGAAGTCCATGTCCAATGAAGAAAAGTGACGTCAGTGTGAAGTTGGAAACTGATGAAATGTCAACATTTTTGGAAGAAAATCATGATTTTGAACCTGAATTTGAAAAACTTTTTGTTCAAAAGGAGGAAAAACTTGATTTCAATCTAAAGAAGATTCCAAAGTCACACTCTTCACAATCTTCATGCGATAAGTTCCAAAGACCAAAGACCAACCCATCACCAAAGACTGAATCAAAACCAAAGACCAACCCATCACCCAAGACTGAATCAAAACCAAAGACCAAACCATCAAAGAAAAGTTCCATAGTTCAAAAGACTTCTATGCAACCAAAGAAGTACAAGGTCATATCTGAACCTCAATCACAAAAAGAAGTCAAAACAAGTTGTGGTCCAAAGATTGTCAAGATTGAAACTTTCTCATTAGGTAACAAACATTCACAACAGGTTAGGTATTCTAGTTTCCCTAGGTATTCTCAGAAGAATCCTAAGTGCACTTTAAAGAGGGTTAGAGATACTTTTACAGGCATGACTAAATACAAAGACCAGTATGGTTGGTTGTCACCTAATAACATAAAGAAAGTGAATAAGATCACAGAACCCATCAAGAAGAAACCTGTTCAGAACATAGATGCTAAATTGATTTCTAACGATAAGAATGTTCGTATTTCAGGTGACTTGTGCATGAAAAGTAGCAGTAAATGGATCCCAAAAGATAGATTTTTACATGCTACTAAAACACTCAAACTTGATGGAAACACTACCCATGTCAAACAAGTGTGGATTGTCCGTAGATCAAATACATTAGATAATGCTTCTACATCTAGGACTAGTCCTGCTTGTATCAAAACTTGTGTATAACCAATTACATTTCTTTGTCTGTAATTCGTATTTGTGTTTTGAACAATTATGTGTGTTTGTTTACTGTCTGAATAAAAAGTTTGCTTGTGTGTCATTTTGTTTGATGTTTATTTTTAATGTGTACTTGCATGTTATCTCTCTAACCTGCAAGGACCCAATCTTCATGGGTACCTAAAACATATTTCTTGTCCTTGCAGGAATATCTCATTTGTGTTTGGTATGTTGACTCGGGATGTTCTCGTCATATGACTGGAAACAAATCCATTCTTTCGAACTTTGTTGAAAAGTTTATGGGAACCGTCAGATTCGGAAATGATCATATTGCTCCTATTCTCGGTTATGGAGACATTGTTAAAAATGGTGTCACTATCAAGAGAGTTTCATATGTTGAAGGATTAGGACACAATCTTTTCAGTGTTGGACAATTCTGTGACAATGATCTTCAAGTATTATTCAGGAGATATGAATGCAAAGTACAAACTGAAGATGGTGTGGATATTCTTACTGGAACAAGAGACAATAACTTGTTCACTATTGATCTCAACAACATCCCATCTACTTCTTCAGAGATTTGTCTTCTTTCGAAAGCAACTGCTCAAAATTCTTGGTTATGGCATCGCCGTCTTTCTCATCTAAATTTTCAAACGATTAATGCGCTCGTGGATAAACAACTTGTTGAAGGCCTTCCAGACTACAAGTATGAAAGTGAACATGTTTGTCCAGCGTGTGCAATTGGTAAGATGAAGAAAGCTTCACACAAACCAAAGCAGCATCTGAGTTCTGAAGGTCCTTTGCACCTTATACATATGGATTTGTGTGGTCCAATGAAGGTTCAAAGTATCCATGGCAAGCGATACATTCTTGTGATTGTTGATGATTATTCTCGTTACACTTGGGTATTCTTTCTTCATGCAAAGAGTGACACTCCGACTGAAATTATTGATTTCATAAAGAAGACCCAAGTAAATCTTAAATCGTCAGTTAGAATTGTTCGCTCAGACAATGGAACTGAATTCAAGAATTCAACGATTGATTTTTTTTTCAAGTCCATGGGTATTACTCATCAATTTTCTGCTGTCAGGACACCTCAACAGAATGGAGTAGTTGAACGGCGAAATCGAACTCTTGTTGAAGCAGCTAGAACAATGCTTGCTTATTCAAAGTTGCCTCCAAATCTATGGGCTGAAGCTGTTGCTACTGCTTGTTTTACTCAAAACAGATCCATAATAAACAAGAGGTTTGATAAAACTCCGTATGAGGTGATCAATAAAAGAAAGCCCAATGTGAACTTTTTGCACATTTTTGGATGTGTATGTTATGTTCTCAATGATCGAGACAATCTGGGAAAATTTGAACCAAAAGGCGATGAGGCATATTTCATCGGTTATTCGAGAGAATCGATTGCATATCGTGTATATAACCGACGAACCAAGAGAATTGACGAGAGTATGAATGTGAGATTTGATGAACTCTCGGGTATGGTTCTTGAACAACACAGTTCAAGACCCGAACTTCAAAGTCCACAAGCTTCCGCAACTAAGACTGCATCAAATGTCAAATCATTCTCAACTCCGACTTCACAAGATTTGGATATCTTGTTTGAAGAATTTTTCCAAGTTTCGAAGAAAGTTTCTGAATCAGATGAGAATTCAAATCCGAAAGAGATGGATCCCAATGAGTCTTCACCAGCACAATCATCAGATGTTAGTTCATCATCTGATTCTCCTCCACCTACTGATTATTCAGAGTTGCATACTCAACCTCATGTTATCTCTCAAGTGACAAATCCATCAACCAATCCAGAAGATTATGATCAAGATAACTTTGTTGAACCAATTGCTACTTCACTTGAACAATTAACAGAACAACATACTCCTGATTTTATTGATTCTGAAGAATCTGGTGATCCAATTGACCCAATTCCTCACACAACCAAATGGACTAGAGCTCATCCGATTTCTCAAGTCATTGGAAATCCAACAACTGGAGTTCAGACAAGATCCGCTTCCGCGAATGAATGTCTGTTTGTGAATTTTCTAAGCATTGTTGAACCAAAGACAGTGAATGAAGCTCTAAGTTGTCCAGATTGGGTGAAAGCGATGCAAGAGGAACTGAATCAATTTGAAAGACTTGAGGTGTGGAAATTGGTTCCAAATCCTTACAAGAACAAGGAGCCAATTAAAACCAAGTGGATATTCAAGAATAAAAAGGATGAAAATGGAGTAGTTGTACGCAACAAAGCACGATTGGTTGCAAAGGGATATTGCCAACAAGATGGAATTGACTACGATGAGACATTCGCACCAGTTGCACGAATTGAGGCTATTCGGATGTTTCTTGCCTATGCTGCCTACAAGAACTTCACAGTCTACCAGATGGATGTTAAAACTGCCTTCTTGAATGGAATTCTCAAAGAAGAAGTGTACGTTGAACAACCAGAAGGTTTTGTGAGTTCCAAACATCCAGAATACGTTTACAGGTTAGACAAGGCATTATATGGTCTGAAACAAGCGCCTCGTGCATGGTATGATGCTCTATCCTCTTATCTTGTAAAATCTGGTTTTAGCAAAGGTTCGATTGACACTACCTTGTTTATCAAACGACAAGGGAGTGACATTATACTAATCCAGATTTATGTTGACGACATAATTTTCGGGTCAACTAATCCTAAATACTGCAAGAATTTCTCTGCTTTAATGATCAAGAAATTTGAAATGAGCATGATGGGTGAATTAAACTTTTTCCTTGGTCTACAAGTAAAACAGTTGTCAAATGGTACTTTTATTTGTCAATCTAAGTACATTCTTGACATGTTGAAAAAGTTTGATATGATGGATTGTCAAACAATTGGGACACCCATGGAAGCTCGAACTAAGATTAATGCTGACTTAAATGGAAAATCTTTTGATCAAAAGAAATATCGCAGTATGATAGGGTCACTCATGTATTTGACTGCTAGTCGCCCGGATATTATGTTCGCCACATGCATGTGTGCCAGGTACCAGGCCAATCCCAAGGAAAGTCATTTCCAGGCCGTTAAACGGATCTTCCGATACCTGAAAGGCACTGTGAACCTTGGTATCTGGTATCCAAGGGATACCGGATTTCAGTTAATTGCATATTCGGATGCTGACCATGCAGGTTGTAAGCTTGATCGAAAGAGTACTTCTGGGAGTGTACAGTTTCTAGGGGACAGATTGGTCAGTTGGTCTTCAAAGAAACAGAATTGTGTATCCACATCTACTGCAGAAGCTGAATACGTAGCTGCAGCAAGCTGTTGTTCACAAGTTCTTTGGATGAAGACACAGTTGACTGATTATGGATTTCAGTTAATTGCATATTCGGATGCTGACCATGCAGGTTGTAAGCTTGATCGAAAGAGTACTTCTGGGAGTGTACAGTTTCTAGGGGACAGATTGGTCAGTTGGTCTTCAAAGAAACAGAATTGTGTATCCACATCTACTGCAGAAGCTGAATACGTAGCTGCAGCAAGCTGTTGTTCACAAGTTCTTTGGATGAAGACACAGTTGACTGATTATGGATTTCAGAGGCTATACGGATGTTTCTTGCCTATGCTGCCTACAAGAACTTCACAGTCTACCAGATGGATGTTAAAACTGCCTTCTTGAATGGAATTCTCAAGAAGAAGTGTACGTTGAACAACCAGAAGGTTTTGTGAGTTCCAAACATCCAGAATACGTTTACAGGTTAGACAAGGCATTATATGGTCTGAAACAAGCGCCTCGTGCATGGTATGATGCTCTATCCTCTTATCTTGTAAAATCTGGTTTTAGCAAAGGTTCGATTGACACTACCTTGTTTATCAAACGACAAGGGAGTGACATTATACTAATCCAGATTTATGTTGACGACATAATTTTCGGGTCAACTAATCCTAAATACTGCAAGAATTTCTCTGCTTTAATGATCAAGAAATTTGAAATGAGCATGATGGGTGAATTAAACTTTTTCCTTGGTCTACAAGTAAAACAGTTGTCAAATGGTACTTTTATTTGTCAATCTAAGTACATTCTTGACATGTTGAAAAAGTTTGATATGATGGATTGTCAAACAATTGGGACACCCATGGAAGCTCGAACTAAGATTAATGCTGACTTAAATGGAAAATCTTTTGATCAAAAGAAATATCGCAGTATGATAGGGTCACTCATGTATTTGACTGCTAGTCGCCCGGATATTATGTTCGCCACATGCATGTGTGCCAGGTACCAGGCCAATCCCAAGGAAAGTCATTTCCAGGCCGTTAAACGGATCTTCCGATACCTGAAAGGCACTGTGAACCTTGGTATCTGGTATCCAAGGGATACCGGATTTCAGTTAATTGCATATTCGGATGTCTTGCCTATGCTGCCTACAAGAACTTCACAGTCAAGCACATGGATGTTCGGTACCATTTTCTTAAAGATCATGTCGAGAAAGGTAACATCGAACTCTATTTTGTCCCAACAGACTACCAACTTGCAGACCTTTTACCAAGCCTTTGGATGAAAACAGGTTCAATTTTCTGAAAACCAAGTTGGGAATGCTTGATTTACAAACTTAAATGTTTTCATGCCATGTGTTATATATTATTTTTCTGTTTCAAACATTGATGTGTTTTACTTATTATTACATGCAATGTTTGAGGGGGAGAAAAAGGGTAGAATGCATGATTTTAGGGGGAGTTTGTAAATTTAGTACAGTATTTTATGCTTAATTTGAGGGGGAGTGTGCAATACATGTGAATAATTGTTTTGTTTTATGTGTTTAAATTTTTTTTCTTTATTTGTATGTGTGTTTGTCGTTAAAATCTGAAAAATCAAATACAAAATTAGAAAATTCAAAAATGATAAAAAGATTTTTTATTTCTGTTTTTATTTTTTTTCTTTCTTTCTATGTTTATTTTTATTTTTTTTAGTTTTTTTTATTTTTTTTTTTTTCTTTCTTTCTATGTTTTTTTTTTTTTTTTTTTGTTAGTTAGGTTTAAGCCCAATATCAAATTGAGCCCAACTGCATGATGAGCCCATGACCTGTTTGAAATCGGGTTGACACGCGGGTCGTGTCCTTACCCGCGACCCGAATTTGAGTTTAAATAGAAAATGGGCGGTCCATTTTGTCATTTACCAAATTCAAAACAAAATATCTTCTAAGTTTCACTCAAACCGATCAAAACTTTCCATCAATCAATCAATAATCTTCATATTTTTCATAATAAACAAAAGGAGTGCAGTCAAGTGATCGTGTTTCAGTGGAAAATCATCATTTCATCAATCATAGTGACTGTTTTAGAGGTTAGATTTCTTGTTTATATATTGCACACCAACTATTTGATTGAATGTCAAGATGAACTTTTCGAATTCTTATACTTGATATGATGTTTTGATTCATGTTTTGAGTATGGTAGATGCATGATTAGGTATTGTACTTGTTGTTTAAATGTTTAGATGCCTTAAATCTGCTTGAGTTTATGTTTTTTTTTGTGGATTCGATTGTGCATGGGCTGGGTAAGTCATGTGTTTTGATGAAATGAACCATTTGCAGAGCAGTTTGCTCGGCAAACAGTACAAAATGAAAAAAAAATTCACAAAGTTTTAAATCCAACTGTTTGCAGAGCAGTTTGCTCGGCAAACAGTACAAAATGAAAAAAAAATTCACAAAGTTTTAAATCCAACTGTTTGCAGAGCATTTTGCTCGGCAAACAGTACAAAATGAAAAAAAAATTCACAAAGTTTTAAATCCAACTGTTTGCAGAGCATTTTGCTCGGCAAACAGTACAAAATGAAAAAAAAATTCACAAAGTTTTAAATCCAACTGTTTGCAGAGCATTTTGCTCGGCAAACAGTACAAAATGAAAAAATTTCACAAAGTTTTAAATCCAACTGTTTGCAGAGCAGTTTGCTCGGCAAACAGTACAAAATGAAAAAAAAATTCACAAAGTTTTAAATCCAACTGTTTGCAGAGCATTTTGCTCGGCAAACAGTACAAAATGAAAAAATTTCACAAAGTTTTAAATCCAACTGTTTGCAGAGCAGTTTGCTCGGCAAACAGTACAAAATGAAAAAAAAATTCACAAAGTTTTAAATCCAACTGTTTGCAGAGCATTTTGCTCGGCAAACAGTACAAAATGAAAAAAAAATTCACAAAGTTTTAAATCCAACTGTTTGCAGAGCATTTTGCTCGGCAAACAGTACAAAATGAAAAAAAAATTCACAAAGTTTTAAATCCAACTGTTTGCAGAGCATTTTGCTCGGCAAACAGTACAAAATGAAAAAAAAATTCACAAAGTTTTAAATCCAACTGTTTGCAGAGCATTTTGCTCGGCAAACAGTACAAAATGAAAAAAAATTTCACAAAGTTTTAAATCCAACTGTTTGCAGAGCAGTTTGCTCGGCAAACAGTACAAAATGAAAAAAAAATTCACAAAGTTTTAAATCCAACTGTTTGCAGAGCATTTTGCTCGGCAAACAGTACAAAATGAAAAAAAAATTCACAAAGTTTTAAATCCAACTGTTTGCAGAGCATTTTGCTCGGCAAACAGTACAAAATGAAAAAAAAATTCACAAAGTTTTAAATCCAACTGTTTGCAGAGCATTTTGCTCGGCAAACAGTACAAAATGAAAAAAAAATTCACAAAGTTTTAAATCCAACTGTTTGCAGAGCATTTTGCTCGGCAAACAGTACAAAATGAAAAAAATTTCACAAAGTTTTAAATCCAACTGTTTGCAGAGCATTTTGCTCGGCAAACAGTACAAAATGAAAAATTTTCACCAAGTTCTCAATTCAACTGTTTGCAGAGCATTTTGCTCGGCAAACAGTACAAAATGAAAAATTTTCACCAAGTTCTCAATTCAACTGTTTGCAGAGCAGTTTGCTCGGCAAACAGTACATTTTGCTCAAAACTTGTTCCAAGTCTTAGAACAACTGTTTGCAGAGCATTTTGCTCGGCAAACAGTACAAAATGAAAAAAAAATTCACAAAGTTTTAAATCCAACTGTTTGCAGAGCAGTTTGCTCGGCAAACAGTACAAAATGAAAAAAAAATTCACAAAGTTTTAAATCCAACTGTTTGCAGAGCATTTTGCTCGGCAAACAGTACAAAATGAAAAAAAAATTCACAAAGTTTTAAATCCAACTGTTTGCAGAGCAGTTTGCTCGGCAAACAGTACATTTTGCTCAAAACTTGTTCCAAGTCTTAGAACAACTGTTTGCAGAGCATTTTGCTCGGCAAACAGTACAAAATGAAAAATTTTCACCAAGTTCTCAATTCAACTGTTTGCAGAGCAGTTTTGCTCGGCAAACAGTACATTTTGCTCAAAACTTGTTCCAAGTCTTAAAACAACTGTTTGCAGAGCAGTTTGCTCGGCAAACAGTACATTTTGCTCAAAACTTGTTCCAAGTCTTAGAACAACTGTTTGCAGAGGTTTGAGCTCTACATTTACATGTGTCTACTCCAATACAAATCAATTTTTTGCCAAAACAAATTTTTGGTCCTTGTCAATTTCTGGACTTATTGTTCAAAATGTGCTATTTGAAGAGGTTTTTGCTCGGCAAACAGTACAAAATGAAAAAAAAATTCACAAAGTTTTAAATCCAACTGTTTGCAGAGCATTTTGCTCGGCAAACAGTACAAAATGAAAAAAAAATTCACAAAGTTTTAAATCCAACTGTTTGCAGAGCATTTTGCTCGGCAAACAGTACAAAATGAAAAAAAAATTCACAAAGTTTTAAATCCAACTGTTTGCAGAGCATTTTGCTCGGCAAACAGTACAAAATGAAAAAAAAATTCACAAAGTTTTAAATCCAACTGTTTGCAGAGCATTTTGCTCGGCAAACAGTACAAAATGAAAAAAAAATTCACAAAGTTTTAAATCCAACTGTTTGCAGAGCATTTTGCTCGGCAAACAGTACAAAATGAAAAAAAAATTCACAAAGTTTTAAATCCAACTGTTTGCAGAGCATTTTGCTCGGCAAACAGTACAAAATGAAAAAAAAATTCACAAAGTTTTAAATCCAACTGTTTGCAGAGCATTTTGCTCGGCAAACAGTACAAAATGAAAAAAAAATTCACAAAGTTTTAAATCCAACTGTTTGCAGAGCATTTTGCTCGGCAAACAGTACAAAATGAAAAAAAAATTCACAAAGTTTTAAATCCAACTGTTTGCAGAGCATTTTGCTCGGCAAACAGTACAAAATGAAAAAAAAATTCACAAAGTTTTAAATCCAACTGTTTGCAGAGCATTTTGCTCGGCAAACAGTACAAAATGAAAAAAAAATTCACAAAGTTTTAAATCCAACTGTTTGCAGAGCATTTTGCTCGGCAAACAGTACAAAATGAAAAAAAAATTCACAAAGTTTTAAATCCAACTGTTTGCAGAGCATTTTGCTCGGCAAACAGTACAAAATGAAAAAAAAATTCACAAAGTTTTAAATCCAACTGTTTGCAGAGCATTTTGCTCGGCAAACAGTACAAAATGAAAAAAAAATTCACAAAGTTTTAAATCCAACTGTTTGCAGAGCATTTTGCTCGGCAAACAGTACAAAATGAAAAAAAAATTCACAAAGTTTTAAATCCAACTGTTTGCAGAGCATTTTGCTCGGCAAACAGTACAAAATGAAAAAAAAATTCACAAAGTTTTAAATCCAACTGTTTGCAGAGCATTTTGCTCGGCAAACAGTACAAAATGAAAAAAAAATTCACAAAGTTTTAAATCCAACTGTTTGCAGAGCATTTTGCTCGGCAAACAGTACAAAATGAAAAAAAAATTCACAAAGTTTTAAATCCAACTGTTTGCAGAGCATTTTGCTCGGCAAACAGTACAAAATGAAAAAAAAATTCACAAAGTTTTAAATCCAACTGTTTGCAGAGCATTTTGCTCGGCAAACAGTACAAAATGAAAAAAAAATTCACAAAGTTTTAAATCCAACTGTTTGCAGAGCATTTTGCTCGGCAAACAGTACAAAATGAAAAAAAAATTCACAAAGTTTTAAATCCAACTGTTTGCAGAGCATTTTGCTCGGCAAACAGTACAAAATGAAAAAAAAATTCACAAAGTTTTAAATCCAACTGTTTGCAGAGCATTTTGCTCGGCAAACAGTACAAAATGAAAAAAAATTTCACAAAGTTTTAAATCCAACTTGAGAGGCACAAGTTGTGAAACCGTAAGACCTTTTCCGATTCCACCATTTTTGATAAACCTGGTTCCTGCTCAGAGTCCTCACCTTAGGGCTTATCTTGAGTGGTTAGTCTCCGCGATGGGGTCTGAAAGCCGACAGACTCCTTCCCAAGCTGAGCATAGGTCGCCAAGTGAGGGTCCTAGTGTGTCAAAAAGAAAAAGAGGGGTTAGTGATGAAGGGGCCTCTGAGCAGAGGAAAAGAAAGTCAAAAAGAGTTATGTTTGAGCAAGATGTTGCTTCACCTGAACCTATTTCATCACCTGTTTCCCAATCTACACCAAATATTACATCACAAACATCACCTTCACAATCTACACAATCTACCAATCTACACCAAATATTACATCACAAACATCACCTTCACAATCTATACAATCTACACCAATCTCACCATTTCTCACAAACATCACCTTCACAATCTACACCAAATATTACATCACAAACATCACCTTCACAATCTATACAATCTACACCATCTACACCAAATATTACTCACAAACATCACCTTCACAATCTACACAATCTACACCAAACATTACTCACAAACATCACCTTCACAATCTACACAATCTACCAATCTACACCAAATATTACATCACAAACATCACCTTCACAATCTATACAATCTACACCAAACATTACTCACAAACATCACCTTCACAATCTACACAATCTACACCAAATATTACATCACAAACATCACCTTCACAATCTATACAATCTACACCAAACATTACTCACAAACATCACCTTCACAATCTACACAATCTACACCAAACATTACTCACAAACATCACCTTCACAATCTACACAATTTACACCAAACATTACCTCACAAACATCACCTTCACAATCTACACAATCTACACCAAACATTACCTCACAAACATCACCTTCACAATCTACACAATCTACACAATTCGCAATCTCACAATCTACACCAAATATTACATCACAAACATCACCTTCACAATCTATACAATCTACACCAAATATTCTCACAAACATCACCTTCACAATCTACACAATCTACACCAAACATTACTCACAAACATCACCTTCACAATCTACACAATCTACACAATCTACACCAAATATTACTCACAAACATCACCTTCACAATCTACACAATCTACACCAATCTCACCAAATATTACTCACAAACATCACCTTCACAATCTACACAATCTACACCAAATATTACATCACAAACATCACCTTCACAATCTATACAATCTACACCATCTCACCAATTTCTCACAAACATCACCTTCACAATCTACACCAAATATTACATCACAAACATCACCTTCACAATCTATACAATCTACACCATCTCACCAAATATTACTCACAAACATCACCTTCACAATCTACACAATCTACACCAAATATTACTCACAAACATCACCTTCACAATCTACACAATCTACACAATTCGCAATCTCACAATCTACACCAAATATTACATCACAAACATCACCTTCACAATCTATACAATCTACACCAATCTCACCAAATATTACTCACAAACATCACCTTCACAATCTACACAATCTACACCAAACATTACTCACAAACATCACCTTCACAATCTACACAATCTACACCAAATATTACATCACAAACATCACCTTCACAATCTATACAATCTACACCAATTTTCACAACCACCTTCCAATCACCGATTTTTGATCCAACACCACTTGCATCTGCTTTACCTGATGAACCAACTCCACCTCCAGGTAGACGACTTAAAATGTCTGCTAGAAGTGTCCTTAAGCATACTTCAAAGAAGAAGAAATTAAAAAGAAAACATAAGTCGTCTAAATCTGCAAGACAAAGACTTGAATCTAATTCAGCAGATGTAAATGAACAACCTGATGTCTCAGCGGAGTTTGATGTTGAACAAGCAACAAGAGTTGTGGATAATATTGTATCTGAGTTAGAAACTGAGCATGTTAGCACTGGAGATGATGATGTGCTGGAGGAACAAGGCGGGACTGAGGGAGGAGTTGAAAATACCAGAGAGGATGTGCGGTCCGGGTTAGGACAAGGGCATAAAGAAAACATTAGCCCTCCATTAGTTCAAACCAATGTGTCTAGCCGGGTTGTTTACCCTAGGGTAGAAATCGGGAACTGCCCATTCTCATATGCACCAACCTCTCCTAGCCATTCTGACTCCTCACAACAGGAGTTAGTCTCAGAAATTCACGGGGAACAGCCACGCTCACCACACTCTCCTCATTTGGAGGATGAGAGTGTTGAAATTAGAGAGGATCAGCCCCACCTCTCGCCTTCAATTCATGCACAAGAGTCTAGATCTCCTAGGGACACGGATTCACAAGCCCAGTTGAGTACTGGTGCCGGAACAAGCGGAGGGGGACCCACTTTGTGTGACCCTCAAGGACAGCTTGGAAATCCTGCCTTAGCTAACATCACGCCAGCTTTAGCCGCAGGTAACAGTCCTCAGACCGAGACTGGGGAGCAGTATGAACGCCGAAGTGACACTGCTGTTCCTCAAGATCAACCTGAGACTGTATTAACGGGCATTCTCAGTGACCCCGGTGTTGTTAGTGGTGTTGCCCAACAACAAGTCCCGGACAGTGATTTATCACAGTCTAGGACACAACCCGATTCTGGTTGCAAAGCCACTGAATCTGAAACTGCTGGTGAGGGTATATCCCGAGGATCCACAGGAAATCCTGAATCAGCATCGCTGAATTTAGGTCACACCACAAGTGTGCCAACAACCCCCGGGTTGGCTACTCCACCTACTACCCAAACACAAAGAACACCAACACCAAATGAAATTCCATCAACATCAACAAATTTACCTACAAAAGACTCTGCTTGTGAAGTTTTATTGCATATCTTAAGGTCTGAGGGTGATTTGTTGACAGTAACTGAAAGAGGAGTGTTGAATGCTCTTGAGGTGCGAGAAAGAGAAATTGCAACTGAAAGAAGAGTAAAGGCTTTACAGGATCAAGTTGAACGTCAAAAAGCTGAATATGATGCAAAGCTTGCTGCTTTTGAATTAAGACTGTTGGCATTAGAATCTTGCCGACCGGCCTCGGTTCCTTCTCGTCGGGATGATCCTGAGTCTGATGATCACCCCGAGGGGGAGAACCAAGGAGAAGGTCAAACGAACATTGATAATTCTTCGGCAAGAGTTGAAGGAAATGTTGGAGATGTGGTGATGGAAGAAAGAGCGGAGGGCGTGAATGTTGAGAATGTTGAGAATGTTGAGAATGTTGAGAACGTTTGAATGATGAGAAGTGAGAATGTGGAGAATGTTGAGAATGTTGAGAAAGTTGAGACTGTTGAGAATGTTGAGAAGATGATGTGTTGGAGATGTGATGATGGAAGAAGGAAATGTGGAGAATGTTGAAATGTTGAGAAAGTTGAGACTGTTGAGAATGTTGAGAATAGATGATGTGTTGGAGAATGTGATGATGGAAGAAGGAAATGTGGAGAATGTTGAGAATGTTGAGAAAGTTGAGACTGTTGAGAATGTTGAAATAGTGATGTGTTGGAGAATGTTGATGGAAGAAGGAAATGTGGAGAATGTTGAAATGTTGAGAAAGTTGAGACTGTTGAGAATGTTGAAGTGAGAAGAAATGTGGAGAATGTTGAGAATGTTGAGAAAGTTGAGACTGTTGAGAATGTTGAGGAAACAATAGATGATGTGTTGGAGATGTGGTGATGGAAGAAGGAAATGTGGAGAATGTTGAAATGTTGAGAAAGTTGAGACTGTTGAGAATGTTGAGGAAACAATAGATGATGTGTTGGAGAATGTTGATGGAAGAAGGAAATGTGGAGAATGTTGTGAATGTTGAGAAAGTTGAGAATGTTGAGGAAACAATAGATGATGTGATTAGAAGAAGGTTAGTTGAGTGTTGGCTGTTCGAGAATGTAGAGATGAAGGAATTGTTGGAGATGTGGTGATGGAAGAAGGAAATGTGGAGAATGTTGGAATGTTGAGAAAGTTGAGACTGTTGAGAATGTTGAGAGTTGAAGGAATTGTTGGAGATGTGGTGATGGAAGAAGGAAATGTGGAGAGATGAAGGAATTGTTGGAGATGTGGTGATGGAAGAAGGAAATGTGGAGAATGTTGAGAATGTTGAGAAAGTTGAGACTGTTGAGAATGTTGAGGAAACAATAGATGATGTGATTAGAAGAAGGTTAGTTGAGTGTTGGAATGTAGAGATGAAGGAATTGTTGGAGATGTGGTGATGGAAGAAGGAAATGTGGAGAATGTTGAGAATGTTGAGAAAGTTGAGACTGTTGAGAATGTTGAGGAAACAATAGATGATGTGTTGGAGATGTGGTGATGGAAGAAGGAAATGTGGAGAATGTTGAGAATGTTGAGAAAGTTGAGACTGTTGAGAATGTTGAGAATAGATGATGTGTTGGAGATGTGGTGATGGAAGAAGGAAATGTGGAGAATGTTGAGAATGTTGAGAAATGTTGAGACTGTTGAGAATGTTGAGAATGAGATGTGGAGAATGTTGTGAATGTTGAGAAAGTTGAGAATGTTGAGGAAACAATAGATGATGTGATTAGAGATAGTTAGAGATGAAGGAATTGTTGGAGATGTGGTGATGGAAGAAGGAAATGTGGAGAATGTTGAGAATGTTGAGAAAGTTGAGACTGTTGAGAATGTTGAGGAAACAATAGATGATGTGTTGGAGATGTGGTGATGGAAGAAGGAAATGTGGAGAATGTTGAAATGTTGAGAAAGTTGAGACTGTTGAGAATGTTGAGAATAGATGATGTGTTGGAAGAATGTGGTGATGGAAGAAGGAAATGTGGAGAATGTTGTGAATGTTGAGAAAGTTGAGAATGTTGAGGAAACAATAGATGATGTGATTAGAAGAAGTTGAGAATTGTTGGAGATGTGGTGATGGAAGAAGGAAATGTGGAGAATGTTGTAAATGTTGAGAAGTTGAGAATGTTGAGAATGTTGAAATGTGGAGAATGTTGTGAATGTTGAGAAAGTTGAGAATGTTGAGGAAACAATAGATGATGTGATTAGAAGAAAGTTGAGAGTTGGTGTTGGAATGTTGTGAATGTTGAGAATGTTGAGAATGTTGAGAATGTTGCCAAAGGAGGCAGCCAAGAAGTCTAGATTCTTGGAAGAAAGAGCTTTTCCAATCTTTTGTGGAGCTACCAAAGTTACTAAAACCAAAAGACCTGAGTTGGAGTCAATGTACAAGTTTAAGGAAGCAAGACAAGTAGAAGAATACAAAGATCTTCTTAAACTCACCAAGCAATATAATCCCAAACTCCTTGAAGAACAAAGAAATCACAAGATCTTGGTGCTGATCAGAGTTATTTTGGTTAAAAGGAATACTATCTCAATCCCAAGTTTTCATGTCAAAAGAGATAATGGCAAGAGCTACAGATTTACTGAAACACAGTTCAAGCTGCTGCTAGTTGATGACATTATCTTTCTCTACAATCATTTCGTGAATGCTATACAGAGATATCGTGAAGATGTTATTGCCTTTGAAGCTGTTAAACGATATATGTCAAGCTGCATACAATATGCTTCATTGGAAGATTTTCAGATAGGATTTGAAATTGTGAAGAGAAAGATTAATGTGCCATATCCAGATCAAAGTCTATACACTACAGATATTGAACAGCTAAGTATTGGTCATATCATAGAAGAACCATCCTTCGGTGTTGTATTTTTGAATAGCAGAAAGAAGAAGATTTTCATTCGTATGGATGAACTTGCTTCTTATTCTGATGGAACTTTGGACTTTTGTAAGAATGTGTTGTTGTGCCTGCAAGAAGACGAGCAAGATAAAAAGAAAAAGGAAGTGTTTGATAAAGCAATCTCCAAGATTAATCAAAGACTCGAGTACAGAGACAGTATTAGAATGATGAGAGAAGCAAAGAATGTTCAGAAGTCTAAGTACGTCGTACGTCGAAAAGGAGGTTGTTGGATCAAGTATGAACCTGGTCATCGTCCAGGTCCTCAGAACATTCCTCCAAGAAACTTTGCAGATAACATGGTTGTTCCTGATGATAGACCCGAAGGAGAAAATTGGTTCTGGCATCCAAACAAAGATAGACCGAATACAAGAGCTTAAAGAAAGACAAAGACTGGATATTTTTCACAAATCACTACTAAGGGGGAGATTGTTAGAAATATAAATGTAGTAGTTGATTTGTGTACCTTATGTAATTTTGTACCTATATTGTAAACTTGTTACAATGGAAGGGGGCATAGTGTAAATAGCTCATATGTATATAAACCCCCTCCATTATGTTAATTGTAACCTTTTACCACATAATACAAACTAATCTTTCCCTGACATCTCTCTACTCTCTCTCTACTTTCTCTCACTAGAAACCTCCATTAAAACACACTAAAACACACACTAAAGCTCGAATTCTAAACTCTACAATTTTATTTCTTTTTTTTTTATTTATTTGATGTCAGGGAAAGATTAGTTTGTATTATGTGGTAAAAGGTTACAATTAACATAATGGAGGGGGTTTATATACATATGAGCTATTTACACTATGCCCCCTTCCATTGTAACAAGTTTATAATATAGGTACAAAATTACATAAGGTACACAAATCAACTACTACATTTATATTTCTAACACTTTTCTCTAACAAAATGAAGATCAATCTCAAGGTGCTTAGTTCTTTCATGGAAAACAGGGTTGGTAGCAACTTTGATTGCAGATTTATTGTCACAGAATACTTTAACAGGGAGAACCTTATCTATGTCTAAATCTTTTAAAAATTTTAGAATCCATATGACTTCACAAGTGACTGAAGCCATGCTCTATATTCACCTTCTGTACTAGATTTAGAAATTGTATTCTGTTTTTTACTTTTCCAGGAAATCAAAGAATCACACAAATAAACACAATATCCAGTAACACTTCTTCTACTAGAAATGCATTTAGCCCAGTCAGAGTCTACAAAAGCTTGAAGAGATAAAGAAGAAGACTTATAAATGTTGATTCCTTTACCTGGAGCAACTTTCAAGTATCTCAATACTCTCATAGCAACTTTTAAGTGTGAAGCAAGAGGTTTATGCATAAACTGACTAAGACAGTGTACAGTGTATGCAATATCTGGTCTAGTGTGAGTCAAGTATATGAGTTTACCAATTAATTGTTGATATTCAGTAATATTACTCAAAACATGATCACTTTCAGACTCTATACTTGACAAATGCACATTAGGATCAAGAGGAACACATACAGGTTTACCAGCAAGCAAACCAAAACCAGCAAGTAAATCAAGACAATATTTTCTTTGATTTAAACAAACACCAGTATCAGTATCAACCACTTCAATACCCAAAAAATACTTAAGCTTTCCTAAATCTTTGATCATAAACTGAGACTTTAGATAACTTTTAAAGTCTTTAATAGCCAATTCATTATTTCCAGTCACAATAATATCAGCAACATACACAAGCAAAGCAATAAAGATATCTTTATCCTTTTTAGTAAACAAAGAATAATCACTCTTACTTTGAACAAACCCATTAGCAACAAGAGCACTAGTTAACTTAGCATTCCATTGCCTAGGAGCTTGTTTTAAACCATACAAAGATTTATTCAACTTGCAAACCCTTTTATCATTGGCATACAAAAAAACCTTCAGGAAGTTTCATATAAACAGTTTCTTCAAGATCACCATACAAGAATGCATTACTAATATCAAGTTGATACATATTCCACCCTTTTTAAACTGCAAGGGTTATAAGACATCTAACAGTGACAATTTTAACAACAGGAAAAAAGTTTCATCAAAGTCCACACCTTCCCTCTGATTATAACCCTTAGCCACTAATCTTGCTTTATATCTCTCAATTTCACCATCAGATTTATACTTTATCTTATAAATCCATTTACATCCTATTGGTTCTCTATCATTAGGTAAATCAATAACTTCCCAAGTATTATTTCTATATAAAGCTTCCATTTCATTATTCATAGCATCTAACCAATGAGTTTCTTTACAAGCATCAACATATCTTTGAGGTTCAACACTTTTATTTAAGTCAGAAATAAAGCACATATTCTCTTTGCTTATAGCAGAATAACACATAAATTTATCCAAACCATACTTAACATTACTGTTGTATAATACATAATCGTTGTATTTAATAGGTAAAACAGAATTTCTCCCAGAACTTCTCAAAGTTGGGACAGGATTCACAACAGTTTGATTTGGTAAAAGAATTTGAGTTGGAACCTCATTAATTATGTTATCATTACTTTGATCATGAATATTACTATTATTGTGATCAGAATCACTTCCCTCGGACTCATTATTTTCATTAAGTGTTGCTGTGATAATATTCTCATTGGTAGCTTCATTAAAGATACTTCCAGAATGAGATGTATCACTGCCATCACTTTTATGACTCACCTTATCCCTCTCTTCATCATAGGGAATAGGATATTCATTATCAAAGAAATTAAGAAAATCATTTTCAGAATTTTGATTTAAAAAACCAGTTTTATTTGATTTTTGAACAACAGTTTTAAGTGGAAAAACATTTTCAACAAATTTCACATCTCTACTAAAAAAAATAGATTTATCATCAAGAGACAAAAGTTTATACCCTTTCTTTGAATTTGAATATCCTAAAAGAACACATTTGGTTGACCTACACTACTAGAAAAATAGCCTTTAATGACACCTAAATTATGACACACGCATTTTAATGACAAGCAAAAACGTGTGTCATAAAAATACTGTCATAATTTGTATAATCTGAAGGGTTTATAACACGCAATTTTTAGTGTCATAAAAAAGTGTAGTGTAACACGGGATACACTTTGTTTGCGTGTCATGCTAAGTGTCGTCTTATTTTTTTTTAAATCTTTTAAAGTTTATCCATATGATCGACCAGTTCGAGATGTTGTATATCCCCGAATCCCCTTTCTGCTACAAATCCAAAAATCCAAAATCCAAAATCCTCTTTCTGCTACAAAAATACAATAATCCAAAATCCAAAAATACAATAATCTTTACTGCTACAAAATCCTCTTTGCTGCTACAATCGAAGCCCTAAAATCGAAGGGTTCCAAAATCTTTGGCTATTTCTTTTGGTTTTATTTGTGATGATTGAATTTGTTGCTAAATCTGAGAAATCTTTCATGGTTTTGATTGTGAGAATTAGGGATCGGCGATTCTAGGGTTTCTTTCTTATTTTTGGGATTTTTTTAGGGTTTCATCGGATCTAGGGTTTCTGTCTTGAAAATCGGGTTTAGTGATCGTGTTTGCTGCTGGTCGATTGATTAAAATCCGCTGCTGGTTCTTTGCCATTGGATCTTTTCTAAAGGGGTTCTTGGTCGACATTATAGCACTGTAATGTATTAGTTACTGCTATACATACATAATATATATATATGTATGTATATATTGCTAGTGCTACCATTTTTACCATTGGCTTTTCACTGTTTTGGTTCTAGTCTCGAATTTGATGGCTCTATTGTGGATTCCGATGGACATAATGATTCCAGATCCAAAAAGCGGTAATTTTTCGATGTTTCTTTAAGTTTTTATGCCTTGTATATATATATATATATATTATGTTTATTATATTAAGTTTTTATGCCTTATATATATATATATATATGTATGTATCTATGGTTGTGTATTGGTGTGCTTTTGGTTATGATTGTGCAAATTCCGATATCAGATTAGTAAGCTGTAGAAAAGCAAACTTTAGGATATAGTCTTGTGTAGTGGTTGAATGTGTTTGTGTTGTTATACTCAAATGATCAGCTGAGTGTTTGATAATCTTTAGTTATTGTCGAGAAATAAAATACGTAAAATGACTAAAAAGAGCATTCTTGCTAAAATAAGCGGCATGTCTTGTGTGGTGAAGTGAAAGTTCTCAAATTAGGTAAATAAAGGGTTATTGATTGATTTTATTTTACACTTTGGGAATTCTTTTTTACTTAGAATAGTTCACTTTGTGCTTGCCTTGTAGCGTTTGGCTGTAGCTAGTATGAAACTGATTATCTAGAGTCGGCTATTTGACCTCTGTATAATCTGAACAGACTCTGTTTATACATACATTAAAAACTGATTTATCTTGATATTCCTTTAGTATCGTCCTGTGTTTTGATTCTGTCATTACACCTTGACTTATGTTCAACAGGGGAAGGTCTGAATCTTGCAATGCTACAAGTAGCAAAGTGTGCCGAGAGAAATTAAGGAGGGATAAGCTAAATGACAAGTATGCTGTTTTCTATCACCGGGTCTTTCCAATTACATATCTCGTTTGTTGCCACTTTAGTGTTATGGTGTGTGTTTTAGGTTTGTTGAATTGGCTTCAATTCTTGAGCCTGAGAGGCCCCCTAAAATTGATAAGGCTGTTATTTTGGTTGATGCTGTCCGAATGGTGACTCAATTACGGAAAGAAGCTCAGAAGCTGAAAGATTGTAACACAGATCTTCAGGAGAAAATTAAGGAGCTGAAGGTAATCCTTTTTTTTCCGATCTTCTGTATTGGGTAGAGGTGATGAAGTATGCACATTGGGTAACGGGTCAAAATTCATAACAAGTATTTTTGGTAAACGGTAAAATAGGCAAGTTGGCCTGAAATTTTTATCTCACAGAACTTGAATTACTAATATAAAACACACTGATTTGTAAGGAGTTGTGCATTAAAGTTTTCTAAATACGCCCCCTTTGAGCAATATAACCTGTTATTTTTCATGCTAATTAGCTAATATTAATAATCTTTTAGAGGTTAAATATAACTGGATTTGACCCATTTGCAAGTTATAAGTAAATGGGTCGAAATGGCGGCCTCTAGTTTTCGGGAATCTGGCAATTCGTTTCTCGTGTTTTCAAGTTGCTTTTGGCTGACTTGTGTAGACTGAGAAAAATGAAGAGAAGCTTGAGCAACAAGTAAACACCATGAACCACCCGCAACCTACCTTCATGGCTCCACCTGCAATCCCTGCTGCGTACGCTGTAGCAGCTGCCGCTGCTCGAGCTCAACCTATGGGTAACAAGTTGGTTCCGGTCATGAGTTACCCAGGAATGGCCATGTGGCAGTTCATGCCACCTGCTGCGGTTGATACCTCACAGGATCATGTGCTCCACCCACCAGTCGCCTAATTTGGCCATCATTGCATGTGCAGGCAGTTTGTGGATTTAAGACTATGCTCTTTCTATTCTTTATCATGAAGTTTTTGCAACGTCAATATATTCGTTTGAACATCTCAATTCTAATTCTTTTTCAACTATCTTATGTTATGTGTGAGTTTGCATTGTTTTATGTTACGTTTTATAAATGAAAGTTTGATATTTTTTGTTTTTTACCCGGTCAACGACCGGGTATTGATCTAGTTTTTAATTATTGATCACACAAGTAAATGGTTAAAGTTGACTTTAATCAAAATAAACATAATGATTTTGAATTGCTATAAAACAAGGATTTACACTTTGTATGGTCTGCAGGTTCGGTGTTGGTGTCAGGTATTGACCAAAGAGAGGCACGTGATGGGGAGCACCAAGCGGCTGCATCAGCAGCTTTGAGTTTCAAATAATCAAGCTGCCCATAGAACTTTGCCTCAGAGCAAAATTGGTTACGATGTGCGGGTAGTTCCCATTAGGATTTCTTCTCTGCCACCTGGACCTGCACCATCTGGATCAACTGGAAGTTCTATGAGTGTAGTATATCACTATATCCACTGCTAGGTGTTGATCAACTGGAAGAAAACTCGTTATAATAAATATAATGTCTGCAGACCATACAAAGTGTAAATCACGTAATCGGGTCAACAGTGGTGGAGCTATCTAAAGTCCAATTCCATATTCAAAATCAGCACCAATAACGGACTTTCCATTAAAGGCGGCGACCGAAGGTCTTCGTCATCTAGATCATTAGGAGTTGAAGGACCTTCTTGTTTATTTGTTGGCCCTATTGAAAGCGCCAGTCAAGAAACACTTGAAGCCCTGTATCGTCAAGTATGTATCTATCTATCTCTATTTCTATATCTATATATCTATATCTATATGTGTATTTATAATGAACATTTTGAAATTGAAGTATTATTGTGTTAGGATATTGATTCAGTAGATGTTTGTTGAAGCTTGTGTGGAGCTAAGAGCAGGGCAGGCGCACAAGGTATGGAAATTGAAGTAGAATTAAACATATAGGATAGTAGTTAGTTAATGATTAGTTTATTGCATTTCATATTGATTGATTATCGTGTAAGCTTTCTGGCCAACAATTGAAGCCATATATGTTCTGTTTTTCTAATTGTCTGCAGGCGCAAGGGTTGTCTTTTTGCACGATGAAAATGAATCAGAAAATTGTGGTTACTTTTGTGCTAAAGCACAAATTTGTGAAAAGATGGAGTCATCTGCAGATCTATGTAAAGGAAAGGTTCGTTTGTCATGGTTATATTAACTAGCATTGCAGCTCAATTACCTCTCCATATAATGTATTAATATAATTCAAAACATTACCTGCAGGGTGGTAAATCAGATGCCTCTGGTTTTGATGACTTCCCATCATCACCCAAGTCTCCTTATGCTCCAAAGTTTGATCAACTGCCTGCTGATATGATGACGATTATTACGATGCATAAGTTGATGAGTTTGTTGATGACTGGTGGTGGTCAAGGTGGTGCTATAGTGGTTCAGGCTGCTTTACATATTGGTGAAGCCGTTGAGCATGAGGTTAGTCCTGTTCATACTTTTTTCTTTTAATTCATTATAGCACATTTAGTATTGCATCAGGAAATATTGTTTGGGTGTGTTTAGATTAATTGGACTTTCTTGTGTTGAATACTTTACTAGATAGGCTAAAGTATGATATTTAAGTAATCAGAGCATGGAGTCTTTTTCTGCCGTTCAGTTAAATAGGTTTAATTTAATGCTTGATAATCTTGTTTATAATCTATCTGATTTATTATATGCTGTCACAGTTTTCCCAGCTTTGGAATTCATCTTGTTTTCATATGTAATTATGTATATATTTTTCCTGTTCTTCATAAAAGTGCCGGGAGAGCGCAAATTTTAAGTTAAGGACTTGAAGTTATTAAGTTTGAACAGAAGCTATTAGTTTCAACTTTGGAGACTGTTAAACCCAGAATTTTACACATTTTGAGCTGAAAGGAAAAAATTAACATGCTTTAGTTTTTTCTTATGTTCTTGAGTTGGATAGGAAGGGAAAAATGATATAGTATGGTCTTTTTATTCATGCTGATATGTATCAATTTGTGATATTAATTGAGGAAAAAGGTGAATGTTTTAGTCAAAAAGAATATAATTCTTATATTTAGTTTTGAATGGGTTGATTTAGTTTGTATTTTATCTCTAACTGGTCTAATCGGCCAAATCAAATACTCGTATTGAAAAGGGTTATGAGTCAAATGGCTCCTACGGGTTGCAGGTATATATCTTTTTTTGATTACTATGGGCCAATGTGTCTGTCTAATATTTAATCTGTTTTATTTTGCAGCTTACATGCCTTCTCCTTGTCATATTGAGCTGACTCTATCTGAGAAGGAAGAACCCGTCAAGAAAGAGGTAGGTTATGGTTTTAATTGATCTTTACTTTCATTTTATTTATTACAAGTACTTGACATCAATATTTTTTGCTAACTACTCCCAACCATTCTGGATTGTGCTTGTGCAGCCTGAGAGTCAGTTGGCTGCAAAAAAGACCAAAGAGATTATAGCATAACACAAGTGGCAAATCTGCTGAATTTGGCAAGTTGTTTGGTACTAGAAAGAGCCTTTATTTTTGTTCTCGTTGTCGTCTGTGAAACATCTTTGAAGATTTCTATTAATGTTCTACTTATGAGATTCTACATACATGAAATTAGAGACAAATGTGATTCAACTAAGCTTTTATGTGTTAGGCCTTTTATGAAGTTATTTCTGAGGGTTTCCTTTTTATTGCATTTACAAGGTCCCAACTTGAAACGCATTGTTTTGATATATATGAAATGCGCTCTTTTGCTATTTGTGTATTTATTTGTATTATGAGCTAGATTAACTGTTATTTAATGTGTGGATATTAATAATTTTATAAAAAATATTTTTTTTTTAAATTGAACCATGACACGCAAATACGGTGTCATAAAATAATGTCATAAAATGCGTGTCGTAAAAGGGTGTCATAAAAGCGTGTCATAAATTTATGACGCTGAAAATGCGTGTCATAAAAATTTATGACGGGTCGATTTATGACACCAAAAAGCGTGTCATCTGACCCCTTTTATGACACGCATTCGGTGTCATTAAAGGTGTTTTTTCTAGTAGTGCTACTAGAAAATTTATTATTGTTATTTAAATTTTTTGAAAAACATAAACAACCAAATGATCTTAAATGAGAGAGATTTGGTAAATGTCCAAAGACAAGTTCAAAAGGAGATTTTCCTAAGAGCACAGAAGAAGGCAGTCTGTTAATCAAATAAGTTGCAATTAGAATGCATTCAGACCAAAGATTCAAAGGAATACCAGCTTGAAAAAGTAAAGATCTAGCAACATTAAGAATATGCCTATGTTTTCTTTCCACAATGCCATTCTGCTGTGGAGTATAAGGTATAGTAGTTTGATGAACTATACCATTCTTCTCAGTAAATTCAGAAAATCTTTGATTGACAAATTCTGACCCATTATCACTTCTCAAAGTTTTAACAGTTTTGTCAAATTGATTTTTAAGTAGGTTATAAAAATCAATTACATTATCTAAAACTTCTTTTTTAGATCTTAAAAGATAAACCCACACAACTCTTGAATAATCATCAACAATGGTTAAAAAATACTTAAACCCTCCACTGCTAGTGACCTTATATGGTCCCCAAACATCTAAATGAACCAACTGACCCAAAAAAGTAGATTTATGATCACTTACAGGAAAACTGTCTCTAGTTTGTTTAGCTTTAAAACAAGTTTCACACAAATGGTTCACATTATTTTTAAAATGCAAAGTAGACTGAAGTTTTTTCAGAACAAAATCAGAAGGATGACCTAATCTATCATGCCAAACAGATTTAGACACATTGCAAGTAATACTTATAGGTATACCTTTTAAATTCTCAATCACATAGTACAATCCACCATTTTGTTTACCAGTCCCCAGAATAGTCATGTCTTTCAAACCCTGACACATAAAATAGCACAGATTCTCATCAAAAGCAACTAAAATCTTACTATCCCTAGCAACTTTGTGCACAGAAATCAAACTAACACAATATTGAGGAACAACAAGAACTTCATATAATGTAAGATATTCTGTTAATTGTAAGTTTCCAATTTTTTGAATTAAGGCATAAGTACCATTAGGGTTACCAACTTTTATTTTTAAACTAGAGACATCAATAACATCAACTAGATTTTTATCAGTATAAGTTATATGATGGTTTGCACCAGAATCATTGATCCAGTCCTTTCTAACAGATTTGTTTAAATTGTAGAAGAAAAAAAATTATGAAAGTTTCTATGAAAAATTTTACTATGATTAAACAACACACCTGCCATGTTGGCATTCACATTTTGACTGGTTTCTCCATTATCTTTGATAAGGTTCATAATTCTAGCCATCTGCTCATCAGTAAAAGGAGCAGAAGAAGAAGAAGGAGAAGAATTTGAAGTATTAATGTTGTTACTAGAAACTTTCTTTCCATTATTCTGAAAACCTGCAGACTTCCTTTTACCAAAATCTGGTGGATACCCAATTAGTTTGAAACATTTTTCAATAGTATGACCATTAAAACCACAATGCTCACAAACTACAGAAGGACCTTCAGATGTATTATGATTAAAATTACTTCTAGGTGGTCTAAAAATAGAAATATTTCTATTATTATTCACTTTAGACACAAAAGCAGAAGTTTGAGATTTATTAGAAGTAGTAATTCCTCTATGTGACTCATCTCTAGATAAAATTGAATAAGCAGTTTTTAGATCAGGTAGAGGATCTTTAGTCAAGATATTACTTCTAACAGTCATATATACATCATCAAGACCCATTAAAAATTGCATTAGTTTCAACAGTTGAGTATGTTTAGAAAAATCTTGAGCAGCATGACAAGTACGTTTAGGAAGTTGAACTAAAGCATCAAATTGTTTCCACGGAGCATTTAACTTGTGATAATAATCAGACAGAGGCATACCATTTTGAGACAAAGAGTTAATCTTATGATGCAAATTAAAAATCACTGAACCATCCACTTTATCATATGTTTCTTTCAATTCTTGCCAAATAAGAGAAGCTTTTCTAGAAAAGATTTGACCCAGATATAGTTCTTTAGAAATTGAATTCAGAATCCAAGAAATAACCACAACATTACATCTATCCCATTGTTTCCCTAGTACTTCATCTACATTAGATCTTCTACATGTACCATCAATAAAACCAACTTTATTTTTAGCCTCTAAAGCAAGTAGCATAGCACAACTCCAAACTTGATAATTTTCAGTACCTTTCAATTTTATAGACACAATAGACAGAGTACTAGAATCATTAGGATGCAAATGTAAAGGACTGCCCAAATCCAATTTACTTATTCTTGTAACACTATCATCACTTCCAACATCAGACTCATAATCAAAATTACGAAGATTATCAGCATCCATTTTTAGCAAATATTTTCAAATAATTGCACTTAACAATTAGCAGTTAATCTCAATTAACAACTTAAACACACACAGAGAACACTCAAGCAGTTAATCTCAATTAACAACCAGGAACAACAATAATGAAACGAAACACAAGCAAATAAGATGTAACACCCTCCATTTAAAAATACGGGTTTCCAAAAATTTTCGCCTAACGGCGTCAAAATAAAGCGGAAGAAACATTAAAAGTCCAAACCAATTAAAATCTGTTTGGTTTACTTATTCAATGGTGTTACTAATCGCATCATCAAAACAAGTTTAATAGAAACCCGTCGGCTGCCCAACACAAAACAACCGACTACATAATAATCCAACTCCATTAAAGACAAACATAAACAAATGTCTATAAAAGTTCGGAATCTATGGGTAGCTAAGGACTTCATCAAGCTATCTACCCATTCCCCGCTCATCTTCATCAACTACCTCAGCTACGCTAAACCTGAGGGAGCAACACATTTCAAAGGCAAGTGTTAGCTAACGAATTAGCTAAGTAAGATAACACTCAAATCATAAAACATTTGTCCATTTCAAACATTATGGATTTGAATACTTCATCATGGCACAACACATATCAAACACACAATACTTCATAATAGGATGAACCACCCTAAATGTGCTTATCCTGCTTTACCTCATTGCACACATATAACCACATAACTGCTTTCTACATTAACTGCTTTACTACGTTTTAACTACTTTACTACATTTTAACTGCGTCAATGTGCAACATAAGTTACACCCGACTAGATGGCAACCGTTCAGTTGAACATCAAACGTCGTTAAGGAATGGCAAGCCAATCCCCGAGTAATCCGTATGTACAAGACAAATGAGGGCGGTCAGACCCCTCGTATTACTCAACTGCATCTCAATGACCATGTTGCAAGGAGCCACCCAAGCAACCTACGTCAACGCACTTAGCCGGGCTAGGGCAAGTACGGGTTAAGCTTAACACTTTCCTGCATCAAAGTTTTACGAGCTCGAAACTGCATCATTTAGTTTAGGTGACTACATTACCTAAACATTTACTACGTTAACTGCTTTTACGTTTTGGGCCCTTAAACGTGCACGTGACATGGCAACTTAGCAAGTCTAGTGAACTAGATGAGCAAGCCATACAAATCATGCACAACATTAATCAATAACAACATATACCGCATCTCATAACATCACAAGTTATTGCATATCGTAACACTACATAATACTTCATACATAGCACTACATCCTACGTCATATCATAACATGCACTACAATACATATCATGAGGGACTGCATTTCAGGTCTCAAAGGTCAACTACATAACCCATATTACCTCCCATGTAACCCATATACCCATAAACAACATACATTACCGATTAGGAAGTTATAATTATGAAATCATCGTTTGTTGAACCCTCAGCGTGACAAAAGTAGTGTATCTTACCTCAAAGAAGCGCACGACGATAGGCAACTACGTTATCGTGCAAGCAACTAGTCTCGTCTACCTATATATAGTAAACGACCATTAGACACGCTAATACTCACGTTATTAAGGACATATCTCAGACCTCAACACCTACAAACAAGACCCACGACAACGACTACACATTGGAGGTTCAAAAGTTAAACTCATTTCGAAACTGACACTGTTGCGCCGCAACATACCACGTTGCGCCGCAACTTAACTGTCTGTATTAGAGTTGCGCCGCAACCATACGTTGCGCCGCATTTCAAACCTTCAGTTGCGCCGCAACATACTATGTTGCGTCGCAACTTAAGTCTCTGGAAACGGGTTGCACCGCAACTGCCAGTTGCACCGCAACTAGCCCCGATTCTGCACAAGTTCGATCGATTACACCCCAAAACAGATCCAAACGACTCCAAATCAACTACATGACTTTCATACATCAAAATCCTTCATTTTCAAATCATTATAATGCAAATAACTCCTTTATTAAGCCACTCATGATTTGTATTATTAAAACAAACGTTATTTCGACGTCAATTGACCCTCCAATGGTCTAGATCTGATTTCTAATGACTCATATGATCAAAAAGACATAAAATCAAAATCAATATACCTCTATTAACTGAAGATCACAATGGGGATGCAAAATACTCGATCAATCACTCCTAAATCACACGTTTGAAGGATTTTCGGCTTAGAATTTTGATAGGGGATCAAAGGGGTGGCTAGGGCTTGAGATAAAAGTTATATTTCTGCAAATGATGAACTAATGGCTCCCTCCAAGACCCTAAACCCGTTTTTGACTTTCACACCATGTCAAAATTGGTCCCTAAGCTTCATAAAGTCATATTTCTTGCCCAAAACACCTCTATGGACTACATACAACTCATTAAACACTTTGAACACCTCAAAAAGGCATTTAACTACATCTTAACCCACATTACTACATCAATTAATAAGACATTCAAGTCTCGTACGTATAACACATTAACTACATATAAGCATACAAATCTATCGACGACTTAACGACACGTTATGTTGACTTAACGACTCTAGTCAACCGTTAAATAAAAAGATTGGGATGTTACAAAAAAATGTATCTATATCACTATTGTTAATATTTTTGAAGGGAATGATTATATTATATTATAATAATAATACATATATATATATAATATATATATATATAATATATATATATATAATATATATATATAATATATATATATAATATATATATATATATAATATATATATATAATATATATATATAATATATATATATATAATATATATATATATATTATATATTTATTTATATAGATAATAAAAACTTTGTTATACTTATATATATATTTTCAAAGTTATATACTTATATGTATATTTAAAAATAAATATATAATAATATTATATATATATATTTGAAAATATCTTTCTCCCACAAACGTACCAGGGACAGGATTCCACACCTCTCACGGAGATAGGTCAAGTTTACACGAATGTAATCCGCGCAGGTGTGTCCGCACCCCCCTGAGTGGACGAGAAAGAAAGGATTTCTCGGAGCAACCCCCCAGGTTCCAGACCCAGGAGTCAACTTTCCCGTATGAGCATTTGATTCAAAAGAAGTTCGCTTTCTCTGCTCTTCAAAAAACACAAATATCGGGTCTTTACTTTAATTCATCATTAGACTGGTTTTCAGTTCAAGAGTCCCCTATTGTGTATTTTGATGCCCCTATCTTCATTCTATGGACCCCTTGGACCTCCGACCAATGAGAGATAAGAGGAAAAAAAATTTTGATTAAAAAAAAACTTTTAATAAAGAAGAGATAAGGAAGAAGAATGCAAACAGTGCTATTGGATGAAAAGAATCCGGAAGACGGGATCTACCTTTCAATCGATTCACTTAGTCGATTGAACAAGCAGAACAAGGAACAATCAGATCTGAAACAGAAACCCTAAATTATTATTATTGTTTAATTATTTAAATTGATTTTAGGGTTTCGAATCCTCAATACAGTAATATCACCAGATCTACGCAATTAATCTTCAGAGAATGAAGACTATAACCGAAATCGCCCAAAAAATCCACACAGAAACCCTAACCCTAATTTTCTAAAAAATTAGGGTTTTCTTCGATCGAAACGTACGAACAAATCAGAACGGTGATCTAATGATCATACGTCGCTCTGATACCATGAAGAAAAACTGAATTAAATCTAAGATTAATCTCAATTAATCTAATCTTAACAGCAGGAATCAATCTCAATTGAAACACAATCAAACCCTCAAACCAATGATTAACACTGCTATTCAGTATTAATCCACTCAACTAAATTATTGAGTGTTCTATTACAAAACTAAATCTCAATCTAGATATACAAAAAATATATGAGAAACAATATAGAGGAAATATAAAAAATCTAATTGATTGATCTGCTTGATTTAGGGTTATAAACCCGTTTATATACTTGAGCCACTTTCACCAATTGACACCTTTAGTCCTTCATCAAGTAACCGACTTCACTTCTGGTCCATAATACAACTTTGGAGATATTGTCAGTTCCAGTCCTTATTCTCTTGATATCCTCTCTACAAGTCCTGCAATGACTAATCATACAATAAGCATCTTATCTTAAAATAAGTTGCTTAATCTTTGAGAATAAGATTATATTTCTCAACAACAACCCATTTGATCTATCTTCTTTTTTATTTTCTTTAATCAATTTTCCAATTTTAATCTTCAAGTTCGTTCGAGTGATCTTGGTTAGAGTGTAGTTCGTTTGAGGTGGAGTTCGTTTTACACCATTGAGGTTCGTTTTAGAAGGTTCGTTTGAAGTCAACTGAAGCTCGTTTCTGCCATGAGGTTCGTATGGGATAAGGAGAGAACGTACACACCAAAGTGTGTCTAGAAATCCCAATGAAATACCACGTATGGAAGTTTATATATTTAGGCGTGGACCAATATTGGGAAGCAACCCCACACGAACATGACAAAGTTTTCTAAGACAAATTGTTTACAACTCGGTGGTGATGGTAATCAAATAGTAAGCTGCACATTTTACGTCAAATCTGGATACATCTAAGAAAAGCAAGAAAAACACCACACCAACCGAATTGACATTAGAAGCCTTAGATACAACCATTTTCGACCAGGTCACACAAATAGGATCACCAAAATCCACCAACACAACTTCACAACCAAACTCACAACCATAGGATCATCTGAAACATCATCCGACACTACCTCCGAACCAAACTCACCTAGGATAGAAATGGCCCTAGAAGATAGGTTTGACCGACCCATGATGGAGAGAATGAGAGCCGTTCCACCTACGAGAATCGTTCTCGGTTAAAGGACATCACCTCAAAATGATCCAAGACAACCCTTAAGACGGCCGAGCCAAATCCGACCCACACAAGCATGTAAGCAAGTTCACTAATTTGTGCAAAATGTTCAAATATGGAGGAGACGTCACCGATGACGATGTGAAACTTAGCTTATTCTGTGTCTCTCAAGAGGCACGTGTTTGGTTGTTTTTGATATCTTGCATATCAATTGGAGAAATTAAATTAGGGATTGCGGTGCAATTCCTTTTAAGGCCTAGAACATTGAGTTTGAATTAACTTAGGGATTGCGGGACGAGCAAATTTTGGCATATTATAGTGGTGTAGCCAGGTTTTGGCCGTGGCCGGATATAGCATGGTTCGAATCTAAAATCTTTTTAGAAATAGATAAACTCCTTACCACTAAACCAACTTGATGATGGTTTGAGTTTGAGGTTAGGTTGAGATATATGAACGGATGAACCTATAACTCAACATCATTGACTTCCCTAATTTAGCATGATACTCTGTCTTACACAAACGCCTGGGATGGAATCTAGGACTTCGGAAAACTCAACAATGATCTTCCAAAAATGACTATTTAACATGATTAAACAGTGGTGGCTTAAGGTTTTTGGAGGCCTCAAACGAGATCAATTTTGGGGGCCTAGTTCATTACCATATAAATTAAAGTAAAAAAAAAAAGTAGTTCGACTTTTGTTATTCAACTACTAGTAATAAAAAGATGCAGATGTTGATGCAAAAACCAAAAAGGTGTTACTGCAATGCAAATTATATAATGATACTTAGTCCAAAATCCAAACATTAAGTCTAATATATAAAATATTGAGGCCTTAGAATTTTGGGGGCCTAAAGCGATCGCCTAGTCCCATAGTACTGTTGAGCCACCTCTACCCCAAATTTCAAAAGTTTGATATATTCACGCTATTATATTTACATTACAATTTGGAGGTCGAAATTTTTTTAAGAGGGATAGATTGTAATACCCCGAGTTTTGATAAATAAATAATAAATAACGAAGTTTAAGATGTACTTAGATAAATATGGGTGTAAATAAAATAATATTATTGATAAGTATATGGCCGTAATTCTAGAAAATTTAGGTGATGGCTTTATCTAAACTTCTAAATAAAAAGATAAATGTGATCAAGTAGTTTAAGGATAACCGAGAGTTCTTTTCGTACTCGGCCAAATCAGTGGGTATATATATCATGCGAAACTCAAAGTTTATAAATAATTTGTGAGATATTTAATTATTCACATTAGCCTTGACAATTAATAACCTCATCAAACCACCGTACGTCACATTCATTCCGACGAACCATGCATAGCAAAACAGCCATAAAAACCAGAAATTAACAAGAATCTGTGATCGTGAGTATAAGGAAGTTCATATCTAGATCAATGTTGGGTTTAAACTATATATTCGTTCTGGGGTCGTCTGGAAGGAAGCTTCTAGTTCGTGCAAGATTTTTGGCGAGTTAGTTTTGTCTTCATTACGGGGCCGGTCCTTCATTCGCGGGAGACTTCGTGAGAATCGTTGCGATCCTTTTAACAGTAGGAGTTTTAGCCGACTACTGAGGTACGGATTCTTATTTTAAACTATGTTCGTTATATAATAGTACGGATTCCTATTTTAAACTATGTTCGTTGTATAATAATACGGATTTCTGTTTTAAACTTGTATGTTTACATATATATATATATCGAAACTATGATTTGAATTCCGTTTGTTCCTTCTGCGTTACTCTGATGTTAAAGTGATTTTGATATGTCTTTTAAGGTCTCAAAACTATTTTGTTCGTATATGCTATATGTTAGTTATGATATGAAGGTTTTAAATAAATTCTGATTTTTGAAATATATGTACGAAAGATCTTTGAATACGTTGAAATTTTAATTCGAAGTAAGAAAGCTTTTGAAACATTGTACGATAAGATTATTTTGGAAAAGCTATGTACAAAGTTGTTTTGATATATGAGAATTTGATATGAAAACCCGAGCTAACCACCTATGGGGGTACCATAGGCGCATCATTTGGGGGCACCGATGGTGTGACACCACCGTGACGGTGTGATGTGTTCACGGCGTCTCCGCTTGTAGGATTGCTATCAAAGCATTGCGCATTTTTGTTAGGAGGCGTATGAGTCGACTCTAGGAACTGTAGGATTTGTCGGATTTGTAGGGTGGATGGTTGTGTTGTGCCCGGCGCACCATTGCACATTTGTAGGGTACACTTGGATCTGCAGTCCATTGTACATATGTCTGGAATTTGTTATGTCGTTTCATGTGATTCGATATGCAAATGTATGCGTTTTTGTTGTAGGAGCTCGGTTGACTTTGAAATTATGAAACTTTGAAATGTAGGCATTTTGATAATGTTGGATTGAAAGTAGGAAGCTTGTTCGGCTTTTTGATAATGTTGGTTATTGAAATGTTCTTTTGGAATACTAAAATATGGATTTGATGATATGACTATATTTGTTTCGTATTAATATTATCTATTTAAAATGTGTCTTTGGTTCGTTAAGAATATCTTTTAAATCTTTGCATAAGTTAAATGTTTTATTTGTTTAAAAAAATACAGTTTGTCTATTTTGAACATTACTATATGTATTTCTATATCCGCGCACTGAGCAATTGGCTCAGCCGCAGTTTTCTTTCCCTGCGGCAGGTTTTTAAGAAAGATAGAGCAATGGACTTTTAGCTAGCTTCCGCGCATAAAGGATTTGTTGAAGATTAAAGTCGAGGATTGTTTAGGCTATGATATAATTGTAAAAAATATTAAAAGAAATTACGTTTAGCACTCTTGTATTTTTGTTTTAAGTTCGAAAATAACACTTCATATTCGAGTTTAGAAGTGGGGTGTTACAAATGGTATCAGAGCAATAGGTTCTTTCTTGTAGTATATCTCTTTAAGTTTGATCAGTGAGTTATTGAAAAAGTTAGTTACTTGTTTTTGTGTCCCTTAACGCTTATAATGTGGTAACTTCATGGTTGTAGAAATTAGACTACTTAGACATTTGAGATATTAACAAATTAAGTGAGATGATGATATAATAAAACTCGACTGAACGTAGGTGTAAGATTAAGTTGTATACATGCTAGCTATTAGCATATAGACTTTAGAAGTTTTGATAGTTATTAGTTGTCCTGGAGGTAAACCTTTGTTGGAATGAAAGATTAAAAGGAAAAAAAAAAATTAAAATCGTAGTTACGTTTCATAAGAATTAAGATTATATGAGAATTAAATTTAGAACACGTAAAATGATATAAATTTCAAGTGATGATGCTCTAGTTAAGTTTATCTTATATGGACATATATTTTTGGCCACTCTAGACATTTTTTTTTCCAAACTCTATTCTTTCAATTAAGTAACTTGGTGATCATATTCACGCTATTATATTTACATTACAATTTGGAGGTCGAAATTTTTTTAAGAGGGAAAAAAAAAAATTAAAATCGTAGTTACGTTTCATAAGAATTAAGATTATATGAGAATTAAATTTAGAACACGTAAAATGATATAAATTTCAAGTGATGATGCTCTAGTTAAGTTTATCTTATATGGACATATATTTTTGGCCACTCTAGACATTTTTTTTTCCAAACTCTATTCTTTCAATTAAGTAACTTGGTGATCATATTCACGCTATTATATTTACATTACAATTTGGAGGTCGAAATTTTTTTAAGAGGGATAGATTGTAATACCCCGAGTTTTGATAAATAAATAATAAATAACGAAGTTTAAGATGTACTTAGATAAATATGGGTGTAAATAAAATAATATTATTGATAAGTATATGGCCGTAATTCTAGAAAATTTAGGTGATGGCTTTATCTAAACTTCTAAATAAAAAGATAAATGTGATCAAGTAGTTTAAGGATAACCGAGAGTTCTTTTCGTACTCGGCCAAATCAGTGGGTATATATATCATGCGAAACTCAAAGTTTATAAATAATTTGTGAGATATTTAATTATTCACATTAGCCTTGACAATTAATAACCTCATCAAACCACCGTACGTCACATTCATTCCGACGAACCATGCATAGCAAAACAGCCATAAAAACCAGAAATTAACTAGAATCTGTGATCGTGAGTATAAGGAAGTTCATATCTAGATCAATGTTGGGTTTAAACTATATATTCGTTCTGGGGTCGTCTGGAAGGAAGCTTCTAGTTCGTGCAAGATTTTTGGCGAGTTAGTTTTGTCTTCATTACGGGGCCGGTCCTTCATTCGCGGGAGACTTCGTGAGAATCGTTGCGATCCTTTTAACAGTAGGAGTTTTAGCCGACTACTGAGGTACGGATTCTTATTTTAAACTATGTTCGTTATATAATAGTACGGATTCCTATTTTAAACTATGTTCGTTGTATAATAATACGGATTTTGTTTTGTATGTTTACATATATATATATATACATCGAAACTATGATTTGAATTCCGTTTGTTCCTTCTGCGTTACTCTGATGTTAAAGTGATTTTGATATGTCTTTTAAGGTCTCAAAACTATTTTGTTCGTATATGCTATATGTTAGTTATGATATGAAGGTTTTAAATAAATTCTGATTTTTGAAATATATGTACGAAAGATCTTTGAATACGTTGAAATTTTAATTCGAAGTAAGAAAGCTTTTGAAACATTGTACGATAAGATTATTTTGGAAAAGCTATGTACAAAGTTGTTTTGATATATGAGAATTTGATATGAAAACCCGAGCTAACCACCTATGGGGGTACCATAGGCGCATCATTTGGGGGCACTGATGGTGTGACACGGCGTCTCCGCTTGTAGGATTGCTATGAAAGAATTGCGCATTTTTGTTAGGAGGCGTATGAGTCGACTCTAGGATCTGTAGAATTTGTCGGATTTGTAGGGTGGATGGTTGTGTTGTGCCCGGCGCACCATTGCACATTTGTAGGGTACACTTGGATCTGCAGTCCATTGTACATATGTCTGGAATTTGTTATGTCGTTTCATGTGATTCGATATGCAAATGTGACAGCCGCCAAAATTTCAGGTTGATTAATTTACTATTATGTGTACTACTTAAATTTTTGTAGATCAAGCAATATGAACAAACATTGTATGGCATAATAAAATGAACAGATATTTTTGGATAAATCACGGACAATTATTGTCAAAGAACTTAAGAATTATTAAGTTGAGCGTTATATGAAATTATGCATAGTTTAGCTATACGCTTAATTTGGGAAGGATCATATAAAGCTCAAATGGTTATTTGGGAGTTACTTGGAAATACTTTTTCATACTTAAACTATCAGTAACCGTATTTATGAATAGTAACGTATTCGTGAATAATAACCGTATTCATGAATAGTACCGTATCCGTGAATAGTAACCGTATTTAGTAATTGTATTCATAAATAGTAATTATGAATAGTGACCGTGAATAGTTACTGTGAATAGTAATCATGAATAGTAACGGTAAATAGTAAAGGTAAAAAGTAAATTATAAATAGTAAAGGTAAAAGGTAAATTGTAAAAAGATAATGGTAAAAAGTAAAACGGCGGGACCCACACGGGACCCACGTCAAATAATTCAGTCGACCTTTGATTCTAAATTTCGAAAATAATTTCAAAAGGTGAATAGTGCTGAATAGTAAACATCGCTTTCATACTTTATCTCTACGATTAAAATTTATAAAACTTGATCATAAGGGTTAATTCATAAAAAGTGATCAACATGAAAGTTGTAGATTTTAATTCGCTGATTCTGTAGAAACTTGAATCGTCTCGATTGGAGTCCGTATGAATATTTTAAAGCCAAAACTAATTATTAATATTTTTATTGCTATTTTTATAAGTGTGCGTAGTGTTTAACCATGTAAACTAATGTCTAAGCAGTAGTATGTTTTGAGTCATGATTTTCACACTAATACAACAAATTTTCATTTACATACAACAAAGTATCAAAATAATTTTGATATAGACTACATATATAGTCACTTATATTCTACATACCCAAATATCTATAATCATAATAATAATAATATCGATCGATATTATTATCGATTCGATTATAATAATATAAAGTTATATTATTAAAGTTAAAGTAATATTATTATATATAAAGTTAAATAATATTATTATATTATAATATTATTAAAGTTAAAGTAATATTATTATATTATAAAGTTAAAGTAATATTATTATATTAATATTATTAAAGTTAAAGTAATATTATTATATTATAAAGTTAAAGATATATTATTATATTATATTTAAAACGCGTTAATCGAACGAATTCGAATTCGTTCGCCTATAAATAGCCGACGATATTCTACATTCATATTCACACCATTACATCTTCACTTCTAAAATTTTCTCTTCTTTAATCGCACAAGATTAAATTCATCTAAGTAATCATTTCTGCTGCATCACTAAGGTGAGTTTCCATATTCCCCTTTTTAATTCTTTTATATGATTTATTTCGGGGACTGAGATACATGCATAATAATTATTTTATGTTATATATATACGAAACTTTGAAGAACAATTGCAAAACTATATGATATATAATATACTATGTGAGTCTTCATACTCCCCTTTTCAATTATTTATACATTTATTTGGGGACTGAGATACATGCAATAAAACTACTTGTTATACTTATATGTATATTTTTAAAGTTATATTATATGTAATATACTTATATGCATATTTACAAATTTATATATTATATATTTTGTAACTCCACTCTATTTTACCTTTGGGGTGAAATACAAACTCTTTACTGTTATGATGAACACAAGTATTTTCAGAAATGTATATATGGTTGATTCTAAGTTGCTCTGTTCACTCAAAGTCCTCACTATCATGAACGATTAATTATGGAAACATAAACGTGGTTATATTGAATAGTACTATTGGGGTAGGCACCCCCATTCGTGTTGGTCATACCAACAGGATACGGATGCATATATATCTGGAAAACTTGGGTACCCTGAACAAGGTACCTACTCCGGAGGCAAATAAACACACACTTGTCTAGTTTCGGTTCGTGAGCTTAGAATTTGATATATATACAGTATCTACTCTTGTATTACATTTGATCCATTGTGTGATCAAATGGCTACTCTAAATCTTGTGGTTCATACATTTTATTAAAAACCTATGATACTCTTTGCTTTATATTGTATCATAACTCCTTGACATTGTGGTAAGGCAATGGTCATACCGAACTCTGTATATAGTGAAACTATATTTACTATATGAAAAACTTATGGAACTCACCAACTTTATGTTGACATATTTTAGCATGTATTCTCAGGTGATTAGATGATACTCTATACATGGGACATTTTTCCGCTGCATACAACATGATGAACCATGGACCACCCTCATGCTTTAGGACTGACTCATCAATTTGCTAAAGTCTCGGACTACTATTTAATATTGTTTAATATTAAATAAATGTTTTCAAGAATAATATATCTTTCATAAATTGTAATATAAATTTGTGAACAATGTTTTTTATATAAATGTATTTTAAAAACGACAACGTTTTGTGTCGTTCAGTATATCTTGTGTTGTGAATCCATGTACGTCATACCCCGGCTAGGGCGGGTGTGACACAAATGTATGCGTTTTTGTTGTAGGAGCTCGGTTGACTTTGAAATTATGAAACTTTGAAATGTAGGCATTTTGATAATGTTGGATTGAAAGTAGGAAGCTTGTTCGGCTTTTTGATAATGTTGGTTATTGAAATGTTCTTTTGGAATACTAAAATATGGATTTGATGATATGACTATATTTGTTTCGTATTAATATTATCTATTTAAAATGTGTCTTTGGTTCGTTAAGAATATCTTTTAAATCTTTGCATAAGTTAAATGTTTTATTTGTTTAAAAAAATACAGTTTGTCTATTTTGAACATTACTATATGTATTTCTATATCCGCGCACTGAGCAATTGGCTCAGCCGCAGTTTTCTTTCCCTGCGGCAGGTTTTTAAGAAAGATAGAGCAATGGACTTTTAGCTAGCTTCCGCGCGTAAAGGATTTGTTGAAGATTAAAGTCGAGGATTGTTTAGGCTATGATATAATTGTAAAAAATATTAAAAAATACAGTTTGTCTATTTTGAACATTACTATATGTATTTCTATATCCGCGCACTGAGCAATTGGCTCAGCCGCAGTTTTCTTTCCCTGCGGCAGGTTTTTAAGAAAGATAGAGCAATGGACTTTTAGCTAGCTTCCGCGCGTAAAGGATTTGTTGAAGATTAAAGTCGAGGATTGTTTAGGCTATGATATAATTGTAAAAAATATTAAAAGAAATTACGTTTAGCACTCTTGTATTTTTGTTTTAAGTTCGAAAATAACACTTCATATTCGAGTTTAGAAGTGGGGTGTTACAATATCACTTCGGCGTATCAACGGCTTGCATGTGAAAAATTATTATATCAAACTAGTGTTATACCAGGCCGTTGGCCGGGGATAACAATCAGACATGTACTTTAATGCGGGTCATTAGTTTAATATGCCAACCGTTACCATCAGACAAAAAAAACGCATCGTTAAACAATATAACATAAATCTTAAAACACAAAACTTTGGTGACGAAATAATAATTGCAACCTTTATTAGAAGATAAAAATATAAAGATAAAAACTTTGACGGTGAAAAAAAGAAAATTAAAACTGTAGTACCATGAATCCTCGAAAACAAAACTTTAATGATAAAAATACAAAAGTCTTAAAAAAGATTTAGCGGTTAAGCGTGAAGCATTAAAACATTACTAATCTAAAAGTAATGATATAAATCAAAATAAAAAATAAAAATACAATAAAAAATAAAAACACAAAAAAGGCAAGTGACATCTACTCAACACACACACACACACTAAGAAACGCAAAAAAAAACCCAAACAAGCAGGCTAGTTGCTGAACCAGCAGCCAACCAAGATGCTTCACTATTCACGCCAAAAGAGGTTAAGTGTGAAACATTAAAACATTACTACTCTAAAAGTAATGATATAAATCAAAATAAAAAATAAAAACAAAAAGAAGACAAGTGACTTTTACACAAGACGCTAACTAAAAAATGAAAAAAAAAACCCAAGCAGGCAGGCTAGCCAGCCCAGCTGCTTCACTATTCACGCCAAAAGTTTCTATACAGGTTATAATATGTATATATTTATGATACACCTACCATGCTTTGCATGTGTATATTATTTTGAGAGATAACTAGTGTTATACCCACCCTTCGGCTGGGGATAACAAATTCAGATACATTTATACTATATATCAAATAAAAAAAACATCTCTCTTGTTGAAAGTTACATTATAATGTATGTCTAAAATGTCTTCTTTCATCTATACGATATAATATTTTCACCTAGCACCTCTAAAATATTTTCACTCACACTATCCTCTTAGCATTTATAATTAAATTCTATTATAAATCCTTTATCTTTTAAAATATCTTCATTAACCGTTTAAATATATTACTTTTATAACAATTATCTACACCACTTCACATCGCCTCCACCACCAACAGTCGCTCCCACCACCACACCGTCGTCGCTGTGATCACCGCCGCATTACGCGGATACGGTGCCAGTGTTTAAAAATAAACACATATATAAAATAACGGAAATAATATAGCCTCGAATCTCTGACAAAAATTAACTATATTAGTGTTAATTTGGATAATATACCTTTTTAAAAAAGTTTCAATCACTAAATACCTTAACAATGAATAAAATTTGTATTATATAAAAAGTCTTGGATTTGAATGGCCTAAGATGTTATGTAGCTTAAATTTGATAAAAAGATTTATGTTGATGAGGGAGTCGAATCTCCGACCCTTTTGAAAACAAAAGCCCCTAGCAACAAAAATTAACACCGTGTCTATATATTACTGTTATTTGCTCCATGAAGTTTTTTAATAAGAGATTAGTGTTATAAAAACTAGAAAAGAGAAGAGAAACTACTGTTCACATAAAAAGTTTTTAAATAGGCTATAATATAATATAATATAATATTGATTTTGTTTGACTTTAGTCGATGATCGACATCATGAGATTTTATATATATTATAGTACTAGTTTATATTATATTTGTATATTTATATATATATATAGGGTAGGGTTAACGTGAGAACAACAAATATGGAGAGAACCGTGAGAACCACAAATATGGAGAGAACCGTGAGAACCACTAGTTTTCCTCCCTTTTTCTTCTTTTTTGTGTGTTTTTTATTTTTTTAATTTTAATTTTTCATTTTTTGAAACTTTTTTTTGTTTTTTATTTTCTTTTAACAAAAACCCATTCCAAAAAAAAAAAAAAAAAAAAAAATTTTTTTGTAAAAAATCATATGGGTTACGCGTTAAGAAAACGTATGTATACGGTACGGGCCAGAGGCCCTTATCCGTTCTAAACTGACCGTCAAGGGACGCATATGGGAATCGTATGGATTTGATGGGCGGCGATCCAAGAGATGGTGACGGTTGTATACGGTACGGGCGTAGCCCTTAACTCTAAGGGCAAAGCCCTTAGAGATGGTTTTTTAGTGGTTCTCACGGTTCTCACCATATATGTTGGTTCTCACTTGATCCCTTCACTATATATATATATATATATATATATATTAGATCTATAATTGGTGTCAGGTAATTAAAAAGACTTAGTGCGTTTCACGTGAACTTCCTGTTTATAAACTCCATATTGTAATATAATGTATATGTATATATATACATACAGTTGGTTGGTGGTGTAACCCGCAAAGAGAGCTCTCCATCTTCCCTCCCCCCTGGTAAACTCTCCCCTTTTGTATATTGCTGATCAACTCTGATTGCTACTTGGTTGCTTGTGCCCCCACTCCTACTGTGAAATCTATAGTATGCATTCAGGTTTAAATGTTGTTTTTGTGTGTATTCAATTTTCAAATATTGCTACTGTAAGTATCAGGTAGTATTTTTTGCTTATATGGCAAGTGGCAACGTATATAGATTCCAGGTGATTGGGTATATCCGCAGGGGCGGCCCTAGGATAGGGCTGAGCGGGCGACGGCACTGAGCATCATACAACTAGGGGCATTAGATCTAACTTTAAGTCCATAGGTATATATTTATTCCATACAACAACAACAACAACAAGGTACTCAATCCCGACATAAGTCGGGCTATGAGGGAGGTATGATGTAGACAGACCTTACCCCTACACAAAGGTAGGGAGGCTGCTTCCAGATCCACCGAGGTGGAAGGGACCTCCGGCCCGGGTGAAAAAAATAGGGTTAGATCCACCGGAGTGGAAGCCTTAACCGGATGGTGATAATCTCGATCTCGAACTCTCAATCTCTAGCTCGATCCCAATCTCCGGTGCACAAGTTCCGATCTCAGATCTGGAAAATGTGACCGTTAGAGAGGGAGAGGTAGAGAGAGGGGGCAGAGAGAGAAACCCATAGGTATATATTTATTTCTGCATGATTTAACCAAATAATATGTTGATTTTATGATATTAGATAGTACAATAGTTTAGTCATAGAACCCTTGTACTTTGCTCAGATGGTATTTTAAACCATTTACTATTTTAACCGTATAAGATACAAGCTTTATAAACTTTCTTTTAAAAGTATTTGGTAACGTTATATTTTAGAAACCAAATTTACATATTTGCTTTTTGGGGATTAAACATTTTCTTATAATTGTTAGTGAAATCAAAACATTGTACTTTAAATACTCTTAAATATTTTGGGGTTTTAAAAGTTTTTTATGCTATCTAATGATACTTAATTACTAATTCTTGCAAGCTTTAATTTTAAAGATTTATTCAAATATTTTAAATTTTCAATTTTTTTAGAGAAAAAATAAAAAACTTTTTGCATGAAATTTGACTTTTTTTTTCCCGAACATTCAGTCGGTATACGACATCACATACCTTAGACAACGAGATATTGAACTCAATTGAACAAATAATCGACCTTTTGTTTTTAATGAGTTAAGGTACATGGTTTTAGGTATGATATATGAACATCTAATTGCATGTGACGACCCAACCAATAAGCTTTATCTATGTTTCGACCTTGATAGTCGTTTATGATTGTAAACTTTAATTTGAACCTTCAAATCATAATTTTAAGATACATATTTTAGCTATCTAATAAAAATTGGCGTGAAATCAGTTGTCTAGTTTATATACAATACTTCAGTTTTAAACCAAACAATCATTTGCAAAACTCATTATGGACATTATTTGACCGTTTAACCCTGAGCATCAAAAAACTCAGGACCTGCCCTGTATATCCATATATAGATGCCGTATCAGCAAAAGTATACATACAATAATATATGTCTTTATTAAAGTTAAATATATTTCCGAACACTTATCGCTACCTTTAATGTATTGGCGCCTGAAAAGGAGTGTTACATTATAGGCAGTTAGGCACCCTTTGTTGACAGTAAATAGTTGTATTTTCGCAATTTGTCCTTAAAACTATGCAAATTCAAGAATGTCCATGATCTTGAGCTTTATGTATATTTATATATGTGTTCGGGCAGAGGAAGATTTATAACAAGGGACTTGAAAATTTTTAAGAAATCACAAAAGCCTACAGAGATACAGATACAGATACAGATAGAGAGATGACTATAGATACAGCAGCTTTATCTGGTGAGGCTCCAGCTCCTTCTTGGTTCACTCCTAAAAGGTAGACACTTCTTTATCTTTTCATTCTTTCGTTCTTCTTTTTACGGTTTTTGATCCTACTGAAAAAATAATTCCTGCTATAGTACTGTGGCAATTCCCAGTCACTTTCTCATTATATTGTAAATTATAACTAGCATCATGTCGCTGTTTACGTTAACTTGTTTATTAAAAGCGTATTTTGTTTTTATACTTATTTCGTTTAGTACCAACTTTTTTAAACAATCAACAATGGACATTAGAATTGTAGTGGCTCAGTCAACTATCATTATCGTTCCATTACGTTATCCATTCCTTTACTAAACACAACTTAAGTCTGAAATGAGATGAATGTGAAACGGTGTACTTTCTATCATGCCTACTTGCAAAGTGGGCTGACTGGTCTTTACATTATTAGTTAGTTTTGAGTGTAATATAATCTCGTGGGACTTATAGATAATGCACAGGTTGATTGTAGTATTTTTTGTCATCAACGTGGTGAATTTTGTGGATCGAGGAGCAATTGCAAGTAATGGTGTAAATGGGAGTCCCAGAATTTGCACGGAAAGTGGTGTGTGCTCTGATGGTAGTGGAATTCAGTAAGTATTATTTCTAAGATTCATTCTGTTTTTGTATAACATCATGGGTCAGATGATTTCTTTGTATTCACTCTTTTACAGGGGTGATTTGAATCTGAACAATTTTAGAGATGGTGTTATTTCATCAGCTTTCATGGTTGGGATTCTTGTCGCTTCTCCCATATTTGCATCATTGGCCAAGAGGTATTTAGTCTCTAATGAATCTTGAGCGTACCCTTTTTAACAGATACCACAATGTTAGGTTTACTTTAAGTTGCTAACAACCACTTAATATGTATATCTGTTACACTAAATTCATTAAGAAAAGTATGATATACCCGGTCGCCATCTTTGTGAAGTACTCAAATGCAATCTAATCCAACTGTAGTGCATGACCTTGCTCTATGGTGTGGTGAATCGTTAACTACATAATTATCTTATGTTTAAGCATAAAATGTTTCTGTTCTGGTAGTGGTTCTACCTGATGGTTTGGTGGACCAAAGTCAAGTGTCTCTTTCACTGTGCCAAGGATAGGCTCATTATCTGGTAATTCAAATCTATTATCTTATTTTAGGGATCCGATTTAGGATTTGGTATCTTTTTCACTGCCTACACCTAAGCACTGTTTAATTTAAAAAGTTCTATTTTATACGATTCCTAGAAGTTACTATTTGGGCTGGGGACTTTAAACATATAAGGTTTATGTTTAACAGATCAACCCAAATATGAATATAATAAAGGTTCAGTCTGCTTCTGAAAGAAATCGTCTCGTCCAATGACGCTTAATAAACTATAATGCAATAGTGATCTAACATTGCTAACTAATACCCTAAACATAGCAGCTATATCAAACTAAGGAGATAGTACAATAGTCATATCTGTTCAGGCATAACATAATTGGGGCCTGACATATCTTCCAATGAAACCTGTTGGTGACAAAATGGGTGGGTTTTGAAGATTAAGTTATGGGTCAAATTGTCAAAATAGGTATTAGGCTGCATGAGCAATTAAGCAGTATGTCAAAGTAAGCAGGTTGACATTTGACACAACAGATTCGAACCTCCTTTTTCCTTTTCCATTCTCTATCATATTGAAATGATCATGTGCTTGTATAGATGTCCTTTGAAAGTTTTTGCTTACATAAGTAATATGATATCTAAAGGAATTTTTTTGACCTAATAATAGATAAAACAGATAAACATCAGAAAACGTTTTTCCACGTTTTCAAATATCATTCATCCCTAATCGTATCAGTTTTGTACTATCTCATACCATTGTCAAATATCAAATATTTACTATGTTAGTATCTTTTTGGGTCAAAATAGTTTAATAGTGGGTTTATATGGTGCAGCATCAATCCTTTTAGGCTTATTGGAGTTGGATTGTCGGTATGGACTTTTGCTGCAGTTGGTTGTGGGTTTTCAGTTGACTTTTGGTCTCTCACAATATGCCGAATGTGAGTTGACTACTTCAAAACCATAGACTTTTGTAACATGTGACCTCTCATTATAGCTTTTGGCGTCACTTAAATATTGCTGTTTTCAGGCTAATTGGTGTTGGTGAAGCTTCTTTCTTAAGTCTTGCAGCTCCATTCATTGATGACAATGCTCCACTAGATCAGGTTTTCTTTCTCACTTGGTAATAACAACACATTTGTATACTTTTTGTGCTTCTAAATTCCATTCTACTTTTATGGGGTATGTTTCTAAAAAACCATCTTTTGAACATAATTATAACCTGGACCCAAATGCTGTTGAAGAAATCCAAATTTTGGTTTTTTAAATTTAGCGAACAGAAGTTTTAAAGCATAAATATGAACTCACTAACAAAAGTAGTTACCTTTTAACTTTTTACAAGGTGTCTATTGTTCATGTGTGGCACCTAGTATGTATTAGTTTACGAAAATATGAAATTACATTCCAAACCTAGTAGATTTATCTATTTGTTCCCCAGAGATCAGCATGGCTGGGAATATTCTTTGTGTCCACTTCGGTTGGAAATGCCGTCGGTTATGTTTATGGAGGACTGGTATGTACCTGATCCTTATTTTTCTGAGCTTTAATGATTACTCAAATAATCTATTTTGACCTTATTTAGTCAAAATTAATGCCTCCTGTTCTGTGTTTCATAGGTTGGAGCTAGTTTAGGTTGGCGTTGTGCATTTTTTGGTGAGGCAATTATAATGCTACCATTTGCTGTTTTGGGTTTTACAATGAAACCTTTGCATATGAAAGGTAGATTTTCTATCGATTTTTTATTTATAATATAAACAGAATATTGGTTTGCACCATTGTCTGACGAGTTCTTATCCATATAGGTATGTCAACCGATAAGAGGTTCCCAATGTCATTGAATAAGGATCTTCTTGAACATAGCTCCAAGAAACATTCCAGGTATTTCTCAAAGCAATATCATTATATAGAACTCTCATTCTATAAAATCATTGATAGGTTGTTTATAAATAAATTTGAATTTTTTTGGTTGCAGCTACCTTTCATTTATATCGAGCCAGTTATCCACATTCTGGCTAGATATGCAAGCTCTTTTGCACGAGAAGAAATACGTGATCAATGTTTTAGGTTATATTGCTTATACGTTTGTCTTTGGTGCATATCAATATTGGGCACCAAAGGCTGGTTATAGTATATATCAAATGGTAAGCCCATATGACTTTTACCTTGACTTTTGGTTTGTCTTGGAAATGATACAATTCAATGTGATATAAAGAAAGTTGCCAAGTTATCATCTGATTGTTTCATTTTTCACAGAATAATGCCGATTTCTTATTTGGAGGAATGACATTAAGTGGTGGAATTGTGGGGACATTGGGGGGAAGTATTATCTTGGATCGCATGACTTCCACTGTACCTAATGCTTTTAAGGTAGACATTCATAAAATCTTCAAGTTGGAGGTGGCAAGTTTGACCCATATATATCTTGATGGGTTGATTGGGGTTAAGTTTTATCTCTAATTGTTCACATGGATTGAAAATTTATATGGTTACATGGATTAAAAAATAATAATATAAACATTGGGCAAAAAGTGTGTCCTAAAATTATAAAAAAATAAAAATAAAGTGCTTTGACTACCTACCCAAACCATCTGGCCTGGTCATTTTTGCCACTCTACTTCAAAGTTTACATTGAGAATCTGAATATTGTGTAACTTTAACTACTTACCCAATTTCTTGAAAAATTGAGCAAAAAATTTGCGTTTTGTATTTGCTTACAATTTGCAGCTACTTTCTGCAACGACGTTCTTAGGAGCAATATTTAGCTCTGGTGCCTTTTGTTTCAGTAACTTGTACGTTTTCATGGTTCTCTATGTTATTGGGGAGATTTCCGGTCTTGCCGTTACGGTAAACTTTTTTCTTAAGGATGCTGTATATATCTTTGGTGTGCATTATTTATAATATTTGTTATTCTGATTTGAGAAGTACGTTGTATCCACTGCAGGTTCCTGTGAATTTTGTTTGTCTCCGTACTGTTAAACCAAGTTTACGACCATTAGCTATGGCTATGTTAACAGTGTCTGTTCGCATCTTTGGTTCGGTGCCATCCACTCCACTTGTTGGGATACTCCAGGTTTGTCTTTTGGTTCCTGCTATATGGCTAGACGTGGCAAAATAAGTGGGTTGATAAACTGGTCAAAATGGGTCATGTAACAAAAGTTCATATCAGAACGAGTAATCTCTAGGGGTTGAAATGCACAAGGCTGGATAGACCCGAAGCAGTTTATTCCAGATATTGATAATTTTATTTTTTTTGACAAAATATTTATGGATACAATAACATTTGTAAATAAAATATATAATCTGATACAATAACATTTCACTCCCTTCTACATCTTTTAGTTTGTTAATGAATTTCCAGTATAAAAGCAAATTTATGTATTTCTTGCACAGGACAAAGTTGACAACTGGAGGACATCCTTTCTGATCCTAAATTCATTATTGTTTTTGGCATCTGGAATATGGTTCATAGGTATGGTGTTACAAGAATATATTCATTCAAATGTTTTCTTAGTTTTCGTAAAACTGCGCCAACATTTTATGTATCTTTCCATCCTTATCTTTGCAAGTTATAAATGATATTTGATCATTAGGCTTTTCATTATATTATAATCAAAAGGGTGTCATAAATATTTGACTCGGTCAATACACCTGTATTGAACATTGAATAGACATTTAATGAGGTGAATAGGTTGAAATCGTCAAGTGGCATTTCAAATTTCATGTTTCTTTGTTGCATTTTGGTTCTGCAGGCATCTTTCTACGTGGTGCAGACAGATACAATGAAGATAACGAGAATCTAGTGACCTCTACCAAGCCCTCGGACGTAACACCGTTGCTTGATAACAAGCCGGATGATGCGATTCCTACTTTGACTCCACTATACGCATGAATTGATGGATGATAGATTCAAAACGAAGCAAATGTGCAACATCCCCAGTCATTGTTGTTTTCTACTCAATAGAAGTTTTCCTCTTCTTTTTTTTTGTAACATTCTACTCGCAAAGTATATATGTTGTAAGCCCTCAATTAGCAGGCATATGACCTTTCATTTATCATGGGTTGGACAGGTCAGATCCAATACGCAAATAACCCGACTCTAGCTCTTATCAAATTTTCAGTCCATTATATATACATTCTCCTGTACTAGATCGGTACCCGCAAAATGTGGTGGCGGAAATGCGGTGGTGACGGGCGGCGGCGACTGATGCATGGTGGTGACGACGAGTAGTGTAGGCTATTGATGTAAATGTAATAAATAATAATGGTTAGTTTAGTTATTTTAAAAGTTGAGGGACTGGTGGTGTAATTTATTTCATTAAGGATATTTTAGTTATATTAGTAGAGATAATTAATTAGTGAATAAACAAGAGATGATTTAGAAAAAAAAAGGGGGGTATTTTGTCATATGCATAGGGGGTATTTCTGTAATATTGTATATAGTAACTTCCAACATTTCTAAAAATAAAAAAGCGATTCTTTTTATAAGTAGATTTAGATATAGATGTGTAATTAGTGCCGTAAGCGGGTTGAACTTCAATCAAGTAATTCTTATAAATCAATTAAGAAACTGAACGAAGTGTTACCAAAAAAACTCATAAATCCGGTTAAAAGTTGTTAGATGTAAAATAATTCAAATAAGTAACAGGGGGCTTTAGTGTACTTTGTCATAGTCTAGGGGTCATTTGTGTAATATGTGACGGTTATTAGTTTGAATATTCAACGATTATAAACGACTATATAAGTCGATATTCATCATGAATACAAAATTAGATATTGATTTGATACAAAATTCCTCCCTTCTCTCTCAAATTCTAGTTTCTGCATATCAATTGGTATCAGAGCCGTCGTTCCGGCGTTTCCGATGCATTATCTTCTTCTCCGGCGAACTTTCCGATCACCTCTCCGACGGAATTTCACTGGCTTTTAATAAATAATCACACAAAAATCACAAAAAATCAGAAAAATCACAAAAAAAATCAATCCAAACCCTAATTTTCTTCTCAATTAATTTAATTCACAATCACAAATGACTACTCGCAATCAGAATCAAGCATTATTGCTTGAACAAATGCAAAAAGAGTTGGCATCTGCATAGGAAACTATTATCTCGTTGAAAGCTTCAGTCAATAAGCTCACGAGAAACATGGAGACACAAGGATCGTTGATCATTCATGGGGAAGATGAAAGAAGTAACACACAGACTAGCAAAATTTGATTTTCCTAAATTTGAAGGTTATGACGTGGAAGGCTGGAGCTATATATGTGATCATTTCTTCATCATTGATGCTACTCCTGAAGAGAAGAAGGTTCGTTATGCAGCGATGCATATGGAAGGACGTGCGTTGCAGTGGCATCTAGCATATATGAAATCAAATGATAAGACAATTGATATGATTGGCTGGACAGATTATTCACGCGCCATCACTGCGAGATTTGCTCAGACGTTGATTGAGGATGCCATGGGAGCTTTGAAAGCTCTTACACAAATAGGTGAACTCAATGATTACTATGATGCTTTTGATGCTCTATTGAATAAGGTTACAATTTGTGAGGAATATGTTGTTAGCTTGTTTATAGAAGGATTAAAGCCTGAACTCAAATGTGTTGTGAGAATGTTTAGGCCTAAAACTCTAAGAGAGACATATTCCTTTGCAAAATTATTGGATAATGCATCTAGAACTCTAGGCAGCAAGTATGGAGGATTTACTAGTAATTTTAGTGCTAGAAATTCGAATACTAGGACTAATGTGTTAACTAGTAGTGCCAAACAACCTCTCCTACCTACTCCAGTGAATATAGCTCCTTCCAATGCTATAGTTCCTAAGAAGGTTACTAGTAGGTTTATGGAAGAGAAGAGAGCTAAGGGAGAGTGCTTTTACTGCAATGAGAAGTTTGTGGCAGGCCACAACAAGGTCTGCAAGGGTAAGAGGCAGTTATTTTTGGTTGAGGTGGATGAATGTCAGGATGAAGGGGAATATGTGATGGATCAAGGAGTGTTGATGGATCCAAACACTCCTGAATTATTAACTGTCCAAGGTAATCCACATATTTCAATAAATGTCATTTTAGGAATCCCTTCATTTAATACTATGCAAATTGTGGGAACTATTGGTACCAAAAAGCTGCATATATTAGTTGACAGTGGATCTACTCATAATTTCATGAGAACAAGAGTAGCAGAAAAGGTGAGGCAGGGCATACAACATGTTTCTAACATGTTAGTATTAGTGGCAAATGGTAATAGTATGGATTGTGCCAATCTTTGTAAGGAATTTCAGTGGAGTATGCAAGGCAACTGGTACATGGCTGACATGCTAGTTATAGCTTTGAACAATTATGACATAGTACTTGGTGTGCAATGGTTATCTCAATTGGGAGATATTATATGGAATTTCCATCATTTGACAATGCAATATAAAATGAATGGGAAGGATGTAGTCCTTAAGGGCAGTCAGCACCAAGGAATGAGTTCGTGTTCTATTGAAAAGTTGACCTCATTGTTTACTACTTCTACCAAAGTGGCTCAGGCTCAACTGTTTGCTATCCAAATTGCATCACAAGAGAGTGAATTATATCAGCCTGTGGTAGAGGTGACTCAAGAACAGGGAACACAAATTGGATTGGCTGCTTTACTGCAGAAATTTGCAGATGTGTTTGAGGTCCCAAAAGGTCTGCCTCCAGTCAGGACTATTGATCATAGGATCAATCTTAAGGAAGGGATTAAGGACTTGAATTTAAAGCCTTATAGATATCCAAAATTGCAGAAGGATGTGATAGAAAGAATGACTGATGAATTATTAGATTCAGGAGTAATAAGGAGTAGTACTAGCTCATTTGCAGCTCCTGTAGTATTGGTGAAGAAGAAAGATGGAAGCTGGAGAATGTGCATTGACAATAAGAAGCTAAATGAAGCTATAATTAAGGATGTGTTTCCCATTCCCCTCATTGAGGACTTATTAGATGAATTACAAGGTGCATAATTCTTTTCTAAGTTGGATCTCAGGTCTGGTTATGATCAAATTAGAATGCATGAAGATGATATTTACAAAACTGCATTCAAGACTCATCAAGGGCATTACGAATTTCTGGTCCTTCCTTTTGGTCTCAGAAATGCACCAGCTACTTTTCAAGCTCTTATGAATCACACATTTAAGGGGGTACTAAGGAAAACTACTCTTGTCTTTTTTGATGATATACTGGTTTATAGTTGCAATTGGAACCAGCATTTGAAAGATATAGAGATTGTTTTGGATATTATGAGGACTAATTCTTTGAAAGCAAAACAGTCCAAATGCTCTTTTGGGGGTGATAAGGTAGTGTATTTAGGCCATATCATCAATAAAAATGGAGTGTCCACTGACCCAAATAAGATAAAAGCAGTTCAGGATTGGCCTATTCCTGCAACTGTCAAGCAGTTAAGGGGATTCCTGGGGTTAGCTGGCTATTATAGGAGATTTGTGCAATCATTTGGGATCATAGCTAAACCACTCACAGATTTATTAAAGAAAGATGGCTTCCATTGGAATTCAGAGGCTCAATCTGCCTTTGATCAGTTGACGAAAGCATTAGTTTCTCCTCATGTTTTAAGATTGCCAGATTTTAATAAGGTGTTTGTGGTTGAGACTGATGCTTCATCAAAAGGTATGGGGGCAGTTTTACTTCAAGATGGTCATCCTTTGGCTTATATTAGTAAGGCATTGTCACCTAGACAGCAGGGTTGGTCTGTGAATGAAAAAGAACTTCTTGCCATTATTTTAGCTGTGAAACAATGGCATCACTATTTGGCTCATGCTCATTTTGTGATAAAGACTGATCATAGAAGCCTCAAATATCTTTTGGAACAAAAGATTGTGACTCCATTGCAACAAAAGTGGCTTTCTAAACTGTTGGGTTATGATTATGAAATTGGATATAAACAAGGAGTTAAGAATAAGGTGGCTGATGCTCTTTCTAGAATGGAAAGTTTAGAAGTCATGCAGATGGGTGTCAGTTCTATTAACAGTTTGTTATGGGATAGAATTCAAGATGCTTGGAAGGTGGATAAAGATGTTCAAGATGTGATTGTAAGGTTGGAAAAAGGAGAGCAAGTACCACATATGACTTGGGATGGCAGGGTGCTTAAAAGGAAAAAAAAACTTTTTATTCCTAAAAATGCTAAATTAAGGGCAGATATCATTTCTTATTGTCATTCTTCTCCCACTGGAGGCCACTCAGGAGTCAATCCAACATTGGTCAAGCTTAAGGAATTGTTCTATTGGAAGGGAGGTTACAAGGATGTGCAGAAATTTGTGAAGGAATGTACAGTTTGTCAGAGATCTAAGAATGATGTTGGGTCAAAAATCGACCAAGTATAATTTGTTCAGAAATAGTTGAAGTTCAGTGAAGATACTTGTACAGAATTTTGAACCTCTTCAGAATTAAGTTCACTGAAGCTTCACTTCAGTTTCAGATCAGCCAAACTGAAAGCATTCATTCTGAAGTCAAAGACTGAAGACTGAAGAAAGAGAATCATCTCAGAAGCAGAAACCAGAGAAGATTCTACCTGATCGAAGACTGAATCATCTCAGTGTAAAGTACTTACAACACTTTACACTGATTACGAGGAAGCCTTTTTACTTTACCAACCTTTACCCAGTTAATAGCTTTATCTATTAACAAATACAAGGTTGAGTAAAAGGTTGGGAATAAAGTGTGAAATGTCACATCAAATAACTTTCACACTTAACCTTAAAAGTACGCATGTTAAGGAATTGACTTTAATTCCTTAAATGCTCCCAACCATATTTGTACGGCCTGGTCCACATCAGCATGAACCTTGCCTATAAATATAAAGGCTTCTCACAACTTGCAAATGGCTTGAAACTTTGGCATTGCAACTTGTGAGATATACTCTAAGTAATCCTTACGAGTATTTCCAAGTTATTAGATCACTTGTATTTCTAGGTTGTTTAGATATTTACACTTTTGTGTTTATCTTTGTTCCGCAACAACCTTTGTATTTGTTTATATCAATAAATCAAATACATTGAAAAAGTACATCGTGTCTCAATGCTACATACTTGATCTATACATATTATTTATATAGTTTCAGCACTTATTGTTTCTCGTCATTTACTTTAAGTCAATTACTTTATTGTTTATATATCCATATCTGGATCACATTCTGAACTGGTCTATTTCCAGAATAGAATTGCTTGCCAGTCGGGTTTAACCATCATATTTGGGACTTATAATTGGTATTAGAGCAGATAGGTTGAATTACTTTAAGTCAATTACTTTATTGTTTATATATCCATATCTGGATCACATTCTGAACTGGTCTATTTCCAGAATAGAATTGCTTGCCAGTCGGGTTTAACCATCATATTTGGGACTTATAATTGGTATTAGAGCAGATAGGTTGAATTACTTTAATTCTATAACCTTTGATCTGTAAAGATGGTTGATCAAGTTTTCAATGAAGGTCCTAACCCTAGCCCTAATGGTACTAACTCACCCCCTATCATTAACAACAATATACCTTCGCATAATGTGAATGTACATTTTCCAAATAATCCTGTTCCCAAGTTTGATGGGAACAGTGAAAATTTTATTACATGGAAAGCATGCATGCTTAAGTATATTGCTGGTATTGAAAGACATTTGACCGACATTTTAAAAGAAGGACCCTTTGTTCCCATGAATGCTTCTACTGTTGTCAGAAATACCGATGGGACTCCTAGGATGTCACCTAAGGAGAAGGATCATTGGTCTGAGGAAGATCATAGGCTGGTAGACCTTGATACCAAGCTGCAAAATATGATCTTATATGCAGTTCCTGAAACTCTTATGCCCACTCTTGTCTTACTTGAAAATTCTAAATTAATGTGGGAGGAACTTATGACTCGGTTTGAAGGCACTTCTGAAACAATTGTCACAAGAAAAGTTGCTTTAAATAAAAGATATGAGGCTTTTTTTGCTATCCCTGTGAAACTTTAACTCAAACCTATATCAGATTTACTAATCTGGTAAATCAACTGAAAGCCTTGGGAGTAACTAAAGACAAAGAAATTTTGTTAGAAAAGTTTTGTGATATTTTACCTTCAAAATGGGAAAATTTGATTTTGGTCTTAAGACAAGGAAAAACCTTGCACAGTCACACTCTTGCTTCCTTATATGGAGCCTTCAGATACACTGAAGAGAATAAAGCTGAAAGAGCTGTGGCTGAGCAAGATGCCAAAAATCATGCTTCTACCAGTTCAGTCATGGTTCAGTATACTGAGCCACATGGGACTGCTCTACTATCTTCTGAGAGTGATCATTCTGACTCAATGAAGAAGATGGTTTCTGAAATGTTAAAAACTGGTATTTCTGATAATGTTACTCATGGTTGTGATGAGGATGACAATGATGATCTGGTTGCCATGCTGGCTAAAGCGTTCAATCATTTTAAGGCCAAATCTAATCGATCTGGCAAACCATTTGCTTCCAGCGCTTCTATTGATAAGACTAATCTTGAATGCTTTAAGTGTGGCAAGAAAGGACATTTCATGAAGGAATGCAGATCTAGTCAAGCTTCATCATCACAATCTGCCCCTAACCACTCTATTTTTCAAAAATCTGATGATAGCTATAAGGCTAAATACAAGAAGTTGAAAGCCCATATAGCTCTCATGGCACAAGACAACTCAAGCAATAATGGTTGTATGATTGCCAAAACTAAAAAATGGGAAGAATCTGATGAATCGTCTGATGATGAGGAAGAAGTTAGGGACATGTGTTTCATGGCTCGTGAAGATCAAGGTCATTTGGTCAAGTCTGATGTTGATTCTGGTCGTTGGGTGGATATCGTAATGAAAAAGGTTAGTGATTTTGGTTTTGAAAGTAATACTTCTGAACTGAACGCCAGTCAGGCCAGATTAAAAGAACTGAAAGATGTTTCATGGCTCGTGAAGATCAAGGTCATTTGGTCAAGTCTGATGTTGATTCTGGTCGTTGGGTGGATATCGTAATGAAAAAGGTTAGTGATTTTGGTTTTGAAAGTAATGAGGAACATAAACTGGATCTTTTGGTTCTTTTAGAGGCTGACATCTCATTTGTTGAAACTGTGCGTTCAGAAAGTCTAAAAATGTTTGAAAGTAATACTTCTGAACTGAACGCCAGTCAAGCCAGATTAAAAGAACTGAAAGATGTTCAGTTGGCTTTAAAAAGTTATCAGTCTATGGTTGCCACTTTGGAATTAGAAAAGAAAGAACTTAAAACCATCCTTGAAAAGAAACAAAAAATAATTAAATCCTGGATGAAAGCACCAAATCCTGATGCTGCAATCAAAAACACTTTTGCTAATCAAAGAACAGCATATGAATCTGGTGATCTTCACTTGGCATCTATTATTACTGATTTAGATGCACTTCCAAAAGTAATGAAACCAGAAATTATTTTTCAAGAAGTTGGCAAGCAGAAAACTGTGACTGATAAGGCCTAGGAACAATCTGAGGGTAAATATGAAACAGCTCAGACCACTGTTTCAGAAAAGAAGGCTAAATCCAAAAAGCCATCCCCTCAGTCTTCATCTAAGGTTCCTAAAAACCCAAAGAAGAAGAAAAATGTCTCCCCCACTGAGCCGTCTACCTCAGATTCAGGTAAGGCTCAGTTGTCTAATGAAGAATCAATTTTGTTGAGGTTAGAGAGTCAATTTCAATTGTTGGCTAGACAAGTGGAAAGTTGCAATGCACGTTTAAAAAATGTTGAAACCATTCCTCTTCAACCTAAACAAAATGCAAAACCTTTTTCCAAACAAATCAAGCAAAAATCTGAAAAGAAAAAGGTTGAAAGCTCCATCAAACCAACTATTTTTATTTCTTCTGAAATAATGACTGAGATCCCTTTTGATCCTTCAGTTCCTCCTGAACCAAAGAAATCTGAGACGTTTAAGGGAGAGTCTAGTGAACCCATCAAGAGATGGGTTCCCAAAAAGAACTAATCTTTGTGTTTGTGCAGGGAGACCGAAAGAAGAATATATGGTTTCATGACAGCGCTGCTGGCAGAACCATGACTGGTTATCAAACCCTGCTGGAGGAATATAGGGTGCAAGAGGGGCTCTCAATAACATTTGGGAATGATGAAAATGGACAAACTGAGGGATATAGTGTTGTGAATAATGGACAAGTCAAATTCACACGTGTTGCATATGTGAATGGTTTGAAATATAACCTGATCAGTGTCAGTCAATTGTGTGATGATGGCTTCAAGGTTTTATTTGATATTTCAAAGGCACCATATTCTACAGGGATTGGAAGGTAGTGTTGATTGCACCAAGGAAAGGAAACATTTATATCATTGATATGAATAGTTCACCTAGTGAACAATGTTTCTACACCAAGGCGGATGAGGACACAAACTGGTTGTGGCACAAAAGATTATCCCATCTGAACTTCAAGAACATTAATAAGTTGTCAAGAAAATAACTTGTAGATGGGATACCCTCAATGTCTTTCAATAAAGACAAGCCATGTCCAGGTTGTGAAATGGGTAAGCAGAAAAGAGCTTCATTCAAGACAAAGCAAAATTTCAGCATAACTGAACCTCTTCACATGCTTCACATGGACCTTTTTGGACCAGTGAATGTTCAGACCAGAGCAGGAAAGAAGTACACCCTTGTTATTGTTGATGAATATTCAAGATATCGCTGGGTGATTTTCCTCAGAAAAAAGAATGAAGTTGCTGCTGAAATCATTGCCCTCATCAAACAAATTGAACTCAAGCATAAGCGAAAAGTTTGTCAGCTCAGAAGTGACAATGGCACTGAATTCATAAATGCCACTCTGGAGTCCTTCTGCACTGAAACTGGCATATCTCGGAACTTCTCTTTAGCACGCACACCAGAGTAGAATGGTATTGTTGAAAGAAAGAATCGAACGCTGATTGAAGCTGCTAGAAGTATGCTCAATGAATCCGGTCTTCCTAAGAATTTATGGGTTGAAGCTGTTGCAACTGCTTGCTACACTCAGAACAGATCTGTCTATGTCAAAAGACACAAGAAGACTGCCTATGAAGTACTCAGAAATAGAAAGCCTAATATTGGATATTTCCATGTATTTGGATGTCCAATATATATTCTGAATGACTTCAGTCAGCTTGGAAAATCCGATGCAAAAGCTGATGAAGGTTACTTTCTAGGATATTCAACAATTCGCAAGGCCTTTAGAGTCTATAACAAGAGACTTGACAAGGTTGATGAGTCAATTCATGTTACCTTTGATGAATCAAATTCTGCAATCTTCAATAAACCAACTTCTGTACCACCCTCAGAAAGTCCAATCAGTTTTGGTGAATCTGATCCTACAGATAAATCTGATCAGTCACCTGAACCTGCTTCTGAACATCTCAGTTCAGAACCAATAAGAATCAAGACAAGCAACATACCATTTTATCCTTCAGTCAGTTTTAAACTACCTTATGAACTGACTATTGGATCAGATGTACGTGCTGCTTCACCTCAGATATCAGTTTCCACTGAGTTACCCCAATCTGAAGAATTTCATGATGCAAGTCATGATCTGCAGGAGGAAGACGATGAGACTGAAATAGTCTTTTCTGAAGCCACTCCTGAAGTAAATCAGAAGAGTTCTTGCACTGATATCATTGTTCATCCTGGTCAATACTCTAAATGGACAAAAGCACATCCAATCGAGCAAATCATTGGAGATTCCAATAGAGGGGTTCAGACCAGAAAAGCCACAAGCGATCAATGCTTAAATGTCAGCTTCTTATCACTGATAGAACCGAAGAAGATTGACGAGGCTATGAAAGACCCAAGCTGGATTGAAGCCATGCAAGATAAGCTCAATTAGTTTAAAAGGAATGATGTTTGGGAACTTGTTCTGTTTTTTTTTTTTTTTTTTTTTTTTTTTTTTTTTTTTTTTTTTTTTTTTTTTTTTTTTTTTTTTTTTTTTTTTTTTTTTTTTTTTTTTTTTTTTTTTTTTTTTTTTTTTTTTTTTTTTTTTTTTTTTTTTTTTTTTTTTTTTTTTTTTTTTTTTTTTTTTTTTTTTTTTTTTTTTTTTTTTTTTTTTTTTTTTTTTTTTTTTTTTTTTTTTTTTTTTTTTTTTTTTTTTTTTTTTTTTTTTTTTTTTTTTTTTTTTTTTTTTTTTTTTTTTTTTTTTTTTTTTTTTTTTTTTTTTTTTTTTTTTTTTTTTTTTTTTTTTTTTTTTTTTTTTTTTTTTTTTTTTTTTTTTTTTTTTTTTTTTTTTTTTTTTTTTTTTTTTTTTTTTTTTTTTTTTTTTTTTTTTTTTTTTTTTTTTTTTTTTTTTTTTTTTTTTTTTTTTTTTTTTTTTTTTTTTTTTTTTTTTTTTTTTTTTTTTTTTTTTTTTTTTTTTTTTTTTTTTTTTTTTTTTTTTTTTTTTTTTTTTTTTTTTTTTTTTTTTTTTTTTTTTTTTTTTTTTTTTTTTTTTTTTTTTTTTTTTTTTTTTTTTTTTTTTTTTTTTTTTTTTTTTTTTTTTTTTTTTTTTTTTTTTTTTTTTTTTTTTTTTTTTTTTTTTTTTTTTTTTTTTTTTTTTTTTTTTTTTTTTTTTCTGAAGCCACTCCTGAAGTAAATCAGAAGAGTTCTTGCACTGATATCATTGTTCATCCTGGTCAATACTCTAAATGGACAAAAGCACATCCAATCGAGCAAATCATTGGAGATTCCAATAGAGGGGTTCAGACCAGAAAAGCCACAAGCGATCAATGCTTAAATGTCAGCTTCTTATCACTGATAGAACCGAAGAAGATTGACGAGGCTATGAAAGACCCAAGCTGGATTGAAGCCATGCAAGATAAGCTCAATTAGTTTAAAAGGAATGATGTTTGGGAACTTATTCCTTGTCCCAGCAATCTGAAGAAGGATCCAATTGGGACAAGATGGGTCTTCAGAAACAAGATGGATGAAGATGGACATGTAACTCGAAACAAGGCAAGACTTCTTGCTAAGGGTTACTCTCAAGAAGAAGGAGTAGACTTTGATGAAACTTTTGCACCAATTGCTAGACTTGAAGCTATCAGAATTTTCTTAGCTTTTGCAGCTCATCACAAGTTCAAAGTCTATCAGATGGATGTTAAAAGTGCATTTTTGAATGGTGAATTGGAAGAAGTTGTGTATGTTTATCAGCCACCAGGGTTCATCAATGAAGAAAAACCTCACTGGGTGTATAGACTAAACAAAGAATTATATGGTCTGAGACAAGCACCTAGAGCCTGGTATGACACTCTTACTAAACATCTTCTGAAAAATGGTTTTAAAAGGGGTACAATTGACAACACTTTATTCATATTGCATGATAAAAGTGATATCTTACTTGTACAAATTTATGTCGATGATATTGTGTTTGGGTCTACAAATAACAAAATGTGTGAACAGTTTTCTGAAATAATGTCATATGAGTATGAAATGAGTATGATGGGTGAACTGACATATTTTCTGGGTCTTCAAGTGAAACAAACCAGTGATGGTATTTTTATAAATCAAGAAAAATATGTCAGAGATTTATTAAAGAAATATCAATTTGATTCAGTCTCATCAAAAGATACTCCCATTTCTGCACCTTTAACTTTAGACTCAGATCCCAATGGAAAACAAGTGGATCCCACAAAATATCGTGGTATGGTGGGATCCCTCATGTACTTAACTGCTAGTAGACCTGACATAATGTTTGCAACATGCCTTTGCGCAAGATTCCAGTCTGATCCCAGAGAAGCACACGCAAATGCTGTAAAAAGAATTTTCAGATACCTTAAAGGTGTCCCCAGACTTGGTCTTTGGTATCCCAAAGGCCCAAGTCTAGATCTAATAGGTTATTCAGATTCTGATCATGCAGGTTGTAAAATAGATAGAAAAAGTACCACAGGTGGTTGTCATTTCCTAGGTGGCAAATTGGTTAGTTGGACAAGCAAGAAGCAGACTGCAGTGTCACTCTCCACAGCTGAAGCTAAATACATTTCTGCAGCAAGTTGTTGCGCTCAGATTTTGTGGATGAAGAACCAACTAACTGATTATGGTGTTAAGTATACAAAAACCCCAATCTTTTGTGATAACACCAGTGCAATTGCCATCTCTCACAATCCTGTCATGCACTCCAAAACCAAGCATATCGATCTCAGGTATCATTTTATTAGAGATAACATTATTAAAGGTGACATTGAACTTCATTTCATTCCCACTGATAAACAACTCGCTAATGTTTTTACAAAACCCTTGGATGTCAAAACGTTTAAACATCTCATCAGTGAGTTAGGTATGCTAAATCCTGTATAGCATCACCTCAGGGGGAAGTGTCAAATATTTTTGTGTTTAAAAGAATTTTCAGATACCTTAAAGGTGTCCCCAGACTTGGTCTTTGGTATCCCAAAGGCTCAAGTCTAGATCTAATAGGTTATTCAGATTCTGATCATGCAGGTTGTAAAATAGATAGAAAAAGTACCACAGGTGGTTGTCATTTCCTAGGTGGCAAATTGGTTAGTTGGACAAGCAAGAAGCAGACTGCAGTGTCACTCTCCACAGCTGAAGCTAAATACATTTCTGCAGCAAGTTGTTGCGCTCAGATTTTGTGGATGAATAACCAATTAACTGATTATGGTGTTAAGTATACAAAAACCCCAATCTTTTGTGATAACACCAGTGCAATTGCCATCTCTCACAATCCTGTCATGCACTCCAAAACCAAGCATATCGATCTCAGGTATCATTTTATTAGAGATCACATTATTAAAGGTGACATTGAACTTCATTTCATTCCCACTGATAAACAACTCGCTAATGTTTTTACAAAACCCTTGGATGTCAAAACGTTTAAACATCTCATCAGTGAGTTAGGTATGCTAAATCCTGTATAGCATCACCTCAGGGGGAAGTGTCAAATATTTTTGTGTTTAAAAGAATTTTTCTCTAAGGGGGAACTTTGCTTTCTAAAACGTATTTTGACAGAAATGCTTCAGAATTTCTGAAATGATTTCAGAATAATTGTATAAACTAAGATGGTTGAGATTCCTTAAATCTGATCATGCTCAGATTTTGTGTATTATTTCTGAGATGAGTCAGTCCTTTATAATGTATTTTGGATACTTGGTCGTTGTGTGAACACGTGAAGGTTACTGTATAACGTTTGAATAATGATACCTTTTGCTGACGTATCACACAAGTGGCGCCGTAAATGTAAAAGTGATGATCACTTTTTATTAATGAAAGTTGAAAAGTTTTCCAAAATGTGGGCCCTAACCGTCTTTGCATTAAATGCGGACGTGTAACCCAAAATTATTTCGGATTTCAAACCCGATCAAAATTGATTTCGATTAAAATAAAATTTCTTTTATGGGTTTGAATTTCAAAATTATTTTTATTTTATTTATTTTGGAAAAACCCTTTGTATTCCATCATAAATATAAATACCTTTTTCGAAAACAATTCCTTCATTTACTCTTCTTTACATTTACTCCCAATCATCATTCACTCTCATTCTTTCTTCTTCAAAAATTCCAAAACCCTAAATCATCATCATTTTCAGTTTTCCCTTGTAGACATTATGGCTAAAGTTTCCCAAGCCAAATCTCTTATAGCTTTCGAATACAAACCAACTAAAGTAGTCAAGGCTAGTCCTTCATGGCCAAAAGGGTTCGATCCATCGACCCTTCGGTTCAATATGAACAATTTTGTGGCCGCACTAAATGCCAAACACAAAACCTTAATGGGGAGGATAAACAAGTTTCTTGAAGAATCCCCTCTTCATTATGCCTTGACTGCAGATCCTCAAGTATTGTATCATAGGTACTTACTTGAATTCTAGTATACTGCTACTTTAAGCAAGGATGAAAAATCCATTGCTTTTTCTTTGAAAGAAGGCACAAAGCAGTCACATATCTCATTTCCCAGATTTCTGAGCATATGCTTCATGAACATGCTTGGAGAGGCGTATCACGAGGAGGGGCTTTAGGCTTCAGCGACAGAGTTCTGCAGGGACATTTCAAAGGCATCAACTTCAGAACCTGAACCAGAACTCTCCGATGCAATGCTTCAGGTAATAAATAAAATTGAAACAGCACGACCGGCTGGCTCATAAAGGTCACCAAGCGGGTCACAAAAGAATGTGAGACCCATTGGTGCACCTGGTGGTAAATTATTAAAGATGTTTAAAACCCCAGCAACTTCATCTACCCAACCACCAATCCCCTCTTCCACTGACCAACCTGAGGATCTCCCAAAAGATCCCTTAGGATCTCCAAAGGGCTTGTTAAAACATCGTAAATATAAGCAGTCCTCACAACCCAAGGACATTAGTACCGAAGCTAACCCTTCTGGTTCTTCCCAACAAGAACCAGAAGAAGGTCAAATGGGAAACCCACAAGCAGCCATCTCCAAAACTTCTTTAGGAGGAGATGGTGAAGATAATACAAGTGTGCCAACCCAGCACACATTAGAGTCCGTGTCTACACGTGCACCCCCTGAAACTTCACATATCTTACACTCTTCTGATGTACGAATTGATGAAGTCTTTGGTGTGACACCACCTGAGACTGAGATTCCAGACTCTACGGCCAATGAAGTGATTCTTGATGATGGTACGAGAATCATTAAGGCAACCCCCATGCCTACTGTCACTGGCGATGATACTTTGGTTGAGCCAACCCATAAATCTGGTGACGATGCATCTGCAGCAGCAGTTGTTGAACCAGAAGCTGGTTCAGGTACCAGTGATCTGAACCAGGGCATATCTGATCAGACTGTAGTTTTAACTGACCTCTGGGATGAAGATGAGCCACCTCAAGGGAATCTTGATTCCTTTGCTGATTTTGACTTTGATGAGGGCTTACTGGAGGAGAATCAGTCTTCTGATTCTGAGCCAACCTTCAGCCTCACAAACGTTCCTCCTCCCCTAGAAATCCAAAATATACTTGTTGAACAACCATATCGCCAACCACCAACTTCTCATGAACACCCATATTTTCCACCTGGCTCTACACCTGCCTATGTTACTTCCCCTCGTTTTCAACCACTTGATGAAATTCTGACCTTGCTGAAGAAAGAACATGTTGTTGCTCCTCCTCCTCCTGCTTCATTTTCTGAGGAAGATAGAAAAATGCTGAAAGATTTAACTGAAAAAGAGGCTCTGAACCTTAACTCATCCTTCAGATTAAGGGCTCAGTTCTCTACAATGGCAAAGGGCATTTTTGATTGCCTTCAGCAGCAGAGTTGGGAACCTTTGAAGGCCATGCAGACGGCGATTGATTTGTATGCCAAGATGCCTTCTGAGGTCCCCAAAGGGGGAAATGTGCCTATTGGTTTGCTTTCAAGTACTCAAGAATTAATAGAGGCAACCAAGAAGCAAGCTGAGGTACAATTTGGTGGTGCCTCAGTTCAGGGGGAACAACAAAAGCAGGCTGAACCTGAAAAAAAAGATAAGGGCAACGCCCAGATGGTTGAAGAACCCAAGTCCAAAGGTTCAAAAGGTTCTGGACTTGTGGTTGGTGAAAATGTAGATGAGTATGGTTATCCCCTTCATGATCTAGATGCTGACAACAAGAAGTTAGAGGCTCTGCAGAAGCAAGTCTCTAATCAATATATTATGTGGAGGGAAAACAAGGAAAGGGAAAGGAAACAACATCTGAAGATGGGGACCCTTGATCATGTGGATGCTGCAGCTTTTGGTCTTTCACTGGAAAGATATCAGAAGATCAAGAATGATCCAAGGGTGCAGAAGGCCTTAGTAGAAATGGGTGAATATGAATATGGGAAGATGTACTCTACTTAGAAAAAAGCTGGACCATCTCACATTCAAGTTGTCCATTGAGGACTTGGTGAAAAATAGAGAAAAGGAGATGGTGATTAAAAAGAAAGAAATTCTGGCTGGAGTTCCGAAGGTTGAGAAAGAGCTGTCAAAGCCACCCACAAAACCCAAAGTGACTGGACCAAGGTCTTCAAGGAAGAATATTCGTGATGCTGACCTTTCTACCTTCAAGCCCATTTCTGATGATGCTGCTGAGATCCAAAGAAAGCATGAAAAGGATCAATATGAGCATTATCTGAAGCATCGATCTCATCCAGCCAAAATAATTGATGTTGAAATAACTAAGGCTGATGGATTGAAGTTATTTGATTTGGTGGTGACCAGAGAAGGAAGGGCAGCTGAAGAATATACTCAGGTTTCAGTTCATGAATTTGGCTTGGCTGAGCATAGAGAGATGATCCAGATTCTGAAGGCGAAGCCAAAATCTGCTCTAATTGGTGCATGGCTATCTAGAATACAACAAAAGATGCAGGCCAAGGTAGAGATGGAGATCAGATTGTTTGGGAAGAAGGATCACTCTCCACTGAAGAGGAAAGCTACTGAAGCTCCTTCTGGCTCAAGGGCTGCAAAGAAGTAGTTTCCTTCTTCAGAATATTATTTACTTGTATTTTTATTTGCATTTGTAACAAACAAATATGTCTGTATATATATGTTACAAATTGTAGCCAACAAGTAGATAATAAGTTTAAGTTAGAAAAACAACCAGAAAATTCTGAGTCATCAATGATCTATAAGATGTCTTTAGAAAATTTTTACAACTTAAACTAAAACTTGCATTTCAGACTTACAAACATGTATAGATAGAAGTCTGAGATGCATGCACTATTTCAGAACAAATAGGGGGAATTTGTTGGGTCGAAAATCGACCAAGTATAATTTGTTCAGAAATAGTAGAAGTTCAGTGAAGATACTTGTACAGAATTCTGAACCTCTTCGGAATTAAGTTCACTGAAGCTTCATTTCAGTATCAGATCAGCCAAACTGAAAGCATTCATTCTGAAGTCAAAGACTGAAGACTGAAGACTGAAGACTGAAGAAAGAGAAGAGAAGATTCTACCTGATCGAAGACTGAAGCATCTTAGTGTAAAGTACTTACAACACTTTACATTGATTACGAGGAAGCCTTTTTACTTTACCAACCTTTACCTAGTTAATAGCTTTATTCATTAACAAGTACAAGGTTGGGTAAAAGGTTGGGAATAAAGTGTGAAATGTCACATCAAATAACTTTCACACTTAACCTTAAAAGTACGCATGTTAAGGAATTGACTTTAATTCCTTAAATGCTCCCAACCATATTTGTACGGCCTGGTCCACATCAGCATGAACCTTGCCTATAAATATAAAGGCTTCTCACAACTTGCAAATGGCTTGAAACTTTGGCATTGCAACTTGTGAGATATACTCTAAGTAATCCTTACGAGTATTTCCAAGTTATTAGATCACTTGTATTTCTAGGTTGTTTAGATATTTACACTTTTCTGTAACATCCCTAACTTTTTAATTAACGGTTGACTTGAGTCGTTAAGTCAATGTAAAGTGTTCGTTAAGTTTAGGGTGGATTAACGCTTATATGTAGTTAAAGTGTTTTATGTGTGAGACTTGAATGTCTTATTAATTGATGTAGAAATATGTTTAAAGAAGAAGTTATGTGCCTTTTAGAGGTGTTCAAAGTGTTAATCAAGTTGTATATAGTCCATAGAGGTGTTTTGGGCTAATAATATGACTTTACGAAGTTTAGGGACCAGTTTTGACATGGTGTGAAAGTCAAAAACGGGATTAGGGCCAATGGGGGAGTCATTAGTTTATCAAATTAGATCTAATAACTTTTCTCCCAAGCCCTAGCCACCCCTTTGATCCCCTATCAAATTCCTAAGCCGAAAATCCTTCAAAACGTGTGATTCAAGTGAAGTTTGATCAAGATCTCTCATCCTTGCTTTCATCTACAGGTAATATAGACGATTTCCCTTTGATTTGTGATTATAAGAGTCGATCATATGGATCTTACTTCTGGTCTCTAGGGTTGAGATTGATTTGATTATGTTTCATTGTCGATTATTGAGGTTTTCGGAATTAAGTTCACTGAAGCTTCATTTCAGTATCAGATCAGCCAAACTGAAAGCATTCATTCTGAAGTCAAAGACTGAAGACTGAAGACTGAAGACTGAAGAAAGAGAATCATCTCAGAAGCAGAAACCAGAGAAGATTCTACCTGATCGAAGACTGAAGCATCTCAGTGTAAAGTACTTACAACACTTTACACTGATTACTGGACTGAGACTGAAGACTGGAGACTGGAGACTGGAGACTGGAAGACTGGAGACTGAGACTGGAGACTGGAGACTGGAGACTGAGACTGGAGACTGGAGACTGGAGACTGAGACTGGAGACTGGAGACTGGAGACTGGAGACTGGAGACTGGAGACTGGAGACTGGAGACTGGAGACTGGAGACTGGAGACTGGAGACTGGAGACTGGAGACTGGAGACTGGAGACTGGAGACTGGAGACTGGAGACTGGAGACTGGAGACTGGAGACTGGAGACTGGAGACTGGAGACTGGAGACTGGAGACTGGAGACTGGAGACTGGAGACTGGAGACTGGAGACTGGAGACTGGAGACTGGAGACTGGAGACTAGAGACTGGAGACTGGAGCCTGGAGACTGGAGACTGGAGCCTGGAGACTGAGACTGGAGACTGGAGACTGGAGACTGAGACTGAGACTGGAGACTGGAGACTGAGACTGGAGACTGAGACTGAGACTGGAGACTGGAGACTGGAGACTGAGACTGAGACTGGAGACTGGAGACTGAGACTGGAGACTGGAGACTGAGACTGAGACTGGAGACTGAGACTGAGACTGGAGACTGGAGACTGAGACTGGAGACTGAGACTGAGACTGGAGACTGAGACTGGAGACTGGAGACTGAGACTGGAGACTGAGACTGGAAGACTGGAGACTGAGACTGGAGACTGGAGACTGAGACTGGAGACTGGAGACTGAGACTGAGACTGGAGACTGAGACTGAGACTGGAGACTGGAGACTGAGACTGGAGACTGGAGACTGGAGACTGAGACTGGAGACTGGAGACTGAGACTGAGACTGGAGACTGGAGACTGGAGACTGGAGACTGGAGACTGGAGACTGAGACTGGAAGACTGGAGACTGAGACTGGAGACTGGAGACTGAGACTGGAGACTGGAGACTGAGACTGAGACTGGAGACTGAGACTGAGACTGGAGACTGAGACTGGAGACTGGAGACTGAGACTGGAGACTGGAGACTGAGACTGGAGACTGGAGACTGAGACTGAGACTGGAGACTGAGACTGGAGACTGGAGACTGAGACTGGAGACTGAGACTGAGACTGGAGACTGAGACTGGAGACTGAGACTGAGACTGGAGACTGAGACTGAGACTGGAGACTGGAGACTGAGACTGAGACTGGAGACTGAGACTGAGACTGGAGACTGAGACTGGAGACTGGAGACTGAGACTGAGACTGGAGACTGAGACTGAGACTGGAGACTGGAGACTGGAGACTGGAGACTGAGACTGGAGACTGAGACTGAGACTGGAGACTGAGACTGAGACTGGAGACTGGAGACTGGAGACTGAGACTGGAGACTGGAGACTGGAGACTGAGACTGGAGACTGGAGACTGAGACTGGAGACTGGAGACTGAGACTGGAGACTGGAGACTGAGACTGAGACTGGAGACTGGAGACTGAGACTGAGACTGGAGACTGGAGACTGGAGACTGGAGACTGAGACTGGAGACTGAGACTGAGACTGGAGACTGAGACTGAGACTGGAGACTGGAGACTGAGACTGGAGACTGGAGACTGAGACTGAGACTGGAGACTGAGACTGAGACTGGAGACTGGAGACTGAGACTGGAGACTGAGACTGGAGACTGGAGACTGAGACTGGAGACTGGAGACTGAGACTGGAGACTGGAGACTGAGACTGGAGACTGGAGACTGAGACTGGAGACTGGAGACTGAGACTGAGACTGGAGACTGAGACTGAGACTGGAGACTGGACTGAGACTGAGATCAAATCAGATCTAATAACTTTTCTCCCAAGCCCTAGCCACCCCTTTGATCCCCTATCAAATTCCTAAGCCGAAAATCCTTCAAAACGTGTGATTCAAGTGAAGTTTGATCAAGATCTCTCATCCTTGCTTTCATCTACAGGTAATATAGACGATTTCCCTTTGATTTGTGATTATAAGAGTCGATCATATGGATCTTACTTCTGGTCTCTAGGGTTGAGATTGATTTGATTATGTTTCATTGTCGATTATTGAGGTTTTCGGGTAATTTAATGTATTGTAATTGTATCCTCTTGTTCCTGGAACAAGTGATCATGTGAAATCATTATATGAGTCATATTTTGGGTGCATATGAGGTTCATAGGTCGTGGTGGTTGCTATGGTCATCTGATGGTCGAAAATTGCTTGCAAAACTAAGGGTTTACTAGATCTGAAAAATTAGTAATATTGCAAAAATCATATCTCTTTCAATTAAAAGAGTTATAAGATGAATCTTATATTTTTGAAAAGGTCTATGTGTCCTCTTGATTCGATATGAACAATGTTTCTTTTGATTTTGCCCAGATATGGATGAAAAATGTCAATTTCCAGAAGTGGTTGGATTTAAGACGAATTCTGTAGGTCTGTTTTGCAGATGCCATAACTAATTCATTAGAGATCTTCAAGAGTCAAACTTTATATTTCTGGAAAGGTCTTTGAATTCCCTACATTCCTTAAGAACTAAGTTTTGACTCATTTGGTCGTCTTGAGGTCGAAAAGTCGCCTACAAGTGAAGGGCGCGAGTCAGTCTTTAGACTAGCACTCCATATGCGGCGCATATAACCTATGTGCGGCGCATATCGGGGCCTGGGAGGTTTCTGGGTGATTTTTGAAGCAAATATCCGACGCATATTCAAAGCATGCGCCACATAAAGGGTCTGTGAGCCCGTTTGAGGTCCGAAACAAGCGTTTAAGGGTCCTATAAGTGTGCCTAAGTTAATGTATGGTCTTATAACCTTATTAGGTTGGGTTTATACAAGTTTAATGACTATGAACTCGAGATAGGTTGTCGGGATCACAAACAAGATACATTAACGTTGCTTATTGATCGTCACGAGGTAAGATACACTACTTTGACACGCTGAGGGTTCAACGAAAAGATGGTTTCAAATAATAACTTCCCAACTTATATCTTGAATTGTTTATGGGTATTCGGGGTTACACGGGAGGTGATATGGGTTATGTAGTTGACCATTGAGACCTGAAATGCAGTCCCAAATGAAGTATAATGTAGTGTATGTTATGATATGAAGTATAATGTAGTGTATGTTATGATATGAAGTATAATGTAGTGTATGTTATGATATGAAGTATAATGTAGTGTATGTTATGATATGAAGTATAATGTAGTGTATGTTATGATATGAAGTATAATGTAGTGTATGTTATGATATGAAGTATAATGTAGTGTATGTTATGATATGAAGTATAATGTAGTGTATGTTATGATATGAAGTATAATGTAGTGTATGTTATGATATGAAGTATAATGTAGTGTATGTTATGATATGAAGTATAATGTAGTGTATGTTATGATATGAAGTATAATGTAGTGTATGTTATGATATGAAGTATAATGTAGTGTATGTTATGATATGAAGTATAATGTAGTGTATGTTATGATATGAAGTATAATGTAGTGTTATGTTATGAAGTGATATGCAGTAGCTTGTGATGTTATGAGATGCAGTATATGTTGTTATTAATTGATGTTGTGCATGTTTGTGTGGCTTGCTCATCTAGTTCACTAGACTTGCTAAGTTGCCATGTCACGTGCACGTTTAAGGGCCCAAAACGTAAAAGCAGTAAACGTAGTAATTGTTTAGGTAATGCAGTCACCTAAACTAAATAATGCAGTGTCGAGCTCGTTAAACTTTGATGCAGGAAAGTGTTAAGCTTAACCCGTACTTGCCCTAGCCCGGCTAAGTGCTTTGACGTAGGTTGCTTGGGTGGCTCCTAGCAACATGGTCATTGAGATGCAGTTGAGTAATACGAGGGGTCTGACCCGCCCTCATTTGTCTTGTGCATACGGATTACTCCGGAATTGGCTTGCCATTCCTTAACGACGTTTGATGTTCAACTGAATGGTTGTCATCTAGTCGGGTGTAACTTATGTTACACATTGACGCAGTTAAAATGTAGTAAAGCAGTTAAAACGTAGAAAAGCAGTTAAATGTAGAAAGCAGTTATGTGGTTATATGTGTGTAATGAAGTAAAGCAGGATAGGCACATTTAGGGTTATTCATCCTAGTATGTTATGTTGATGACGTGGTATGTTTGATGTGTGTTGTGCCTTAATGAAGTATATAAATCCATAATGTTTGAAATGGACAAATGTTTTATAACTTAAGTGTTATCTTACTTAGCTAATTCGTTAGCTAACACTTGTCTTTTGAAATGTGTTGCTCCCTCAGGTTTAGCGTAGCTGAGGTAGTTGATGAAGAAGAGTGAGGAATGGGTAGATAGCTTGCTGATGACCTTAGCTACCCATAGTTGTTGCACATTTTTAGACTCTTGCTTATGTTTTGGCATTTATGTAGTTTGCATGTTATGTAGTCGGTTGTTTTGTGTTGGGCAGCCGACGGGTTTCTATTTAAACTTGTTTTGACGATATGACCGAGTAACACCAATGATTAAAGAAACCAAACAGATTTTAATTGGTTTGGACTTTCAAAGTTTACATCCGCTTTGTTATAACGCCGTTAGGCAAAAAATTTTGGAAACCCGTATTTTTAAATGAAGGGTGTTACAAGTTGGTATCAGAGAAATGGTTTAAGTGAACCAATGACTATAAGTGTGCCATAGGAATTGGAATTAAACTGATAGACGACAAGTTAGGCTTAAGTAGGTATGCTTAGCTTTGAGATGAAATGCCTTAGGACGGGTTTGGGATGAGTGAGAGTGTAGGATTAAGGCTATATGATGATTGTTTATTGATATGTGAATATGTTTTTAGCCTTTATTCTTTTATTTCTCGTTTTTCCCGTCGCTAAGTTATCCTATTGCTACGATAGACAGTCCTCGAGGTGATCTTCTATTCCTCTAACTGAATTCGATAAAGTTGTGCTTTATATTATGTGAGATGGACAAAGGTTGGAGGGTTAGGTGAGATGGTGAAAATCAATGTTGTCTAGCCATGAGGTTAGTGACAAGGACCGTAAAGGATATGAGATGTTGTATGTGTGCTGAAAATCATGTGAATTGGAATTGATGGGAAAAAGGGGCGATACACAAACGTGGTAACGAACATGCGTGTGAAAGGATACAATTACAATTATGATACGGAACATAATTGCAAGCGTATCACGACGCGAACGTGTTTGTATGGCCATGCTTGTGTTGACCGATGCAGAAAGTAACGAAGTTGGAGAGGTTTCTATGTATTGAATCCTTATGTGTCGAGAGTAAACACCGTCTAGCAAACTTTAATGACGTTGATGCCTCAAGTGAGTGGAAATGTGTGAAGATCGGTCAAAAGTTATAGCCGGTTAAATGTTTATGATAATTATGAAGTACATGAAGTTAAATGAAGTCTAAAGGTACGTGAGGAATGAAGTGATTGGTAGACAATGTTGTTGAGTCTACTAGTTCAAAGGACATGTACTTGAACTTGACAATTAGAGTTAATGCTGGATATTTGAAGGGTGATAAGCAGGTGATGCACAGAAGGGTTACCGGGTACACGTATGGAAGGATACAGTTACAATTCCGGTCGCGAACGTAATTGTAAATGTATCACGACATGTGTGTGTTTGTGAGACTGTGTCTGTGTTGATCCGACTGAAGAGAAGATGGGAAAGATGGAATCACTGGTTAGTGGCATAATTAACCATGTGAAGAGTAGACATGTATCTATGGATTAAAGAATGATGAAGCTGAAGCAAATAAAGAAGATAACGCTATGGATGATTGAACCTTTTAACCATGAAGCTCTTCCATTCGATGAACACCATGTTATGATGTGAGGTTACCTTCGAGCTGCGAAGTCTTAAAGTTGTGCATGGGTGTAAGGAAGACGCTTAGATTTTGTTTGAAATTTTCTTTCCTGGTCATAGATGGTATGCGGCGCATATTCTTAGTTTTTAAGTTTATGCGGGGCATGTTGAAATGCATGAAAGTTACTGTTCAGAAATGCTCGAGTTATGAGGCGCATGCACCATCCATGCGGTGCATATTTTGGTCTGTTTTGGATTTACGATTCGCTCAGTTTAGATTTCGTTACGGGATGATATATGACGATTGGAACGAGTATTCACAGCTGGAGATTCTTCCTTATATTGCATGAATGTGTGGTGAACTAACACGTGAACCTTTTTAGCAGTTCTATCGCTTACTGCCTTTGTCGGTGTGACGTGAAGGTGTTGTTGATATCCTATATTTGTACAAGATTTTATGTTTGGCCGCTTCTCAAAGATAATGATTTTTTTTTCCTTATGAAAAGTTAAGAGGTTGGATGACGGAGTTAACTATGGATCCTTAAATCACAAGAAGTAGAAGTTTTCAGGAGCATTCGGTTCCGAATTGATCATGTTTCTCGCCTATGTGATTTACTCATGTAAGGCAAAGGTTGTGTATTTCTAAAGTCGAGGTCACTCGTAGTTTTGAGATGTTCTATTAATGTTCTCGGTTTCATTGCGATCGTGAGGTCAAACCCTCTGTTGATGTGTGACGAGTGCTACTTTTATTCAAAGACACCTTTCGTTTTGTTCTCACTTATAGGAAGAAGTTAATGTTTTCGATTGTGGGATGTATTTCTTTCTATAAGATGGGTTTACGATTGGTACTACCATATGATGAAGTTGATGATGAAAGTCCTGTTTAAGTTAATTATACGCTCATTATGACTCTATTGAGTTTCTTAAAGTCCTGCATGTTAACGAATGGTCCTTACCATGTCGTGAACTTAAGGGATAAAGTTTAAAGTTTCTCTAGACCGTTCAGTCATTACATTCGGCGATGACATTATTATCTATTCTAAGTATGACGAAGAACATCATGTTGTGTAAGGAACGTTACTACGATTTTCTATAAGTAGAGGCCTAATTTTAAATTCGCCCAAAGTGAGTAAAAGTTAAAGTAGAAGCTGACGCGTAGAATTGAAAGGAACAAGGTTCCATTTAATGTTTAATTCCATGACTATAAGGTTAGGGTAAGCAATTGTCTACAATGAGCCAGTCCAAGGTGATGCTTCTAGAGACGAAGATGTTGGTATTATGTGGGTGGATTCTGAAAATTCATAAATAACCAGCGTGGAACTATAAGTCTAAAAGTAAGATTTCGGTATCCGAGAACGAAATGACTAAAAGTTGTACTTGAGGAAGTTTATGAACCGTGGTGACATGCTCATTTGGATGCTGCCTGAAGTGTGATACGACCTATTATGATACGAGGTGTAGTAAATTTTATATGTTGACGTGTGACTGGGTTAAAATCCAAGACTAGACACCGAAAGTTTGGTAGCAATCCAAACAGTTTAACGATCCTTTAACGAAAGTGAGGAGTCATGTAACCGTGGACTAAGAGACAAAATTGCGTGGGAAGCGAAAGGTAATGATAAGACATGAGCAGTTAGTAGGAAAGTTGTCCAAGAATGCTTATTTTGTTTTGTGAGCTATTACGCCGTTTCCTTGGACATGAGAGAAAAGATGTGTGATCAAGAAGTGCTCTTAAAGTGTGAAAGTAAATGGTGGAATGTTTTGAATCGAGACGGCCATTATATGAAAATTTTTAAAGATGTTTGACAAAGTATGAGGAAAATGGTGAACTCAAGTGATGCCTATCACTCTTAGATTGATGGGAAAGAGAATGAATGAGTTAGAAACTTGGTAAAACCATATGATGGCGTGATGGCGCCTCGAGATTTATTGTTGTGTTCATAGGCAACAATGATTATGCCATAGGTGTTGATGTCAAACAACCATTTAAAAATCACATATGCATCCAACTAGTACCACTAACGAAGAACACACATGCCACCAATATCATAATAATATATAAAAAGGAATTAAATCATCAAGATCTCGACACAACGATAATTGAAATCAACTCTTTGAATTAAAACATATAGCAATCACATCATTCGTCTAGTTTCCTCAAGGTGGATGATTGAATGTTTAGCCACTCATGATTAATTTAAAATAACAATCAAAATAAAAGAAGAACATGATGTACCAATCGTTCTTGAAATTGAAATTGCAAGACAATAAAATAGATACGATCTAAGTGGGTGCCCGTGAATCTTCAATGAATCGGACGAAGAAATCGACCCTTGATCCTCGAAGGAATCCCTTGGAGAGCAGCTCTTAGAAAGAATTTTGATGATTGGGAAAATAGGGTTTTTTTCTTTATATACCTCCCCCAAAATCTGCAGCAAAAGGCTGCAACCTGATACTCCCGTGCACTCACTGCGGCGCAGTGGCCTTGTGCACTTCCCACTGCGGCGCAGTGGGGTGTGAATGCTCCCACTGCGGCGCAGTGGGGTGTGAATGCTCCCACTGCGGCGCAGTGGGGTGTGAATGCTCCCACTGCGGCGCAGTGGGGTGTGAATGCTCCCACTGCGGCGCAGTGGGGTGTGAATGCTCCCACTGCGGCGCAGTGGGGTGTGATCTCCCACTGCGGCGCAGTGGGGTGTGAATCTCCCACTGCGGCGCAGTGGGGTGTGAATCTCCCACTGCGGCGCAGTGGGGTGTGAATCTCCCACTGCGGCGCAGTGGGGTGTGAATGCTCCCACTGCGGCGCAGTGGGGTGTGAATGCTCCCACTGCGGCGCAGTGGGGTGTGAATGCTCCCACTGATTGGCATTCAATTAAGACCAAATTCATTGAGTTGAAAAGATAATCGTAAAAGGATTAAGGTGCTCACGTGGTACCACCAACCGTGAGCAAATTACCCAATCACCTAAGTTGCTAGTTTAATTACCCAAGCCGGTACCACCAATGCCTAGACAACCTTACCAACAATTAGTTTGCTTGACTATCGAATTAACAATTGTGCCTATGTGAAGATAACGTGGTACCACCAACCGTGAGCAAATTACCCAATCACCTAAGTTGCTAGTTTAATTACCCAAGCCGGTACCACCAATGCCTAGACAACCTTACCAACAATTAGTTTGCTTGACTATCGAATTAACAATTGTGCCTATGTGAAGATAACGTGGTACCACCAACCGTGAGCAAATTACCCAATCACCTAAGTTGCTAGTTTAATTACCCAAGCCGGTACCACCAACCGTGAGCAAATTACCCAATCACCTAAGTTGCTAGTTTAATTACCCAAGCCGGTACCACCAATGCCTAGACAACCTTACCAACAATTAGTTTGCTTGACTATCGAATTAACAATTGTGCCTATGTGAAGATAACGTGGTACCACCAACCGTGAGCAAATTACCCAATCACCTAAGTTGCTAGTTTAATTACCCAAGCCGGTACCACCAATGCCTAGACAACCTTACCAACAATTAGTTTGCTTGACTATCGAATTAACAATTGTGCCTATGTGAAGATAACGTGGTACCACCAACCGTGAGCAAATTACCCAATCACCTAAGTTGCTAGTTTAATTACCCAAGCCGGTACCACCAATGCCTAGACAACCTTACCAACAATTAGTTTGCTTGACTATCGAATTAACAATTGTGCCTATGTGAAGATAACGTGGTACCACCAACCGTGAGCAAATTACCCAATCACCTAAGTTGCTAGTTTAATTACCCAAGCCGGTACCACCAATGCCTAGACAACCTTACCAACAATTAGTTTGCTTGACTATCGAATTAACAATTGTGCCTATGTGAAGATAACGTGGTACCACCAACCGTGAGCAAATTACCCAATCACCTAAGTTGCTAGTTTAATTACCCAAGCCGGTACCACCAACCGTGAGCAAATTACCCAATCACCTAAGTTGCTAGTTTAATTACCCAAGCCGGTACCACCAATGCCTAGACAACCTTACCAACAATTAGTTTGCTTGACTATCGAATTAACAATTGTGCCTATGTGAAGATAACGTGGTACCACCAACCGTGAGCAAATTACCCAATCACCTAAGTTGCTAGTTTAATTACCCAAGCCGGTACCACCAATGCCTAGACAACCTTACCAACAATTAGTTTGCTTGACTATCGAATTAACAATTGTGCCTATGTGAAGATAACGTGGTACCACCAACCGTGAGCAAATTACCCAATCACCTAAGTTGCTAGTTTAATTACCCAAGCCGGTACCACCAATGCCTAGACAACCTTACCAACAATTAGTTTGCTTGACTATCGAATTAACAATTGTGCCTATGTGAAGATAACGTGGTACCACCAACCGTGAGCAAATTACCCAATCACCTAAGTTGCTAGTTTAATTACCCAAGCCGGTACCACCAATGCCTAGACAACCTTACCAACAATTAGTTTGCTTGACTATCGAATTAACAATTGTGCCTATGTGAAGATAACGTGGTACCACCAACCGTGAGCAAATTACCCAATCACCTAAGTTGCTAGTTTAATTACCCAAGCCGGTACCACCAATGCCTAGACAACCTTACCAACAATTAGTTTGCTTGACTATCGAATTAACAATTGTGCCTATGTGAAGATAACGTGGTACCACCAACCGTGAGCAAATTACCCAATCACCTAAGTTGCTAGTTTAATTACCCAAGCCGGTACCACCAATGCCTAGACAACCTTACCAACAATTAGTTTGCTTGACTATCGAATTAACAATTGTGCCTATGTGAAGATAACGTGGTACCACCAACCGTTACAAAACACCTTCCCACTGCGGCGCAGTGGGGTGTGATTCCCACTGCGGCGCAGTGGGGTGTGAATGCTCCCACTGCGGCGCAGTGGGGTGTGAATGCTCCCACTGCGGCGCAGTGGGGTGTGAATCTCCCACTGCGGCGCAGTGGGGTGTGAATGCTCCCACTGCGGCGCAGTGGGGTGTGAATCTCCCACTGCGGCGCAGTGGGGTGTGAATGCTCCCACTGCGGCGCAGTGGGGTGTGAATCTCCCACTGCGGCGCAGTGGGGTGTGAATGCTCCCACTGCGGCGCAGTGGGGTGTGAATCTCCCACTGCGGCGCAGTGGGGTGTGAATGCTCCCACTGCGGCGCAGTGGGGTGTGAATCTCCCACTGCGGCGCAGTGGGGTGTGAATGCTCCCACTGCGGCGCAGTGGGGTGTGAATCTCCCACTGCGGCGCAGTGGGGTGTGAATGCTCCCACTGCGGCGCAGTGGGGTGTGAATCTCCCACTGCGGCGCAGTGGGG
>CM067174.1:71112347-71214847 GCA_034093135.1 Erigeron breviscapus | reverse complement strand
TCCTTAACATGGAAATCCTCCTGATTAACTTGTGGAGACAGATGGGTCTGGCACTCCTCAGAATCAAATACACCCATCCTCTTGTAAATCCGGGTGATGAAGTGTCCCAAAACCAACTCTGAGTCAGAATGATTACACATGCGATCAATCACAACCATCGGGGCCAATGCAAACTTCCTAGGAGCCCCCTCTGAAAACAGCTTTAGCAACCACAAATCAGTCTGGTATGCCTTGTCCCAATGAGTAGACCTCTGGACCAAAAACGTAACTATCATCCTGTGAAGCAACCTAAGCTTAACACTGTGGATCTTAGACACACTAACCGTCCCACCAGAAGGCCAAGCCTCTCCTCCAGAAATCCGACCCCAATACTGTGGAATGGACTCACCATCACCCAAATCAGCTTTGACATAATAACCCTGTCTCAAAAGTTGCCTGAAGTCCTGGTTATCCAACTCTTGCCTAGAATACATACCAGCATAAAACCCAAACTCAGCTATAGACAGCTTCCTCTGCTGTCCCCCACAGTAAAACAAAACAACCCTTTCTTCAAAAATATCCTTGATCTTATTCAATTCCTTAGTCAATTTCAAAAATATCCTTGATCTTATTCAATTCCTTAGTCAATTTCAAAGTAGAATAAAACTCAAGGCATAACTCACGATAGACAGGTTCCCTGTTAAGAAAAATCTGTTGCCACATATCACTAATAACTGTCCTATCACCAACCCTCGCTTCTATACTAAACCACCTTCCAATATCACCCTGAACCCCAAAAAACCGAGCATCAGATTGAGCAAGATACCTGGGTGGGCAAACAACTTGCTTATGAAGCGTGTAAAGCTTGTTCAAATAATTGTTCTTGTGGGGTTGCCTAGCCCCATCAAACTCTAACCATGCATGCTTCTCGTTCAATGCACCCGGCCAAAAATTAAGAGGAGGTACCTCTGGTTCTCTCCTAGCCGTCTTACCGGGGACATCGGCAGTCCCGCTAGATTGTCCCACCTCCGCTTGCTTCCTCTTATCAGTAGCAGTCTGCAATCACAAACATTAAAGCAAACAAACACGTTAAATGTGGAATGCAAAACTTGAAACCTCATTCAACATCAAACTCAACTGTGGGCAGAAGATTCCCACTGCGGCGCAGTGGGACTGGTTGGTCCTCACTGCGGCGCAGTGAGGCAAGTCACACGTGCAGGTCAGGTGCGCCCACTGCGGCGCAGTGAGGCAAGTAACACGTGCAGGTCAGGTGTGGCCACTGCGGCGCAGTGGGCTAAGAAATCTGGGTAGGTTCTTGTTTTCATTACGACAGGGTAATTAATCATTCCATCAGCAACAACAAGCAATAATCACCACATAATCAAACATTACTTCCCCCCACACTTATTCATCCATAAATCCCCAAATTTTTCAAAACCCTAACTTCAATTTCAAAGTCAAATTCGGAAGAACAAGTGTTTGAATTGAGAAATTAACCACCCCATTAGCATCAATAGCCCTTAAACAACAAAACCCATGAATTAATTCGGAATTGAAAACCCTAGAAATTAAAAATCAAAAATTAAGTAAAATAAAGAAAATAATCAAGAAAACTTACTCCTCTTCCCATGATGATGATAGATAGATGATAATCTAGGAGAAAAGAGGAAGAAAATGCAAGATTGATGTGAGTTTATGGGTAAATTCGGGTGCTTGGGGGGGGGTGGGGGGGGGGGGGGGGGGGGGGGGGGGGGGGGGGGGGGGGGGGGGGGGGGGGGGGGGGGGGGGGGGGGGGGGGGGGGGGGGGGGGGGGGGGGGGGGGGGGGGGGGGGGGGGGGGGGGGGGGGGGGGGGGGGGGGGGGGGGGGGGGGGGGGGGGGGGGGGGGGGGGGGGGGGGGGGGGGGGGGGGGGGGGGGGGGGGGGGGGGGGGGGGGGGGGGGGGGGGGGGGGGGGGGGGGGGGGGGGGGGGGGGGGGGGGGGGGGGGGGGGGGGGGGGGGGGGGGGGGGGGGGGGGGGGGGGGGGGGGGGGGGGGGGGGGGGGGGGGGGGGGGGGGGGGGGGGGGGGGGGGGGGGGGGGGGGGGGGGGGGGGGGGGGGGGGGGGGGGGGGGGGGGGGGGGGGGGGGGGGGGGGGGGGGGGGGGGGGGGGGGGGGGGGGGGGGGGGGGGGGGGGGGGGGGGGGGGGGGGGGGGGGGGGGGGGGGGGGGGGGGGGGGGGGGGGGGGGGGGGGGGGGGGGGGGGGGGGGGGGGGGGGGGGGGGGGGGGGGGGGGGGGGGGGGGGGGGGGGGGGGGGGGGGGGGGGGGGGGGGGGGGGGGGGGGGGGGGGGGGGGGGGGGGGGGGGGGGGGGGGGGGGGGGGGGGGGGGGGGGGGGGGGGGGGGGGGGGGGGGGGGGGGGGGGGGGGGGGGGGGGGGGGGGGGGGGGGGGGGGGGGGGGGGGGGGGGGGGGGGGGGGGGGGGGGGGGGGGGGGGGGGGGGGGGGGGGGGGGGGGGGGGGGGGGGGGGGGGGGGGGGGGGGGGGGGGGGGGGGGGGGGGGGGGGGGGGGGGGGGGGGGGGGGGGGGGGGGGGGGGGGGGGGGGGGGGGGGGGGGGGGGGGGGGGGGGGGGGGGGGGGGGGGGGGGGGGGGGGGGGGGGGGGGGGGGGGGGGGGGGGGGGGGGGGGGGGGGGGGGGGGGGGGGGGGGGGGGGGGGGGGGGGGGGGGGGGGGGGGGGGGGGGGGGGGGGGGGGGGGGGGGGGGGGGGGGGGGGGGGGGGGGGGGGGGGGGGGGGGGGGGGGGGGGGGGGGGGGGGGGGGGGGGGGGGGGGGGGGGGGGGGGGGGGGGGGGGGGGGGGGGGGGGGGGGGGGGGGGGGGGGGGGGGGGGGGGGGGGGGGGGGGGGGGGGGGGGGGGGGGGGGGGGGGGGGGGGGGGGGGGGGGGGGGGGGGGGGGGGGGGGGGGGGGGGGGGGGGGGGGGGGGGGGGGGGGGGGGGGGGGGGGGGGGGGGGGGGGGGGGGGGGGGGGGGGGGGGGGGGGGGGGGGGGGGGGGGGGGGGGGGGGGGGGGGGGGGGGGGGGGGGGGGGGGGGGGGGGGGGGGGGGGGGGGGGGGGGGGGGGGGGGGGGGGGGGGGGGGGGGGGGGGGGGGGGGGGGGGGGGGGGGGGGGGGGGGGGGGGGGGGGGGGGGGGGGGGGGGGGGGGGGGGGGGGGGGGGGGGGGGGGGGGGGGGGGGGGGGGGGGGGGGGGGGGGGGGGGGGGGGGGGGGGGGGGGGGGGGGGGGGGGGGGGGGGGGGGGGGGGGGGGGGGGGGGGGGGGGGGGGGGGGGGGGGGGGGGGGGGGGGGGGGGGGGGGGGGGGGGGGGGGGGGGGGGGGGGGGGGGGGGGGGGGGGGGGGGGGGGGGGGGGGGGGGGGGGGGGGGGGGGGGGGGGGGGGGGGGGGGGGGGGGGGGGGGGGGGGGGGGGGGGGGGGGGGGGGGGGGGGGGGGGGGGGGGGGGGGGGGGGGGGGGGGGGGGGGGGGGGGGGGGGGGGGGGGGGGGGGGGGGGGGGGGGGGGGGGGGGGGGGGGGGGGTTCTAAGTTCACTAGCTTCCATCATATCCAAATTCAGATTCCTCAACGCCCAATACGCCTTATGCTCTATCTCAATAGGAAGATGGCAAGTTTTGCCATAGAGCAACCGGTATGGCGTGGTGCCAATCGGCGTCTTAAAAGCCGTCCTAAACGCCCACAAGGCGTCATCCAACTTCTTCGACCAAACCTTGGGGTTATCTCCAACAGTTTTCTCTAAAATCCTTTTCAAAGCCCTATTGGTGTTTTCTACTTGTCCACTAGTTTGTGGATGATAAGAAGTAGAAAAATAATGCACAACACCATACTTCTTCATGACCTTAGCTAATTGATGATTTGCAAAATGGGTTCCTCGGTCACTAATCAAAGCTCTAGGGCAACCAAATCGACAGAATAATTGTTTCAAGAAATCAATGACTACCCTCGCGTCATTCGTGGGCAAAGCCTTGGCTTCGGCCCATTTAGACACGTAGTCAACGGCGACAAGAATATATTGAAACTTATTAGACGGTGGGAATGGTCCCATGAAGTCTATACCCCAAATATCAAATACCTCGCATACCTGAATGCTTTGTTGAGGCATCTCATCCCGCTTAGTAATGCTCCCTTGTCTTTGACAAATGTCACAAGTCTCTACCAAAGTCTGGGCCTCCTTGAAAATTGTAGGCCAATAGAAACCTGCATCAAAAACTTTCTTACCAGTAACTGAAGGACCGTAATGACCTCCAGTTGGACCATAGTGACAAGCATCAAGAATCTCCCTCGTCTCAGCTCCAGCTACACATCTCCTTACCATACCATCTGCACAAACACGAAACAAGTATGGACTATCCCAAAAATAGTGCTTAGCATCCGATATGAGCTTCTTCTTTTGTTGGGACGTGAAATCATTCGGTATCTCACCTGCAACCAAATAATTAGCAATATCTGCAAACCAAGGAGCATCATCAGAGTTAGAAATAAACATTAAAGACTCATCGGGGAAGTGATCATTAATCTCCCCATCTCGAAGTTCCTCCCGGTGAGGATCTTCCAAACGACTCAAATGGTCGGCCGCCAAGTTTTCAGCACCTTTCTTATCCTTAATCTCTATATCAAACTCTTGTAACAACAAAATCCATCGGATAAGCCTAGGTTTAGCATCTTGCTTCGAGAACAAGTACTTAAGGGCTGAATGGTCGGTGAAAACAATGGTCTTACTCAACACCAAATAAGATCTAAACTTATCAAAGGCAAAGACCACGGCAAGCAACTCCTTCTCAGTAGTGGTGTAATTATGCTGAGCGGGGTTCAAGGTCTTACTAGCAAAGTAAATTGGCTTGAAATGCTTATCAACCCTTTGCCCAAGCACGGCTCCCACAGCATAGTCACTTGCATCACACATCAATTCAAATGGCAATTCCCAATCCGGTCCAACCATGATAGGGGAATTAGTCAACTTCTCCTTTAAAACCTGAAATGCACTCAAACAAGCATCATCAAACACAAAAGGGACGTCCTTCTCCAACAAGTGGGTCATAGGACGAGTAATCTTAGAAAAATCCTTAATAAAACGGCGGTAAAAACCGGCATGTCCAAGAAAACTTCTTACCCCTTTCACATTGGAAGGCGGGGGTAATTTGGCTATAACATCTATCTTAGCCCTATCAACTTCAATCCCGGCCTTAGACACTTTATGCCCTAAAACAATTCCCTCGGTCACTAATCAAAGCTCTAGGGCAACCAAATCGACAGAATAATTGTTTCAAGAAATCAATGACTACCCTCGCGTCATTCGTGGGCAAAGCCTTGGCTTCGGCCCATTTAGACACGTAGTCAACGGCGACAAGAATATATTGAAACTTATTAGACGGTGGGAATGGTCCCATGAAGTCTATACCCCAAATATCAAATACCTCGCATACCTGAATGCTTTGTTGAGGCATCTCATCCCGCTTAGTAATGCCCTTGTCGGATCATTAAATGTATACAACCATATTTGTACGGCACAAAATTCACTGGTGAATTTTGTTGCCTATAAATACAAAGTCATATCCTTGAGAAAAATACTTTTTAGCATAACACTTTGCATGAAAGTGAATTTGTCCAAATACTCTCGATCTTAAACAGGGATACTTCACAACTTTAAGTATCTCGATCCTAAAGAGTTATTTGACAAATATAGATCATATTGTAACTCATAGGTTGTTAGGATACACACTTAATTGTGTTATCTTGATTCCGCAACAACCTTGTATTTTATTTAAACATCAATAAATGAAATACCCATGAAACATACATAATGGTCCACTTTATTTGTTTATTGCTTTAAGTCTTGTATTACTTTGTTTATATATCTTGCATCTTTATTTACAAGTAATACTAGTCCAATCTAGTGATTATTAGACTTGTTGTATTTTACACTTTCATTGGTTAACCATCTCGTAATTAAAGGGACTCACATTTGGTATCAGAGCAGAAGGCTAATCATTGCCTAGATCTGTTCTTGATGGCTAACCAAGAAAATACACAAGGTTTTAGTCTTGGTCCCGATCCTAATGTAAATATTCATGATCAAAATGAACCACAAAATGTTAATAACACTAATCCTCCACCTCCTCCTCCTACTCCTGCTTCTCCACACGTGCATGTGCACTACTCAAATAATCCTGTTCCTAAATTCAGTGGGAACAGTGATGAATTTGGTACGTGGAAGGCTAGGATGGTTTTGCATGTCACTGGTATTGAGAGGAACATGATGAAGATTTTAAACGAAGGTCCTTATGTACCTACATCACCTCTCAATCCACTTCTTGATCCTTCTGGATCTAGAAGAGGAAGGGAAAAGAGGGAGGAACATTGGTCAGAAGAGGAGAGGAGATTGGTGAATTTAGACACCCTTCTCAAAAACATGATCCTCGGGGCCGTTCCAGAAACCCTAATTCCCACACTAGTTCTTTTTCCTAGTGCCAAATCCATGTGGGATGAACTTCTTAACCAACATGAAGGAGGAGATGACACCATTGTCACCAGAAAGGTCTCCTTAAACAAGAGGTATGAGTCATTTTTTGCTCAACCTAACGAGTCTCTCACTGGTACTTACACCAGATTTATGAGTATCATAAACCAATTGAGAGGTCTTGGGGTTGAGAAGGACAAGGATATACTTCTGGAGAAATTTTGTGACATTCTACCCACCAAATGGTCTCACATGATACTTGTCTTACGACAAGGTAAAACTCTGCACACACACACTCTCTCAACTCTATATGGAGCCTTCAGGTACACTGAAGAAAATCAAGCTCAGAGAGTGGTTGCAGAACAAGATGCTTTTAACCATGCCTCCAGTACTCCTAAAGTGGTTAGTTATTCTGAACCACAAAATACAGCACTGATATCTTCTGAGAATGTATTTTCTATGAAGAAGATGGTGTCTGAACTTATGGATTCTGGAGAGTCCAGTCAAGTCTCTCCAGACTGTTGTGATGAAACTGAAGATGATGACCTTATTGCAATGATTGCTAAAACGTTTAACCGTTTCAAAGCAAGAGCAAATAAGCCATCTGGACAATTTGCATCCAGTTCTTCCACTGACAAGACCAATTTGACATGCTTTAAGTGTGGCAAAAAGGGTCATTTCATGAAAGAGTGCAGGTCCAACCAGTTTGTATCCAAGCCTGGTCCATTCTCTTCAAATAATAAGCCTGATGATAGCTATAAATTGAAATATAAAAAGCTTAAGGCCCAAATTGCTCTCATGGCACAACAAATGGAAACCAATAATAAGTGCATGATTGCAACAACTGAAGAGAAGTGGGTTCCTTCTGATGAATCATCTGCTGATGAAGAAGAGGAAAGAGATTGCTGTTACATGGCTCTGGAAGTTGATGAGCACCTGGTGAAGGAAGATGTCACATCTGGACGATGGGTGGACATTGTTATTAAAAAGGTTAGTGATTATGATAATGCAACTGACCAAGAACTAAAATTGGACATTGCTGAAGCTTTAAATTCTGATTTGATTTTTGTAGAAACTGTTAGATCTGATTGTGTAAATGGTCTAGAAACAGATTCTTCTGAAATAAATGCTTTAAAATCAAAATTAAAAGAGCTTCAAGACATTGAACTGGCATTTCAAGCCCAGGTTCTGGTAACTGAACAATTGATTCAAGAAAAGCAAGATCTTGAGATCATTTTAGAGAAAGAAAAACTGGTAATAAAGTCATGGCTAGAAACCAAAAAGCCATATGATGCTTCAGTTAAACAATTTCCTGCTCAAAAACGTGCATATTTAGATGGAAATACTAATGTAGCATCATTAATACCAGTAATCGATCGGTTACCAGAGGTGTTCAGGCCTATCACTGTTTATGATGAGCCTGCAACTCCTAAGACCAATTTAGACCCAGTTCAATCCCCAGAGGTTAAGACTGGAGAGCTCCAGATGGCTGCTCCAGTCAAAAAGGTGAAGCAGAATAGACCTTTGCCTCAGACCAATCCCCTACCAAAGCCTTGGACTGGAAAGGCTAAGGTAACATCTGAAGAAAATATTTTGTCCAGGTTAGAGAGCCAGATTCAAATTCTGACTCGTCAATCACAAAGTGTTAATGCAAGATTAAACTTTCTTGAGGGTACTTCATCTGGCCCTAGACAAAATATGAAACCTTTTGCTAAGAAAGACAAACTTATTTCTCCAGTTGAGAAAATGAAAAAGGTTTTAAAACCATCAACCCCAGTGGTCTTTTCTTCTAAGACCACTATTGAACAAAGTGAACTAGACCAGATTGCCCCAGGGACCTATAAGGGAGGGTCCAGTGAACCCATCAGTCGATGGGTTCCCAAATCTAACTGATCAATATCTGGTGTATGTGTAGGGCGATCGAAAGAAGCTTATCTGGTATCTTGACAGTGCAGCTGGCAGGACGATGACCGGATGTAAGACCCTACTGGAGGAGTTCACCATTTCTGATGGACCCTCCATCACGTTTGGAAATGATGGTTGTGGGAAGACTGAGGGATATGGTGTTCTGAACAATGGACAAGTCAAGTTCAGACGAGTTGCATTTGTGAATGGTTTGAAATATAACTTGATCAGTGTAAGTCAACTGTGTGACGATGGCTATCAAGTCTTATTCAATGTTGCTCAGGGCATCGTATTCAACAAGGACTGGAAGGTAGTGTTGATTGCTCCCAGAAAAGGGAATGTGTACGTGATGGATATGGAAAGCTCTCCTTCAGAGCAGTGTTTCTATACTCAAGCTGATGAAGACACAAACTGGTTATGGCACAAAAGGTTATCCCATTTAAACTTCAAAAACATTAACAAGTTGTCCAGAAAACAACTTGCAGATGGGATACCTTCAGTCTCCTTCAAAAAGGAAAGACCATGTCCAGGATGTGAGATGGGTAAGCAAAAGCGTACCAGTTTCAAGACCAGACAGAATTTCAGCATTACTGAACCTCTTCACATGCTTCATATGGACCTTTTTGGTCCAGTGAACGTTCAGACTCGTGCTGGTAAAAGATACACCCTGGTGATCATAGATGAGTTCTCCAGATATTGTTGGGTGATCTTTCTGAGGTCCAAAAGTGAAGCTGCTGCTGAAATCATCAGTCTTATCAAGCAAATTGAGCTCAAGTACAGTCGAAAAGTGTGTCAGTTAAGAAGTGACAATGGAACAGAATTCCAGAATGCAACTCTGGAGTCATTCTGTACTGACACTGGCATCTCCCAGAACTTCTCTTCAGCCCGCTCTCCAGAACAAAATGGAGTTGTGGAAAGGAAAAATAGAACGCTGATAGAAGCTGCCAGGAGTATGCTTGCTGAATCTGGACTGTCTACCAGTTTCTGGGCGGAAGCAATTGCAACTGCTTGCCACACCCAGAATCGATCAGTGTACATCAAAAGACACAAAAAGACAGCCTATGAAGTCTTAAGAAATAGAAAACCAAATATTGGTTATTTTCACGTTTTTGGATGTCCAGTTTACATCCTGAACGACTCCAGTCAGCTAGGCAAATTTGATGCCAAAGCTGATGAAGGGTATTTCTTAGGCTATTCAGCCATTCGCAAGGCCTTCAGAGTCTATAACAAGAGACTGGAGAAGGTCCATGAGTCAATTCATGTCACATTTGATGAATCAAATGTTGCAATCAACAAGAGACTGGAGAAGGTCCATGAGTCAATTCATGTCACATTTGATGAATCAAATGTTGCAATCAACAAGAAGCCAGTCCCTGACACACCCCCAGTAACACAAATTGTCTTTTGTGAATCTGATCCAATAAACGACAAAAATGAAGATTCACCAGACTCAGCTTCCAGTCATCCTGATCTGGAACCTGTTCAGAAAAAGAAACTCTCCAGTAGTACTCCATTCTATCCCTCTATTATTTTCAAACTACCCTCTGAAATTAATATTGGTTCAGATGTGCGTACTACTCCTCCAGTATCAGTATCAGTTGAGAATTTACCAGAAATGTCTTCTGGTGACCAAACTGAACCAGTACTACAAGAAATGCCTTCATATGAAGAATTTCATGATGCAAATCGTGATTTAAATGAATCAGATGAAGATGTTGAAATAGTCTATGAAGAACCTCCTCCTGAAGCAACTTCAGAGGAGACTCAACTGAATTCTTGCACTGATATTGTTGTCAGTAACAATCCTGGTCAGTACTCCAGATGGACAAAAGCTCACCCTATTGATCAGATCTTAGGTGACTCCAGTCGTGGTGTTCAGACCAGAAGAGCCTCCAGTAATCAATGCTTATACGTCAGTTTTCTATCTTTGATAGAACCAAAGAAGATTGACGAGGCTCTGGAAGATCCAAACTGGGTGACTGCTATGCAAGAAGAGCTTCACCAGTTTGAAAGGAACAAGGTATGGTATTTGGTTCCTTTCCCAGTTGGAAAGAAAGAACCAATTGGAACAAGATGGGTCTTCAGAAACAAAGTAGATGAAGATGGCCACGTAATAAGAAACAAGGCCAGACTGGTAGCACAAGGCTACTGCCAGTCAGATGTCGACTTTGATGAATCTTTTGCTCCAGTGGCTAGACTTGAAGCGATCAGAATTTTCTTAGCATTCGCTGCTAATCATCAGTTCAAAGTCTACCAGATGGACGTAAAGAGTGCTTTCTTGAATGGGAAGCTTGAAGAAGAAGTTTACGTCAGACAACCTCCAGGTTTCGTTGATGACAAGCATCCACATTGGGTATATCGTCTGGACAAAGCGCTATATGGCCTCAGACAAGCCCCACGTGCCTGGTATGATACTCTGACTAAACATTTGTTGAAAAATGGTTTTAAACGAGGTGCAATTGACAATACCTTATTCATTCTTCATGAGAAAGGTAATCTGTTAATGGTACAAATTTATGTTGATGATATAATTTTTGGGTCTACTGATGAAAACATGTGCAAGAAATTTTCTAAAATCATGTCCACTGAATATGAAATGAGTTTGATGGGTGAATTAACATATTTTCTTGGACTCCAGATTAAACAAAACAAAGATGGAATTTTTATTAATCAGGAAAAATATGTTAGAGATCTTTTAAAGAAATTCGATATGAATTCTTCACCATCTAAACCAACTCCAATTTCTGCACCACTGACACTGGACTCGGATCCAGATGGCAAACCAGTGAACACCACTGTCTATAGAGGCATGGTTGGTTCACTGATGTATTTAACGGCCAGTAGACCAGATATTATGTTTTCAACATGTTTATGTGCCAGATATCAGTCTAATCCAAAGGAATCTCATATGCTTGCTGTAAAGCGCATACTGAAGTACCTTAAAGGTGTCCCCAGTCTAGGTCTTTGGTACCCCAAAGGCTCAGGCATGGATCTAATGGGTTATTCAGATTCAGATCATGCAGGTTGTAAGATAGATAGGAAATCCACAACTGGTGGATGTCATTTCCTAGGTGGCAAACTGGTCAGCTGGACCAGTAAGAAGCAAACTTCAGTTTCATTATCCACTGCTGAAGCTGAATACGTGTCTGCAGCCAGTTGTTGTGCTCAGATACTCTGGATGAAGAACCAGTTGCTTGATTATGGTATTAAATATTCAAAAACTCCAATCTTTTGTGATAATACCAGTGCCATCGCTATCTCCAACAATCCAGTCATGCACTCCAGAACCAAACACATCGATCTAAGGTACCATTTCATTCGCGATCATATTATGAAAAACAACATTGAACTCCATTTTATTCCCACTGACAAACAACTCGCTGACATTTTTACCAAACCACTGGATGTCAAAACTTTTGAATATCTTGTTGGTGAGTTGGGAATGTTAAATCCTTAAATCTGGTGATTGCTCAGATATTGAACGCCATTGTGTACTATCTTTGCATTATTGGATTTCTGGAGCAACATTCCAGGGAAGACTTGAAAAATATTTTCCTATTAAAAGTGTTTTAAATTCAGGGGGAATTTATTTTCTCACTGGACAACTTCTTCAGAAAATATTACTGGTGCTTTGTAAATATGTCCCTCTCACTGGTAACTGGACAAGTTGAAGTGCGTGTTTGAGTTGACTTTTGTCTCCTTGTAAATGTGTCCCTCTCATTTGTCTGTATTAGTTGACGTGCAAGTTTAAGGTTTCCAGTCTTTCAAAAATGGTTTTCACTGGTACTTTACTGGAGTGTCCCTCCAGTGTACCATCAGTACATGTTCACTGGACTAATCCACCAGTGATACTGGAGTGTCCCTCCAGTGTACCATCAGTACATGTTCACTGGACTAATCCACCAGTGATACTGGAGTGTCTAGTCAACCTCCAGATGCACTGAAATGAGTCATAATATTTTCAAAATACTTGATCATTGTGTGTGCCACGTAAGCAAATCTTTTCAAAGATATTTATCTTATAAATCCTACGTGGCATGTAAATTTTTCAAACGCAATGATGGTCTTTTTACTTTGGGAAAACAAAAAGTACAAGTTGTTACTGTTTTGTGGGCTGTAAACCGTCATGCATTTATGTGTGATGTGATGTAATTAATGCGGATCTCAAAACCCGATCAAAAACTTTGTTTGATAAATTCAAATAAGATGTTTGAGTTCCACATTGTCTCTCCTATAAATACCCACTTTCACTTTCAATTTCATTTACTTCGAACATTTACTCCCAAATCTAAAATTCCTTCATTCAATTCTTAAAATTCTTCATTCATTTTCCAATCATATAACTCTTAACTGCAATTCATTAAATTCTTCATAACCTTAAATTTTCAATTTCATCTTCATCTATCTATCAAAAATGGCACCTAAAAATCTCTTATCTGCTGAATATGCTCCGGTTGGTGATGTAGTTAAACCGAGACATATTTCTCTTGAGGCGAAATCCATACGCATCAATATGAATAACTGGATGGCCAAACTTTCCAGTGTTCATCCTGCTCGTTCTATCATTGGGAGATTGAATACTTTCTTTCTCTCATGCCCTCTGTATGGTGCATTAACCCTAAATCCAGGGAAAATGTACCATGACTACTTATGTGAATTCTGGTACTCCGCTTTCTATAATGAAGAAACTTCATCAATTTCTTACACTCTCAATGGAGGTACCAGATCTTTGAGTTTTTCGGTGAATTTGCTCAGGTCTGTTTTACAGTTGAACTACCATGACCAGAATGAGCTGCCCATCGAACTCCCTACTGGCATAAATTTCAGGGAGGTGTGCAGGTTGATGGGGCACACAGAAATTGTAGATGACCAAGGCCAGTTGTTGAGAAAAGGAACCATTTATATGAGTAGGCTGACAGATTCGTGGAGATTTTTCTTCACTCATTTGGTAGAGTGTCTAGGAGGTAGTTCTGGAGGTCTAGATCAAATAAATCAAACGCAGCTCCAGATTGCATATTGTTTATGGTTTGGGATAAGGGTGGACTTTGCTCAGATCCTGTTTAATGATTTGGTGGATAGATTAAAGGCAAAAGGGAGAAAACCACACGTTCCATTTATTCGTTTTCTTTCCCTGATGTTCAGAAGTGGTCTAGGAGACCAATATGATATTAATACTACTCATTTTTCTATGAGTGAGTTTTTAAGGGATCTGAACAACCTACAGTCAAGAGATGGTGAGGTAGATATTCCTCAGTCCATGCTCTCATTTCAAAGGGCAGAAGAGATTGTGGCACCAGGAAGTGTTCAAGTTGTTGAAGAGCATTCTGGTGACCAAGATGTCCAGGTTGTAGAGATGGTACAACCTATCAGTCAAGTGGCTCCAGTAGAAAGTATTCAACCGATCGTTGAGCTTTCCAGACGACCAAGATCACATAGGCGTCTAATGAGGGGAGGAGTCCAGGTAAATCCATCAACCCATCCTGGTGATACAATTAATATTGATGGATCTCCTATTTTTGAAGAAGAGAATATTGAATCTGGTGTACAATTTGAACAGAGAGTGGATACTGAAGTCCAGGCTGTTGTACAAGATGATATTGCTCAAGTTGTTGAGGAGATGGTTCAGACTGAAGAACAAGCATCTGGTGAGCAAGAGGCTCAGATTGACTTGAATGTCCAGGCTGGTGAACTGGTTGGTACATCTACTGGTGATTTGTTTTGGGAAGAGGCTGATTCTCCCATTTCTGAAGGGCAGAACTTTGATGTTGATATGAATTTTCTGGGTGAAGAAAATGTACAAATTGAAAGTTCACCAGAAATGCCTCCACCACCACCAGAATCGAACATGCCACCACCTCCACCACCTTCAATTCCACAAACAACCTCATACTTCAATCCACCAACAACTCAACCACCAGTCAATCTAACCGAACAAAGTGTGCCAGACTCAAATGTTGAATCTGAAGAGGTCTGGGCACAAGTACCAGTAATGGAGAGAATGACCTCTCATCTGGAACAACCCACTGGTCTCTCCACTTCTTCTTCAACCGAGGTCCAAGGCCTTCTTAGTAAGGTGGCGGACCTGGAGAGATCACTTCAGTCATCTTCCCAGGTTATTTCTGATTTCAAGTCTCTATTGTCAAACAACTTAGCATCAGAAATGAACCTCTTCGCTGGGAATGAGAAGTTAGTGTTCGAGAAGTTAGATGAGCTGGTACTGGCCACCAATCAAAATTCTGAAAACTTTAAAGTGGCAGTCCAGGGTTTGGAGACCAGACTGGTGAATTCTGTTCAAACTGCAGTGGATAGTCAAGTTGTTCAACCACTGGCAGGTTTGAAAGAAGAGGTTGAAAAGCTGGTTACAAGAGTTGGTTCTCTGGAGAGCAGGCCAACATTAGATCAGAATGATATTGTCAGCACCCTTAGTGATGAAATTGTTAGAAAATTTAGGGGTGATATGCTGAAGACAATCACTGATGATATCTCTGCTTCTGTTCTAACAAAAATTCAAGATAATTTGTTGCCTGGAGTTGTTCAGATGTTAGAGGTTGAGCTGCCAAAGGACTTGCCAAAAGAAGTTGATAATTTGAAAAATGAAGTCTTGGCACTCAAGAAGTTTGTGACTGATGTAAGTCCAGCTACTGGAAGAACCTTTGGTTCACTGGACAGGCACATGATGGAAGAATTGTGGAATGATCTGAAGTCCAGGACTAGAGATCATTCCAAGGGGGAAAAATTGTCTAGTCCATCATCTGGTGTCCATGAAAGTTTAAGGAAGAGAAAAGAAGAGGTTGTAAGGGCAGTCGCTACTGAAAGCGTTGTTCAGAGAAGACAAGTGACTGGTACTGATGCCAGTGCACGTATAGCCCAGAGAGCACTTGGCACTGAAGCCATTGTGCAGACTGAAGAAGAGGTTACTGGTACTGAAGCCAGTGAACCCCAGTTTGAAACCTTCCCAGACATTCCTACTACATTGAAATCTGTTAAAGGAAAAGAAAAGGTTGTGCCTGGTGAAGAGGAAGAGCAAATTGAAGATGTTGACAATGAAACATCAAGGAAATTGCAACAACAATGCATAATGATCGAAATCTTCAAGACAAACCAGAAGGATGAACTGCTGGCCCATCAAAGGGAGATGGCTACAATGGGTACTCTGGATTCCTACAATGCTGGCAGGTTAGGCATAAACATTGAAGTATATAAAAGGATGAAGGAAGATCCCAGAGTTCATCAGTGTCTTGATGCATTGAATGATGTCCATATACGCTCGTTCTATGCTGAGGAAGAACAGGTATATGATTCCTTAATTTATGGTGTGTCCATTCCAGAGTTGATCAGACAAAGAAAGGAGGAGCTGGTAAGCCTCCAGAAGAAAATTAGAAGAAATGCTGGTGCTCTGGAGTTGGAATACAGGAAGAGAATGACTGGTCTGCCTAAGCTTACTGCCAAACAATTAAAGGCAATAAAAGATGGTGATGTTAGCACCTTTATTCCTCTGGATACCACTCTGAAGATCAATAGACAAGAACACCAGTCCACTGAAGGACAACAGAGTGGTGTATCCAGGGATACTGAAGAAATGGTTCGTTTGGCTAAGCAGAAGGCAAAATTTGATGAAATGATGACTTTCAGGGCCAATGCAAGAAGGATTATAAATGCTGAAATCACACTGGCTGAAAATCATCAAGGTATGACCAGATTTAGTCTAAGTTAGAACTTAAAAGATGAAACTGAAAACACTCATGATCTATAAAGTGTTTTCCAGACATACAAATTTGTATATCTATAAGTCTGAAAACACTTGCATTATTTCTAAACAAATAGGGGGAATTTGTTAGGTCCAGATTTAGTCTAAGTTAGAACTTAAAAGATGAAACTGAAAACACTCATGATCTATAAAGTGTTTTCCAGACATACAAATTTGTATATCTATAAGTCTGAAAACACTTGCATTATTTCTAAACAAATAGGGGGAATTTGTTAGGTCCAGATTTAGTCTAAGTTAGAACTTAAAAGATGAAACTGAAAACACTCATGATCTATAAAGTGTTTTCCAGTCACTTAGATTTTTTAGACTTAAATCGACCAAGTGTTTTCCAGACATACTAGATTTTTTAGACTTAAATCGACCAAGTGTTTTCCAGTCACTTAGATTTTTTAGACTTAAATCGACCAAGTGTTTTCCAGTCACTTAGATTTTTTAGACTTAAATCGACCAAGTGTTTTCCAGTCACTTAGATTTTTTGCTTAAATCGACCAAGTGTTTTCCAGTCACTTAGATTTTTTGACTTAAATCGACAAGTGTTTTCCAGTCACTTAGATTTTTTAGACTTAAATCGACCAAGTGTTTTCCAGTACACTTAGATTTGTATTGCTTAAATCGACCAAGTGTTTTCCAGTCACTTAGATTTTTTAGACTTAAATCGACCAAGTGTTTTCCAGTCACTTAGATTTTTTAGACTTAAATCGACCAAGTGTTTTCCAGTCACTTAGATTTTTTAGACTTAAATCGACCAAGTGTTTTCCAGTCACTTAGATTTTTTAGACTTAAATCGACCAAGTGTTTTCCAGTCACTTAGATTTTTTAGACTTAAATCGACCAAGTGTTTTCCAGTCACTTAGATTTTTTAGCTTAAATCGACCAAGTGTTTTCCAGTCACTTAGATTTGTATTAGCTTAAATCGACCAAGTGTTTTCCAGTCACTTAGATTTGTATTAGCTTAAATCGACCAAGTGTTTTCCAGTCACTTAGATTTTTTAGACTTAAATCGACCAAGTGTTTTCCAGACATACACTTAGATTTGTATATCTTAAATCGACCAAGTGTTTTCCAGTCACTTAGATTTTTTAGACTTAAATCGACCAAGTGTTTTCCAGACATACAAATTTGTATATCTATAAGTCTGAAAACACTTGCATTATTTCTAAACAAATAGGGGGAATTTGTTAGGTCCAGATTTAGTCCAGACTTACTGGACTGGCTCCAGACTGGACTACTGGAACCTTATTTAGGTTTGTTAAGAAAACTTGTTTTGCTGGTCTCGCTCCAGACCCGACTACTGGAGCCTCACTTGAAGATCTGACCAGAAAACGTTTCTCTACTGGACCTACTCCAGACTTGGAATCTGGAGTCCCTCTAAAGATTTGTCCAGAAATAATTGAAGACTAGTGAGCATTTACTTGTATAGGTAATCTGGAGCATTCTCCAGATTAGCTCACTGAAGACTTCACCCCAGTCCAGATCTACTCTACTGAAGACATTCTGACTGAAGTCTGAAGGAAGAAGACTTAACAAATGGCGGAGTCCACTGGAAAGTCTTACCAGATCTGCACACTGGAGGATTGTCAGTGTTCTAGATACTACAAGTCTGAACACTGATATCGAGGTTTGACTTATGCCTTTAACACACTTTCCAAAGAACAATCCACTTGTTCTTTAACAAAGTATACGTGTGTTAAGGTGGTTGGATAAAAGGATACACTTGCACTTGATGTGACTTTATCCTTATTCCTTATCCAATACATTTAATGTTCTTGTCGGATCATTAAATGTATACAACCATATTTGTACGGCACAAAATTCACTGGTGAATTTTGTTGCCTATAAATACAAAGTCATATCCTTGAGAAAAATACTTTTTAGCATAACACTTTGCATGAAAGTGAATTTGTCCAAATACTCTCGATCTTAAACAGGGATACTTCACAACTTTAAGTATCTCGATCCTAAAGAGTTATTTGACAAATATAGATCATATTGTAACTCATAGGTTGTTAGGATACACACTTAATTGTGTTATCTTGATCACAAGTGTTTTCCAGTCACTTAGATTTTTTAGACTTAAATCGACCAAGTGTTTTCCAGTCACTTAGATTTTTTAGCTTAAATCGACCAAGTGTTTTCCAGTCACTTAGATTTTTTAGACTTAAATCGACCAAGTGTTTTCCAGTACACTTAGATTTGTATATGCTTAAATCTGACCAAGTGTTTTCCAGTCACTTAGATTTTTTAGACTTAAATCGACCAAGTGTTTTCCAGTCACTTAGATTTTTTAGCTTAAATCGACCAAGTGTTTTCCAGTCACTTAGATTTTTTAGCTTAAATCGACCAAGTGTTTTCCAGTCACTTAGATTTTTTAGCTTAAATCGACCAAGTGTTTTCCAGTCACTTAGATTTTTTAGACTTAAATCGACCAAGTGTTTTCCAGTCACTTAGATTTTTTAGCTTAAATCGACCAAGTGTTTTCCAGTACACTTAGATTTGTATATGCTTAAATCGACCAAGTGTTTTCCAGTCACTTAGATTTTTTAGACTTAAATCGACCAAGTGTTTTCCAGTCACTTAGATTTTTTAGCTTAAATCGACCAAGTGTTTTCCAGTCACTTAGATTTTTTAGCTTAAATCGACCAAGTGTTTTCCAGTCACTTAGATTTTTTAGACTTAAATCGACCAAGTGTTTTCCAGTCACTTAGATTTTTTAGCTTAAATCGACCAAGTGTTTTCCAGTCACTTAGATTTTTTAGCTTAAATCGACCAAGTGTTTTCCAGTCACTTAGATTTTTTAGACTTAAATCGACCAAGTGTTTTCCAGTCACTTAGATTTTTTAGCTTAAATCGACCAAGTGTTTTCCAGTCACTTAGATTTTTTAGCTTAAATCGACCAAGTGTTTTCCAGTCACTTAGATTTTTTAGACTTAAATCGACCAAGTGTTTTCCAGTCACTTAGATTTTTTAGACTTAAATCGACCAAGTGTTTTCCAGTCACTTAGATTTTTTAGACTTAAATCGACCAAGTGTTTTCCAGTCACTTAGATTTGTATTAGCTTAAATCGACAAGTGTTTTCCAGTCACTTAGATTTGTTTAGCTTAAATCGACCAAGTGTTTTCAAGAATATATTGAAACTTATTAGACGGTGGGAATGGTCCCATGAAGTCTATACCCCAAATATCAAATACCTCGCATACCTGAATGCTTTGTTGAGGCATCTAATCCCGCTTAGTAATGCTCCTTTGTCTTTGACAAATGTCACATGTCTCTACCAAAGTCTGGGCCTCCTTGAAAATTGTAGGCCAATAGAAACCTACATCAAAAACTTTCTTACCAGTAACTGAAGGACCGTAATGACCTCCAGTTGGACCATAGTGACAAGCATCAAGAATCTCCCTCGTCTCAGCTCCAGCTACACATCTCCTTACCATACCATCTGCACAAAGACGAAACAAGTATGGACTATCTCAAAAATAGTGCTTAGCATCCGATATGAGCTTCTTCTTTTGTTGGGACGTGAAATCATTCGGTATCTCACCTGCAACCAAATAATTAGCAATATCTGCAAACCAAGGAGCATCATCAGAGTTAGAAATAAACATTAAAGACTCATCGGGGAAGTGATCATTAATCTCCCCATCTCGAAGTTCCTCCCGGTGAGGATCTTCCAAACGACTCAAATGGTCGGCCGCCAAGTTTTCAGCGCCTTTCTTATCCTTAATCTCTATATCAAACTCTTGTAACAACAAAATCCATCGGATAAGCCTAGGTTTAGCATCTTGCTTCGAGAACAAGTACTTAAGGGCTAAATGGTCGGTGAAAACAATGGTCTTACTTAACACCAAATAAGATCTAAACTTATCAAAGGCAAAGACCACGGCAAGCAACTCCTTCTCAGTAGTGGTGTAATTATGCTGAGCGGGGTTCAAGGTCTTACTAGCAAAGTAAATTGGCTTGAAATGCTTATCAACCCTTTGCCCAAGCACGACTTTCACAGCATAGTCACTTGCATCGCACATCAATTCAAATGGCAATTCCCAATCCGGTCCAACCATGATAGGGGATTTGGTCAACTTCTCCTTTAAAACCTGAAATGCACTCAAACAAGCATCATCAATAACGTCAATCCTGAAACAAGACTCATCATTAGAATATGAATGCTTGATAGACTTTTCAACATTAAACACAATTCTATCCGTACCCACACCCAAAAAAATTTCCTTATCCTTCACACGGATGATAGCATCCGCGGTATTCAGGAATGGTCATCCAAGAATAAGGGGTACCTTCGTATCTTCCTCCATCTCGAGGATAACGAAGTCAACTAGAAACACAATATGGCCTACCCGGACAGTCATGTTTTCAGCAATCCCAATGGGATACTGAAAAGAATGGTCAGCTAATCTAATACTCATGCGGGTAGGTCTCAAAACTCCTAGAGCCAACTTACTCCAAACCGAGTAAGGCATCAAATTAATGCTAGCACCTAAATCAGTAAGTGCCTTACAAGTAAGAGTACGAATAGAACAAGTAATAAGGAAACTCCCTGGATCTTCAAGCTTAGGTGGGATGCGGTTCTGCAAGATAGCAGAACACTCGGCATTAAGATAAGTAGCTTTCACCTCATCCATCTTTCCTTTGTCAGTCACAAGCTCCTTAATGAACTTGGCATAATGGGGCATCCCCTGAATAAGATCAACTAAAGGCACATTAATGTGAACATTTGTAATCATCTCCACAAACTTGTTATATTGCTCCTTCAGCTTTGCCTTTTTGAACCTTTGAGGAAATGGTATCTTTGGCTTGTATGATTTAACCTCTGGAACCACATCCGGTTTTGGTGGAATGACCGGAGTCTTCACGGTTGAATCTTCCTCCATCTCGAGGATAACGAAGTCAACTAGAAACACAATATGGCCTACCCGGACAGTCATGTTTTCAGCAATCCCAATGGGATACTGAAAAGAATGGTCAGCTAATCTAATACTCATGCGGGTAGGTCTCAAAACTCCTAGAGCCAACTTACTCCAAACCGAGTAAGGCATCAAATTAATGCTAGCACCTAAATCAGTAAGTGCCTTACAAGTAAGAGTACGAATAGAACAAGTAATAAGGAAACTCCCTGGATCTTCAAGCTTAGGTGGGATGCGGTTCTGCAAGATAGCAGAACACTCGGCATTAAGATAAGTAGCTTTCACCTCATCCATCTTTCCTTTGTCAGTCACAAGCTCCTTAATGAACTTGGCATAATGGGGCATCCCCTGAATAAGATCAACTAAAGGCACATTAATGTGAACATTTGTAATCATCTCCACAAACTTGTTATATTGCTCCTTCAGCTTTGCCTTTTTGAACCTTTGAGGAAATGGTATCTTTGGCTTGTATGATTTAACCTCTGGAACCACATCCGGTTTTGGTGGAATGACCGGAGTCTTCACGGTTGAATCTTCCTCCATCTCGAGGATAACGAAGTCAACTAGAAACACAATATGGCCTACCCGGACAGTCATGTTTTCAGCAATCCCAATGGGATACTGAAAAGAATGGTCAGCTAATCTAATACTCATGCGGGTAGGTCTCAAAACTCCTAGAGCCAACTTACTCCAAACCGAGTAAGGCATCAAATTAATGCTAGCACCTAAATCAGTAAGTGCCTTACAAGTAAGAGTACGAATAGAACAAGTAATAAGGAAACTCCCTGGATCTTCAAGCTTAGGTGGGATGCGGTTCTGCAAGATAGCAGAACACTCGGCATTAAGATAAGTAGCTTTCACCTCATCCATCTTTCCTTTGTCAGTCACAAGCTCCTTAATGAACTTGGCATAATGGGGCATCCCCTGAATAAGATCAACTAAAGGCACATTAATGTGAACATTTGTAATCATCTCCACAAACTTGTTATATTGCTCCTTCAGCTTTGCCTTTTTGAACCTTTGAGGAAATGGTATCTTTGGCTTGTATGATTTAACCTCTGGAACCACATCCGGTTTTGGTGGAATGACCGGAGTCTTCACGGTTGAATCTTCCTCCATTTCAATCTCTTCATCAACCTCATCATCATCACTCCCTTTATCCTGCACATCGGACACAACAACATTAGGCATAGGAGGTGAGTCATAAGACCTACCAGTACGAGTGGTGATGGCTTTGGCTTGCTCATTGCGGACTGGAGGTGGAGTGTATTTCTGTCCTTGATTCTGTCCAAGACTAAACTGAGGTCTAGGATTTTGCTGTGTGTTGCTAGGAAGAGTCCCAGTGGGCCTAGCAAGAGCGGCCATCCTACTTTCGAGATCCTTGAAATTAACTCCCTGGTTCTTCATGTTGATCTCCACTTTCCCACTTAACTGATCCAACCTCTCACTCAAAGTCTTAGTGTCTTCCCTGATCATTTGAATGCTAGTATTTGTTTCAACCTGATTACTAGCCAACTGCTTCATCATCTCTCTCAACTCGGCATTAGGACCGGCATTAGAAGAAGAAGAACCTGATCCTTGTCCTTCCTGAGTCTGCTGTTGTGGCTGATTCTGATAATTATCTCTTTGTCACCTATTACCTGAAAAACGAGAATTATTAGATTGAAAAGGAGAGTTATAAGGAGTATTACCTGAAGGCCGGTTCTGGAAACCGGTGTTGCGGTAGAAATTCCCTTGGGGCTGATTTTGAACATAACTCACATCTTCGGGTGCCCGATTTGGACACTCATCAGAATAGTGCATATCACCACAATAATCACACCCATCGGTTACTACCTTAACATCCCTCTCAATTTCTCCAAACCTATTCTCTTGAGTAGCAAACCCCTTTTCCATGCGCTCAGATAGCGCCCTAATCTCTCCAATAACCCCTGGGTCATTGCTAGCTTCAACCTTAGCAACTCTCCCTTGGTTAGTGCCTCTCTTCATCTTTTTCACATTCTTCAAAAACCTTTCATCATCCAAGGTTGAACTATCCTTCGCCATGTCTTCCAAGATTCGATAACCTTCATTGGGTGTAATATTATTGAAACTACCCCCGAAAGCATATCCCAATTCTCGTTTAGACTTTTTATCCAACCCATCAAAGAAAAGCTCCACATATTTCTCCCTAGTCAAATCGTGCCCTGGACAATTCCTCAACATTTCCTTGAAACGAATCCAAGCCTCAACAACATCTTCTCCATCATCTTGTTCAAAAGATCTAATCATGTTCTCCAACCTTCTTTGAGTTCTAAGTGAATAAAACTCACCAATGAAAGCCTCCTTGAGTTGGTTCCAAGTAGTAATAGAATTTTCCGGAAGATCATTGAACCAATCAAGTGCTTCTCCTGTGATTGACATGGGAAATGTCTCAAGTTTCACAGCATTCATTTGGTTTTGCCCATATTGATATAGCCGAGCCAACTTTTCGAACCTATCCAAGTGTTGGTAAGGATCCCATTTCCGTTTCCCATCAAATTGATGCTCTTCTATGCTCTTTAGATGGTTTCCTTTTAAAGCGAAAGTGTGATCAATGGTTGGAGGTCTAATGGCGGAACCACGGCCCGTTGGGATAGTTCGAACCCTCTCGCCATAGCGAGTGTCATTTGGACCCCTTGGTTGTTCGTCCCCCATTTCCTCTTGCTTTACCTCTAAGTTGAAAAACTCGTCCAAAAAGAACCCTTCCTCGTCCGAATCAGGAGTGGGTTTAGCTATAGGTGAAAATGGTGTCGGTATTGGTGTTGTGGGTTCAGTGAAGTTAAACCTACGCCCTCTTGGTCTTCTCGGAAGACAAAGGACTATTCAAAGGGAGACCCGAAGAACGCAAGTTCATCAACTAAAGCAATACCTGCAAACACACAACCAACACAAACACGTCAAATGCACCTGTGATAAGAAAAGAAAACTAAACTAATAAACAAGTAATTTCCTCACGCGTGAGAAAGGATCAAACCACTAAATTAACAACTAAATCGGCACACAATCCCCGGCAGCGGCGCCAAAAACTTGATGTGCTAAATCGAGTTTAAAAATTATAAACTAGAAATACCTAGAAACTCACTACTACACACTATCGGGTAGTGGACCCGTTCGTATGCAATATAGTTAAGAGGTAAGTCCGTATTCGTTCTCGGGGATTGGTTTGAACTAGTTGTTAAATAAAATGGTTTGGAAAACAGGGTGTTGCTTCGAATCTCACTTTGACAATTAAATGAAAATAAATTTAAAAGACAAAACGCATAAAAGTAAAGAAAATCTTCAGACAATATTAATAAAGATCATCCACCTTGAATTCGCTAGACTTCAAACATGATTGCATTCAATTAAGACCAAATTCATTGAGTTGAAAAGATAATCGTAAAAGGATTAAGGTGCTCACGTGGTACCACCAACCGTGAGAAAATTACCCAATCACCTAAGTTGCTAGTTTAATTACCCAAGCCGGTACCACCAATGCCTAGACAACCTTACCAACAATTAGTTTGCTTGACTATCGAATTAACAATTGTGCCTATGTGAAGATAACGTGGTACCACCAACCGTTACAAAACACGTTGACAAAATGACTCCTTTTATTAAAATGATATTCACTATCATACCATGAACTAGTGATAATTGCTCATAGACAAACAACCATTTGAAAATCACATATGCATCCAACTAGTACCACTAACGAAGAACACACATGCCACCAATATCATAATAACATATAAAAAGGAATTAAATCATCAAGATCTCGACACAATGATAATTGAAATCAACTCTTTGAATTAAAACATATAGCAATCAAATCATTCGTCTAGTTTCCTCAAGGTGGATGAGTGAATGTTTAGCCACTCATGATCAATTTAAAATAACAATCAAAATAAAAGAAGAACATGATGTACCAATCGTTCTTGAAATTGAAATTGCAAGACAATGAAATAGATACGATCTAAGTGGGTGCTCTTGAATCTTCAATGAATCGGACGAAGAAATCGACCCTTGATCCTCGAAGGAATCCCTTGGAGAGCAGCTCTTAGAAAGAATTTTGATGATTGGGAAAATAGGGTTTTTTTCTTTATATACCTCCCCCAAAATCTGCAGCAAAGAAGCTGCAACCTGATACTCCCGTGCACTCACTGCGGCGCAGTGGCCTTGTGCACTTCCCACTGCGGCGTAGTGAGAATTCACTGTGTTTATTCGTTGTTGACTGCGGCGTAGTGGGGTGTGAATGCTCCCACTGCGGCGCAGTGATAATTCACTGGAATTTTGTACCTTTTGTACCCAACGACTGCGGCGCAGTGGGGCAATAACCCTCCCACTGCGGCGCAGTGCATATCTGGAATCGTAGTGGTGTGAAGCTCCCACTGCGGCGCAGTGGGGCAATAACCCTCCCACTGCGGCGCAGTGGGGCAATAACCCTCCCACTGCGGCGCAGTGGGGCAATAACCCTCCCACTGCGGCGCAGTGGCAATAATCCCACTGGAATCTTGTAGTGGGTGTGAAGCTCCCACTGCGGCGCAGTGGGGCAATAACCCTCCCACTGCGGCGCAGTGGGGCAATAACCCTCCCACTGCGGCGCAGTGGGTGATTCACTGCGCGTAGTGATTCCCACTGCGGCGTAGTGGGGTGTGAATGTCCCACTGCGGCGCAGTGGGGTTGAATCTCCCACTGCGGCGTAGTGGGGTGTGAATGTCCCACTGCGGCGTAGTGGGGTGTGAATCTCCCACTGCGGCGTAGTGGGGTGTGAATGTCCCACTGCGGCGTAGTGGGGTGTGAATCTCCCACTGCGGCGTAGTGGGGTGTGAATGTCCCACTGCGGCGTAGTGGGGTGTGAATCTCCCACTGCGGCGTAGTGGGGTGTGAATGTCCCACTGCGGCGTAGTGGGGTGTGAACTCCCACTGCGGCGTAGTGGGGAATGTCACTGGGTTTAGTTGTGTGACTGCGGCGTAGTGGGGTGTGAATGCTCCCACTGCGGCGCAGTGATAATTCACTGGAATTTTGTACCTTTTGTACCCAACGACTGCGGCGCAGTGGGGCAATAACCCTCCCACTGCGGCGCAGTGCATATCTGCTGGAATCTTTGTTCTTCACACTGCGGCGTAGTGGGGTGTGAATTCCCACTGCGGCGTAGTGGTGTGAATTCCCACTGCGGCGTAGTGGGGTGTGAATGTCCCACTGCGGCGCAGTGGGAATAACTCCCACTGCGGCGTAGTGGGGTGAATTCCCACTGCGGCGTAGTGGGTTGATTCCCACTGCGGCGTAGTGGGGTGTGAATTCCCACTGCGGCGTAGTGGGGTTGAATTCCCACTGCGGCGTAGTGGGGTGTGAATTCCCACTGCGGCGTAGTGGGGTGTGAATTCCCACTGCGGCGTAGTGGGGTGTGAATTCCCACTGCGGCGTAGTGGGGTGTGAATCCCACTGCGGCGTAGTGGGGTGAATGTCCCACTGCGGCGTAGTGGTGTGAATGTCCCACTGCGGCGTAGTGGGGTGTGAATGCTCCCACTGCGGCGCAGTGATAGTTCACTGGAATCTTGTATCTTTGGTACCCGACTGCGGCGCAGTGGGGCAATAACCCTCCCACTGCGGCGCAGTGCATATCTGCTGAAATCTTTGTTCTTCCTTATCAACATCACTCGAACACTCGGGTCAACGTTTTGGCTAACAATCGTCAGAAAATGTACCAAATGGGCGCGCAACCTGCTAAGAACCTGAAAGCACTAATAAACACCATAAACGCGCTAAATGCATACAAAATCGACTCAAAACACATACGAAAAAGGCCAATAATGATGTGGGCGATCTATATAAATTGGTCACATCAGGTGTTGGATGTCATTTCATGATACGACAAGTTATTGAAGGGAAATCGTGCTAGATGTAATGCTAGTGCGTAAGACGTGGGAAATCGTGCTAGATGTAATGCTAGTGCGTAAGACGTGGGAAATCGTGCTAGATGTAATGCTAGTGCGTAAGACGTGGGAAATCGTGCTAGATGTAATGCTAGTGCGTAAGACGTGGGAAATCGTGCTAGATGTAATGCTAGTGCGTAAGACGTGGGAAATCGTGCTAGATGTAATGCTAGTGCGTAAGACGTGGGAAATCGTGCTAGATGTAATGCTAGTGCGTAAGACGTGGGAAATCGTGCTAGATGTAATGCTAGTGCGTAAGACGTGGGAAATCGTGCTAGATGTAATGCTAGTGCGTAAGACGTGGGAAATCGTGCTAGATGTAATGCTAGTGCGTAAGACGTGGGAAATCGTGCTAGATGTAATGCTAGTGCGTAAGACGTGGGAAATCGTGCTAGATGTAATGCTAGTGCGTAAGACGTGGGAAACGTGTGATTCAAGTGAAGTTTGATCAAGATCTCTCATCCTTGCTTTCATCTACAGGTAATATAGACGATTTCCCTTTGATTTATGATCATAAGAGTCGATCATATGGATCTTACTTCTGGTCTCTAGGGTTGAGATTGATTTGATTATGTTTCATTGTCGATTATTGAGGTTTTCGGGTAATTTAATGTATTGTAATTGTATCCTCTTGTTCCTGGAACAAGTGATCATGTGAAATCATTATATGAGTCATATTTTGGGTGCATATGAGGTTCATAGGTCGTGGTGGTTGCTATGGTCATCTGATGGTCGAAAATTGCTTGCAAAACTAAGGGTTTACTAGATCTGAAAAATTAGTAATATTGCAAAACTCATATCTCTTTCAATTAGAAGAGTTATAAAATGAATCTTATATTTTTGAAAAGTTCTATGTGTTCTCTTGATTCGATATGAACAATGTTTCTTTTGATTTTGCCCAGATATGGGTGAAAAATGTCAATTTCCAGAAGTGGTCGGATTTAAGATGAATTCTGTAGGTCTGTTTTGCAGACGCCATAACTAATTCATTAGATATCTTCAAGAGTCAAACTTTATATTTCTGGAAAGGTCTTTGAATTCCCTACATTCCTTAAGAACTAAGTTTTGACTCATTTGGTCGTCTTGAGGTCGAAAAGTCGCCTGCAAGTGAAGGGCGCGAGTCAGTCTTTAGACCAGCACTCCATATGCGGCGCATATAACCTATGTGCGGCGCATATCGGGGCCTGGGAGGTTTCTGGGTGATTTTTGAAGCAAATATGCGACGCATATTCAAAGCATGCGCCACATAAAGGGTCTGTGAGCCCGTTTGAGGTCCGAAACAAGCGTTTAAGGGTCCTATAAGTGTACCTAAGTTAATGTATGGTCTTATAACCTTATTAGGTTGGGTTTATATAGGTTTAATGACTATGAACTCGAGATAGGTTGTCGGGATCACAAACAAGATACATTAACGTTGCTTATTGATCGTCACGAGGTAAGATACACTACTTTGACACGCTGAGGGTTCAACGAAAAGATGGTTTCAAATAATAACTTCCCAACTTATATCTTGAATTGTTTGTGGGTATTCGGGGTCACACGGGAGGTGATATGGGTTATGTAGTTGACCATTGAGACCTGAAATGCAGTCCCAAATGAAGTATAATGTAGTGTATGTTATGATATGAAGTATAATGTAGTGTATGTTATGATATGAAGTATAATGTAGTGTATGTTATGATATGAAGTATAATGTAGTGTATGTTATGATATGAAGTATAATGTAGTGTATGTTATGATATGAAGTATAATGTAGTGTATGTTATGATATGAAGTATAATGTAGTGTATGTTATGATATGAAGTATAATGTAGTGTATGTTATGATATGAAGTATAATGTAGTGTATGTTATGATATGAAGTATAATGTAGTGTATGTTATGATATGAAGTATAATGTAGTGTATGTTATGATATGAAGTATAATGTAGTGTATGTTATGATATGAAGTATAATGTAGTGTATGTTATGATATGAAGTATAATGTAGTGTATGTTATGATATGAAGTATAATGTAGTGTATGTTATGATATGAAGTATAATGTAGTGTATGTTATGATATGAAGTATAATGTAGTGTATGTTATGATATGAAGTATAATGTAGTGTATGTTATGATATGAAGTATAATGTAGTGTATGTTATGATATGAAGTATAATGTAGTGTATGTTATGATATGAAGTATAATGTAGTGTATGTTATGATATGAAGTATAATGTAGTGTATGTTATGATATGAAGTATAATGTAGTGTATGTTATGATATGAAGTATAATGTAGTGTATGTTATGATATGAAGTATAATGTAGTGTATGTTATGATATGAAGTATAATGTAGTGTATGTTATGATATGAAGTATAATGTAGTGTTATGTTATGAAGTAATATGCAGTAGCTTGTGATGTTATAAGATGCAGTATATGTTGTTATTGATTGATGTTGTGCATGTTTGTGTGGCTTGCTCATCTAGTTCACTAGACTTGCTAAGTTGCCATGTCACGTGCACGTTTAAGGGCCCAAAACGTAAAAGCAGTAAACGTAGTAATTGTTTAGGTAATGTAGTCACCTAAACTAAATAATGCAGTATCGAGCTCGTTAAACTTTGATGTAGGAAAGTGTTAAGCTTAACCCGTACTTGCCCTAGCCCGGCTAAGTGCGTTGACGTAGGTTGCTTGGGTGGCTCCTAGCAACATGGTCATTGAGATGCAGTTGAGTAATACGAGGGGTCTGACCCACCCTCATTTGTCTTGTGCATACGGATTACTCCGGAATTGGCTTGCCATTCCTTAACGACGTTTGATGTTCAACTGAATGGTTGTCATCTAGTCGGGTGTAACTTATGTTACACATTGACGCAGTTAAAATGTAGTAAAGCAGTTAAAACGTAGAAAGCAGTTAAAACGTAGAAAAGCAGTTAAATGTAGAAAGCAGTTATGTGGTTATATGTGTGTAATGAAGTAAAGCAGGATAGGCACATTTAGGGTGGTTCATCCTAGTATGTTATGTTGATGACGTGGTATGTTTGATGTGTGTTGTGCCTTAATGAAGTATATAAATCCATAATGTTTGAAATGGACAAATGTTTTATAACTTAAGTGTTATCTTACTTAGCTAATTCGTTAGCTAACACTTGTCTTTTGAAATGTGTTGCTCCCTCAGGTTTAGTGTAGCTGAGGTAGTTGATGAAGAAGAGCGAGGAATGGGTAGATAGCTTGCTGATGACCTTAGCTACCCATAGTTGTTGCACATTTTTAGACTCTTGCTTATGTTTTGGCATTTATGTAGTTTGCATGTTATGTAGTCGGTTGTTTTGTGTTGGGCAGCCGACGGGTTTCTATTTAAACTTGTTTTGACGATATGACCGAGTAACACCAATGATTAAAGAAACTAAACAGATTTTAATTGGTTTGGACTTTAAAAGTTTACTTCCGCTTTGTTATAACGCCGTTAGGCGAAAATTTTTGGAAACCCGTATTTTTAAATGAAGGGTGTTACATTTTGTGTTTATCTTTGTTCCGCAACAACCTTTGTATTTGTTTATATCAATAAATCAAATACATTGAAAAAGTACATCGTGTCTCAATGCTACATACTTGATCTATACATATTATTTATATAGTTTCAGCACTTATTGTTTCTCGTCATTTACTTTAAGTCAATTACTTTATTGTTTATATCCATATCTGGATCGCATTCTGAACTGGTCTATTTCCAGAATAGAATTGCTTGCCAGTCAGGTTTAACCATCATATTTGGGACTTATAAATGAAAATGTGCCTTATCCTGGATTGCTACAACCACTTCCCATTCCTGCCACAATTTTCAGTGATGTTGCTATGGATTTCATTTATGGTTTTCCAAAAGTTCAAGGGAAGGATACAGTGCTAGTGGTGGTGGATAGGCTCACTAAATATGGCCATTTCATTGCCATAAGCCATCCTTACACTGCTGCTGCCATTGCTAAGATTTTCATGGATAACATTTTTAAATTACATGGTTGCCCATCAACCATTGTGAGTGACAGAGATCCTGTATTCTTGAGCCAGTTTTGGAAGGAGTTTATGAGACTGCAGGGTGTGGAGTTGCATATGTCATCTGCATATCATCCACAAACAGATGGTCAAACAGAGGTGTTGAATAGATGTCTGGAATCTTACTTGAGGCATATGTGCATGGATGATCCTCTGCAATGGGTTAAATGGTTACCATTGGCTCAATGGTGGTATAATACCTCTTGGCACACTGCTATCAGAATGTCTCCACATGAAGCTTTGTATGGAATTAAGCCTAATATCCACATTCCATATATACCAAATGATACAGCAATTGCTGCAGTGGAAAATACTCACAGAGATAGAGAAGCAATGATTCAAAGATTGAAGCTGAATTTGGAGTCCACAAGAAACAGGATGAAGCAGTTGGCAGATGCCCATAGGTCTGACAGGGAGTTCAGTGAGGGTGATTGGGTTTTTGTGAAGCTTCATCCCTTTGCCCAACAATCTTTGAAAGGTCATCATAACAGGAAGTTGTCACCAAAGTATTTTGGGCCATTTCAGATTGAAAAGAAGATTGGGAAGGTGGCTTATAAGTTGCAATTGCCAGATTCTACTCAGATTCACCACACTTTCCATGTGTCACTTCTCAAACAGGCTCATGGTCCACTTGCTCAGAGTGTTCCCTTGCCTACTACCACAAGACATTTACTGCAACCAAAAGTTGTGCTAGATAGGTAGATGATTAAAAAGAAAGGCAAAGTGAGTGCTAATGCTCCATTCTCAAGTTTTTTTTTAAAGGATTGGAAAAGAAAGGGTAAGAAAATTCTCTTATTTTCATTCTTGAGTTTTTTTTTTTAAAGAAAAGAAAGGGTAAGAAAATTCTCTTATTTTCATTCTTGAGTTTTTTTTTTAAATTGGAAAAGAAAGGGTAAGAAAATTCTCTTATTTTGCATTCTTGAGTTTTTTTTTTTAAAGAAAAGAAAAGGAAAGAAAAGAAAACTAAGAGCCTTTTAAGGTAAAAACTTTCCAGCCATTTTTGGGCTGATTTGGGAGGAAAGTTTTTTACTTATGTGTATAATCACCAATTTACCCTTAATAATTAAAGATAACCCTATAGAAAAAAGGACATAATTGTAAAGTTATAGTTTTTTTTTCTTTTCCCTTCTTTTCTTTCTAACTCAAGAACATTATAAACTCTATATATTTTATTTTCTTTAGTTTTCCATGTATCGAGAATGCATTTTTGATATATAAATTTTTTTCTTTTCTTTCCTTATCCAATCTTCTCCTTTCTTTTCTTTTAAATAAAACTCGAGAATACAGTGTAAGGTTTTGGTTCTTTGGGAGGGACTGTCAGTGGAAGATGCTTCATGGGAATTCATTGATGATGTTCAAGCTCGTTTCCCACACTTCGATTTTTGAGGCCAAAAATCTATAAGGGGGAAGTATTGTTACATGTAAAATAATTCAAATAAGTAACAGGGGGCTTTAGTGTACTTTGTCATAGTCTAGGGGTCATTTGTGTAATATGTGACGGTTATTAGTTTGAATATTCAACGATTGTAAACGGCTGTATAAGTCGATATTCATCATCAATACAAAATTAGATATTGATTTGATACAAAATTCCTCTCTTCTCTCTCAAATTCTAGTTTTTGCCTATCAAAAGTACAATGTATATTCAATACAAAATTTGAGAGTTTAATGGTTATACAAAGTAGAAAAAACTGTGTACAAATTGGAAATATATTGGCATTATAGGCATTAAATCCTTTAGACAAATGTTTAATTTATACAAAATTTGAGAGTTTAATGGTTATACAAAGTAGAAAAAACTGTGTACAAATTGGAAATATATTGGCATTATAGGCATTAAATCCTTTAGACAAATGTTTAATTTATACAAAATTTGAATCTAATCGCATGTTTACTAGAAGAACGCCTAGTATCATCGATCTCACAAAATCTTGTAACATATTTAGAATAGATAGCAAGTTCAGATCAAGATCGTTCTGTAATTGTGTCTTCAACTATGAACATGGATATTTTCATGCATTGAGATTGTTTCATGAGTTGTTGAAGATAGAAAATGTAAAACATGCACTTCACACAAAAATAAAAATAATAATAATAAAAATTAAAAAAAAAATGTTTGTAATTCATATATGTCAGACTTTCATATAAACATGAAATATAAATTTAATTGTTAAACATTTTGGTTTTCTTATATTACAAGGAAGGAATAATGACGCCATTTGTTGTTTGTTTGCCTTTTATATTTATGTAAATTATTATCTTGTTTTTTTAATGCACCAAAAAAACATGAAATATGAGAAAATGAGAAATAAATCAATCCAGAGAGTCACGGAACGCCATCTAATAATAACAAAACCATCAAGTAACAAAAATGTAGCAATAATGATATAGAAATCTGACACCTGTTGGCAGTAGTACAAAGAAAAAATTAAGGCTAGCTTGTGATGGATTTTTTGTTCAACACAAATGTCTTTTTTGGCAGTCTCTTTAACAAAAAATTAAACAATAACCACTTAACACAGACATATATAATTCCATGCAATAATGGGTGTTATAGATGATCACAGATCAGAAAATACTAATAATGATCATGTAGCTAACGTCGATATTGATAACGATTCAACTGATTCTCTCGATTTGTCATGGTTCACACCGAAAAGGTGATCATCTGTATTATGTTTCCCTAATCACATTGTCCTTTAATGTGTAAGAATACGCAAATCTGGGATCTTTTCGTGCTCTTTTGGTTGAAAACGTATTTGGTTGTTTTTATCTGATTGCGTTATGAATCTGAGGATTGTATTGTGAAATATGAAATGGCTGTTGTGTGTGTGTTATAAAATTTTTGGTAAAAATATGATGATATATAATCGGCTGGTTGTGTATATTTACGTACTGCAGGTTGCTTGTGTTATTCTGTGTGATAAATTTGATAACGTATTTGGATCGCGGTGTGATAGCAAGTACCGGTGTAAATGGGGTTCCTGAGACTTGCAACCCAAATGGAGAATGCTCACCTGGTACCGGAATTCAGTAAGTCATATTAAATTTGTTTGTTTGACACTTTAAATATTATGACCATTTATTGTAACTTTATAGTATCGTAAGGACACTTCTTATAACCTGCACTCTTTAGCACAACCTCTACAAGAGTCTACATTACATTTTATAGGCTGATGTCTTTCTTGAAACACTCTTTCTACCCTTGGGACTGTGTAAATCATACATACATTTTATTTTTTTTGTAAATCATACATACATCTCCCATACAGTGCCTTACCCTGCATAAGGTAGGATTGGGTATTGTGCTATTGTTGTAGTGACATCATTTTTGAGGTAACTATATGGCTGTGCCACTTTAACAGGGGTGATTTTAAGCTGACAAATGCAGAGGATGGTGTTTTAGCTTCCGCCTTTATGGTTGGACTTCTATTGGCATCTCCGATATTTGCATCCTTGGCAAAGAGGTGATGTGTTCTGTTTTTGTCGGATCAAATTGTTGCATTTTTTATGAGATATTCTGCTTTTTGCAATAACGCCATGTTTTTCTGCTGAATTAGTATGTTTTTTGTGGTTGTTTCATCGGCAGCATTAATCCGTTTAGGCTTATCGCCGTTGGGTTGTCAGTTTGGACTTTATCTGCAATTGGTTGTGGAATTTCAATTGGATTTTGGACAATTACAGTCTGCCGAATGTAAGCAATATATTTTCCCATATTATACTATAGTAGGTTCTTGTGTCATATTAGAGTGATCAATGATGCAAACTTTCAAGTTGTTGTTTAGGCTAGTTGGTGTTGGTGAAGCTTCTTTCATAAGTCTTGCAGCTCCATTCATAGACGAAAATGCTCCAGTAAATCAGGTTCCTGCTCTTTCTGCTTTACTATCCCATATTTATGTGCATTTGACGGTTCCAAGATTCTTATATCTCAATTGTTTTCAAGACAGAGATCCGCCTGGCTAGGAATATTCTACATGTGTATACCTACAGGAGTTGCGCTTGGCTATGTTTATGGTGGACTAGTAAGCGACTCTATGTCTATATGTTCGTTATATAAGCTTACTTTATCTTTTTATACATCTGCTATAAGTAACCAAGACTAATGGTTGTGTTTTCAGGTTGGAGATGGTTACGGATGGCGTTATGCATTTTTTGGTGAGGCAGTTCTGATGGTGCCATTTGTTGTTTTGGGTTTTGTAATGAGACCATTGCAACTCAAAGGTATGTACATATTAATATTTCTTAGCTTCGTATTTGGTTTTTCTGCATTTCGATATGTAACAATAAACATATTTTATCTCCTTTATTTTATATTAAAAGAAAGTGCCCTTTCTGGCTCATACTTTGTATATATGCAGGTATTTCGATGGAAAAAGAAGTACCAAACTCTTTTGATGAAAAGTCCACCGACGATGAAGCTATCTGGTTTGTTAATGGTTTCTTTAAAAAACACAATACTAAGTTTGAGGACTTCACACTTGTAAGCTAATTACGCCGCCACATTCTTTGTGCGTGCAGGTCTAGTGGCGGATATACTTCTTGTAGTCCTTTTACCAGGTTTTGGGAAGATGTTAAAGCTCTTCTTTGTGAGAAGATATATGTTGTAAATGTTTTAGGTAGTCATGTCACACTTTCTTTTAAGAGAAACTTACAACGAAAGTTCTGATGTATGACGTCTTGACTGCAAGTTTACACTTTTTGGTGGTTTTTCGTAGGTTATATTACATACAACTTCGTGATAGGGGCTTATTCATATTGGGGACCTAAGGCTGGTTATAGCATATATAATATGGTAAGTACTATATAAGTTTGTAAGTAACTTGAAGTTTTGATAACTTAAAGGAGAAAAACGCTTAAGCTTACAGAGTTTTTCATCTAAGAACTTCATCTATTGTAGACCAATGCTGACTTGTTGTTTGGAGGGATCACGATCGTGGGTGGAATCGTGGGGACATTATCAGGCGGTTTTATACTTGATCGAATGAGTTCCACAATCCCCAATGCTTTTAAGGTATACATTTTACTTTCAAAATATTTGATACTTCCAGCAGCATTCATAAGATGACTGTCTATGTCTCTCTGTGTTTTCTGTACTAATCAAATCTGTTTATACTCAACAGCTTCTTTCCACATCAACATTTTTCGGGGCAGTATTTTGCTTTAGTGCCTTTTGTTTCAAGAGCATGCACATTTTCGTGGTTCTCTTTCTTATTGGGGAGATACTCGTTTTTGCCACTCAGGTAATTCACAAATCTTGTATACTGATTTACTATTTAATCATACTTCCAATTTTTGATTGATATACTACATGAACTCCTGTGCACTCTAAACCAGGTTTAGAAGTACATCTGTTGACATTTTTGTTTCTCAGATACTTACTTTTGAGTGCAGGGTCCTGTAAATTTTGTATCTATTCATTCTGTTAGACCAAGCTTGCGACCATTGGCAATGGCCATGTCTACCGTGTCGATTCATATTTTTGGTGATGTGCCTTCTTCTCCCCTTGTTGGAGTTCTACAGGTCTCACTTTCTGATCCATACGCAAATTCATCAAACCCTTGTTAATTACATTGTTATGGATAATTTTGTTGATAAATTTAGCTCAAGATCTTACATCTTACATGAAATACAGGACAACATAAGAAACTGGAGAACATCTACTTTGATCTTGAGTTCAATACTGTTTTTGGCAGCTGGAATATGGTTTATAGGTATGTTGCCTTACGTGGTTACATACCGCAACTTCAATCAAACCTAGACAGATTTTACAAATTTGCTTTCATTTATGCAGGTGTCTTTCTTCATGACGCTGATAAATATAATCAAGATAATGAGAACCCGACAAGCACCAAAGGAAAGTTAAATACGAGAACTTCGAATGAACATGTGACAACCAAAACGATTGCTGAACCATGAACGTGGCAACTTTGACTCCTTTGGTTTTAATCTCGTGTTTATAACAAACAGGCTGTCCAGTTATATAAATTCTGGCATAATGCTACATCCTCAATTTTCACCTTATTCTTCAATTGTAGCAGTACAACAGCATATATCATATAGTGCTGACTGAAACGACTTATGTTATTAGTTCTCATAAACCAATAACTGTAATGAAAAATATTCAAGTTGCCGTTACGACACAAATGATGTAAAAAAAAGGCATCAAATGTCACTCTAATAGAAACGATTTCTGACTTAAAAAATACATATGCCAGCACATATGCAGCTCTGAAGAATTGACAGCATCTACACAAGTGAAAGCTCCCCAGCTGGGGTTGATCTCTTGACAAGCTTAGCCCATGACTCATTCGTCTTGGTAATCACCTTCAGAGCATAATCCTACAATTTGTTTCATATTTCAACATTAAAACAGCCAAATGTGGTATCATCCATTTGTAGGTGTAACGTATTGAGACAATGATAATGCAATTGATTAAGTGCAAAGTTTGGATGTGAATCAAAATTTATAATCAATTTTAAGACTATTATCTTAATGTCAATAATATAATTGAAATTTATGTGCATCTAAGTGTTCTTCATCTGCTGAAATCATAAAACACATACCTTGTTAGCTGCTTTATTGCCAAGACCAAAGTTGTTGGCAGGTTTGCCATCAGGAATTTTGTAGTCTCTGAACCAGTCTCTAATTGCAGTTAGAGTGCCCTATATATAATTGACTGATTAGTCACAACGAAATAACCAATATCTAATGTAGAACTAAAACAGTACTTATTTCCTAGGAAAATTTAGTATTATATTATTCAACACTTAAATGTCGAATGTACAATCTTTTACAGGACAAAGGTATCTAAGAACCTAAAGGGGAACACATAAAAGGTTGCCATTTTGACGCATTTAGTTATGAATGGATGTCTTATTTCTAACAGGTCAATAAGGAAAACTTTATAAATAACAAAAACTAAATTATAAGAAATGAGTCAAACTCAAACAGCAGGTCAAAGGTCACCAAAAGTGATCCTTAATGCATTTAACTATGAATGAATGTCTTATCTCTAACAGGGCAATAAGGAAAACATTATATATAGCAAAAACTAAATTATAAAAAACGGGTCAAAGGGGTCAATCTCAAACAGCAGGACAAAGGTCACCAAAAGTGATCCATAATGCATAAAGCTTTCCATATTATGATTGAAATACCATAAACCTTTCATCGTATCTGACAAATACAGAAATATATATTCTTGACAGGTCAACCGACCTGACCTTTATAAACATATCTATTTGACCCATTACCCAACCCGAGTAACCCTCCTGCTTTACCATTTAGAACAAAGGTAGAATGATTATCAAATACAGTACTCCTTTTCACCCGAAACCAATTCAATGCAGAGTATAAATCATACAGAACTTCTAAACATTTTCACTCAGTTTTATCAAACATGACCTCTATCTATACGTCTATTTGCATGAATAATTGTAGAATAACATACTGGAAAATGTTTCTCGACATCATCAACGTCATTAACAAGTGAAGCCTTTGGATCATCCAATGAAATTGCAATAACTTTCCAGTCAAGTTCTCCTTCATCAATCATAGCTAAACAGCCTAAAGGTTTAATCTTCATTAGTTGACCAATGTTCCCGCGTTTTTCACCAATTTCAACAACATCAACTGCAGATAGCAGATAAGATCCGAGTAAACAAATCTGAAATATTGCATATACAGTATTAACTGCATATAATCATATATTTAATACTAGATGAAACACAGATATAGCAGAATAAGATTTAAATTCACCTGGATCATTGTCTCCAAATGCTCCATCAACGTCAGGGTTTGCAAGTGATGGATCTTCCCATGTTTGTGGAAGCAATCCGTAATTCCAGTTAATATTGTAACTGGGAAACAAAAAGATCAAATAACTAAATAAATGTAGCATCAGATATCATAAGTGTATGGGAGACAAAACTAGGAGATTTATAATTTAAAATTAACAGGCTTATTCAAAATTTTCAATTTGCGGGTCTCAATTAGATGCAAATTAACTAACTAAGATGTGATTACAGGTCTCATTTACTTGAGTGTAACAACTAATAGTTCAGTAATAGTGTATGACAAACAGCCAAATGTAAAACACTTTGTGACAATAGAAGAATCTTGTTAAGTACAATCGATCATTCTGTAACACATGCACAATATCCTTTATAATTGGCCAAAAGGTAATGTCACAATTGATATGCCCTAAGGGGCACACCACAAAATCGGAACCGTTGCAAATTTTGGGGGATGAAAGAAGTAATAGAACATATGGCTTACGGGTAGTATCTAAGTTTCCCCTTCTTTGTATCCTGCTTAATGGGAGTATATATTTCGTCTGTAGCAACCTCCATCTTCGCACTTGATTCTTTGGGAATTTCCACAATGAAATTGAATGCTCCATCACCCACGTGTAATGGTATATCATGCCAAGGTGAAACCTGAAACAACCATCTCACTTTAATATCCCTATAGAACATCCACCATCACTTTAATATCCCTATAGAACATCCACCATCACTTAGTCTTTTCACAGTCAAGCCTCACAGAAAACAATTTTCTGATAATGAGAATGATCCAATATAACCCTAAATGACGGAAACCATGAGCCAGATTATCCTAAATTAGTAATCTTGGGGATTTCAGGAACTTCTCTCAACCTTAAATTCTCAAATTAGCAAATGTGTATCTTTTCCATAGAAAACGACTACGTAACTGTTAGATTCGGTTGATCCAGACTTGGATGTAAACGCTAAATTAACAATTAGTCTACCGACTTTACAATACCAAAAATATACTAATATTCAAATATGTTCTCATTATTAACCTTTTGTAAACAAATAACGTACACCTTAAACAACATAGTCAATACCTAAAACAACCAAAACCCCACAAGGTTAATCAGAAAACACACAAATTTTGAAGAGGCAATGAACCATTTTTGCTAGACTAATAAACATAGCATTTTCACAATCAAGTACCATCACAAAAAAAAAAATTTGATGAATATCTAAACAATCCTATACAACATGCAATAATCCTAAGATTCCTAAATGGTGATTCACACTTCATTTTTATCCCAAAAATCAAGAGTTACCCTATCCTAATTAGAAATCATTAAAATTTAACAGCATTTTCAAATCTGAATCTTTCAATAAATATCTATATCTATAAATCTATAAACCCTTATAAAACATATTGAAATTCTATTTTAAGTAATTTAAGCACTTTTTTCAATATCCCCATATTGCCCCTAATTCACACATTACCTTTAATTATATATCTCTAAACACAATCAGACAAACACCCTACCACCATGATCTAACACACAGTAACTTCTTTCTCTCCTTTCTATTTACACACGCATATCCCCAGTGTTTTGTATTATCATCACCGTTTAACCGCCGCAACGCGCGGGCACCAACCCTCGTAGAACTAATACATTTCACGCCTAAACAAAAAAACTTAAATCAATTAATCATCTTTATCAACAATCATATTGAAATACATTCAAAGTTTAAACCTTTTCAATTAGATACATAAAATAATCAAAACCAATGCCAATGTCAACAATACCCAATACCCCCATGAGGATGGTTGAGGTGGGATATAGATAGAACAATTAAAAATCAAAACAATTAAAAACCACAAAATTTATCCAAACAAAAAAAAAAAAAAAAAATCAAAACCTTTTAAACTGATATTGATATACATTCAAAGTATTAAACTTTTTAAACTAATAACTTAAAATAATTAAAACCAACAAAAACTATCCAAAAAATAAGTAAAAAGAAGGCACCTTTTTGCCAGAATTATCAAGAAAGAAAACTCTGTAATCAAGGGTTTCAGGTAATCCTTCTTCCTTGATCTGAATATCAGGTTTAAATAAAGCTGAACAAGAAAAAGCCCTTTTCTTGGAAACTAATTTAGTGTTTAAGAAAAGGCTTAAAGAATTTGGTTTAAAAAATTGAGAAGAAGTTTTAAAAGATGATGAGGCAATGTTTGTTGTTGAAATCATCATCATTTTTGTGGCTGCCATTTTTGATGGCTGGTTAAGGAAAGAGGTCAAAGATTGCAGCCACAAAGAGGAAGAGTTATGAACTAGTTGAATGTATGTGGACTAGATACTGTCACACTGATTTCTCACAAGTGGTATATAGTATATACTTTTTGAATTTATTATTTTTCTTTCTTTTTGTTTCATAAAAATTGGATTGAGATTCCCAAGTTGGATCAACTTTAACAATTGGATTAAATTCAATGGTCAAGATTTAGAAATCATATTTTAATTTTAACCATTAGATTTAATCCAATGGCTAAAGTTGATCCAACTTTACCAACTTTACCTATAAAATTGGATCAACTTTAGGGAATCATGATCTTTTTGCACAATTACGGGGGTATTTGGATTAAGCTTTATTTGATACTCCGTATGATTATTAGCTTATCTGCTTATGAATATATACATAAGCTTATTTCCTCGTGTTTGGTATGCTTATTTGCTTAGGTTTATTAATTTCATAAGCTTTATTTGCTTAATGAGAATAAAATAATAAATTTTATTTGCTTTATTTCGAGAGTCCTGGTTTCCAGGCATACGTCTAATTTAAGAGTAGGAGTTGAATAGAATGTCGTTCGAAAAAAAAAATTATAATCGTTAGGTTTTGAAATAGGTACCAAATCCTCATGTAATTAATTTAAAAATGCGTAAAGTCTAAAAATCGTTCATGCGGTTTGTCGTTTTTGCAGTTTTGATTCTTGTTGTTTACTTTTGGCCAAAATCATTCATGTGGTTTGCATTTCATTCATCATTTCATTAAAGTCCCCCATGTGCAAGTCACGTGTGGGCATTTTTGTTATTTCACTCCACTTTTTCTCTACTTCTTCAAATGTGTTTTTTGTTTTTGCAATTTTTATCCCTATGGTTAGTTTTTTTTAAAAAAATTCGGACATTTAATCAAACACATTGTATGCTTTATCTAACTTCGTTTTATTTATATACATATACAGTTGTGAATGTTATGATATGTATAAACAACAAATCTCATTTGAAAAAGCAGAGTCATGGCAAGAATCAGTTATTGAACATCGAAAAACATCAATCGATAATAGTGAAAAAGATGTTTGTGATATTCTGTTTGTCATACAACATCAACCTGTGTAACACCCAAACAAGGCGGAAACATGGGAGTTATAAGAAAAGCTTAGCGTGACATGGAATTTAAGTAGAGACAACTAAATGCATACAAGGATTAGGGCAATCCATACATAATTCAAGTTTAAATACAAGTATCGGATCAAATAATGCACGAGGAGCACAACACCATCAATAGTTTACAAAAATAGATCAAATGATAGCTAACAATCCTAGGCATAACCCATAAACGGGAGCAATGAATCACGGATCCGCAAAAGTCCAAGCCCAAATCCTATCACATGCCATGCAATCATCCATCACGTCTTTGGTTTACTTGATTACCTGAAAAGTGTACTAAAATGCGTCAACATAAAGTTCATGAGTTCGTAGGTTTAGACAATAAAAACAAATGTCGGGATATCAACCGTTATTCATACTTTATCACATTACGATCATATAACCTCGATTCGATCAACAAACAAACATATAACCTCAACTTGGTTATAAACGATCATATAATGAACTTATAACTTGGATCCAATACTTAAACGATCATATAACGAACTTGTAACCTCGATTCAATAAATAAACGATCATACAACGAACTTGTAACCTTGATTCAATATATAAACGAACATAAAACGATCACACAATCAAGACAAACACAAGTACATTTTTCACCCCAAAATCATGTAAGTTAAGGGGCTACGAACTCACCTTGATCCGCACAACGAGTTAATATCGAGCTAGAAAGGTTCAATGATCGTTACACGTCCTCAACCTATCATTTTATATACATACACATTAATACATAACGACTTGGTTCCCAAATGTATTTACATTAAACCCTAGGTTGCATCCTTTACTTTGAACGAGCACCGAGCCCTCAATAAGACTCTAGAAAAGTCAAGAAAGGACTCAAGAGAAAACTCGACGCGACCCAAGGAGAAAGGAAATGAAGCTAGAAAAGGAAACTGAAAAACATGTGATCCACACCACCGTAAACTACGGCCTGGACCACCGTAGCTTACGGTGGTTCATTTACAGCCAGCGTAACAGACGGTCGAAGGCGTCGTCCCGGACGGTGGTTCAAGGTGGAGCAGCGTAACATACGGTATATGGCACCGTCTCAGACGGTGCCCTGCAAATGTGGGTTTCAACGTCTCGATGGCGTCTAGCCAGCGTAAGTCAGGAGGCCGGGGTGCAAAACTCAAAACTGGAACATCTAGACCACCATCTCACACGGTGGTTTGATCATGTGAGATGCCACATGGGTTCAGTGGGCGTCTGAGACGCTAACCAGGGCGTGTAAGACGCTGGGCCTGCACAAAACGTGATCTGCACTTGCTTTGAACATCAAAAACGACCCAAACCATGAAAACCCTAACTCTTGGACCTCAAGTCGACTAGATAAGGTTCACAACTCATTTTGGAACGAAATTAAGCATAATTTGACACAAATAAACGTAACCCACGTCACGAATTCATTCCAAAACATTGAATCAAGCTCAAACCCGATTTGACCTAATTTTACTAACCTAAACCCTAATTTTGCCAAGAATCGATTTAGGTTGATTAAAAATCCGTTTTTACACTTTGTTGGACATAAATAAGCATAAGCCAACATAAACCCACTTCATATTATTGACCCATATCACCATTTCAACCACAAAACCGTTTTTGACCCATTTAAACAATATGAACCCTAATTTTGACCTAGTTACCATTTAAATCCGATTTTTGACCAAAAGCTTGAGAGGTTTGACTTAGCACAAGTTTAATAATATGAAAAGATGAATTTGGGATGAATTTACTTAACAAAATCTTCCACCATAGTGTTAAACCCGAATTTTGAGTGATTTCTTGCACTTTGAAACTCCAACTTTTGATATGGTGTTAAGATGGTGATGAAGATGAAAAACCCTAACTAAATCTTGCTTGAACACTATTTCTATGCATTAAATTTTTAGAGAGAGAGTGAGTGTAAGAATAAGTCTTGCATTTAAGAGTGAGAGAGAGAAAGAAAAAAGATGGAGAAGTGAATGAGTGAATGAAATGAGTGGAAGAGTGAAGAGTGAGAGGATAGGGTTGGGTAGGGTAAATGGGTATGGATCATGGGTTTGGGTTGACCCATGGATTACCCCAAATTCACATTTCTAGCTTAATTAAATCTCGACTAGCCTCGAACACTCAATTAGACGATCAATCAATCACACAAACGCCACGAACACCAATTTAATCACATTTAACTTGATCACATATTATCAACCAATTTAACTAAATCAAATCATACATAAAACTAACGGGTCAACTTAAGTCAAAATTCACGAATGTTACAACCTGTTTATTCATTGGGGACTTTCAGTATCGATGAAAACTTGAAATTTAATGTTAATAAACCTCTTTATCTAACAAAGCAAACCAAATATGCTGGTGAAGTAGCACCAAGCCTCCTGTGGTTTGATGTTTTTTGATGTTCAATAATCGATTATTATCATGACTCTTTTTTTTTGTGAGACTTGTTGTTTATACATATCATAAGATAGACAATTATATGTGTATATGAATAAAATAGAGTTAGATAATGGAGACATTGTGTTAGATTAAATGTCTGAGTTTTTTTTTTTAAGAATAATGATAGGAATGAAAATTGCAAAAACAACAAACCATAAGGATGATTTAGAAGAAGTGGGGAAGAAGTTGAGTGATTTGACAAAAATGCCCCTCACGTGACTTGCATGTGGGGTGACTTAACGAAAGTAGGGACGGAGTGCAAACCACAGAGATGATTTTGGCTAAAAGTTAACGACATGGATGAAAACTGCAAAAACGACAAGTCATATGTGCCATTTTTACACTTTACCCTATAATAATGTTACTCACATTCATAAAACATTAAAATTTAATGCTCATACATTATTTCTCTCCTTTTCTTTTATATGTTAAATCTTTGACGAGATATGTTACCCGGACGTTGCTCCGGGAGACATTACATCATTGTGTGTGTTAATATGTATAATTTATAACATGTTTTCAGAAAAGTTAAAAATTATATGATGTGTTATACGTAAACTATATATTGTTGTTAATATCAATAACGACACTTCGTCATCAACAATGATATAATGTGTCACAAACATAACTTGTAGCAAGAAATTAAAAATTATGTGACAATAATAAAAGCAACAACAAAGTACAAAATGAAAAGTGAATCAGAATAGGTTTCACATTAGTTAAAAACGTTATCTGTTAACGCTATTAAGAAAAAAATTGTTAACTTAAAAAAAAAACACTAATGGGTGTACAATGAAATAAGTTGAAAATCAAAGGTTGAAAATCTATTTTAAAAAACAATTGTGGCATAGCAACAATTTGTTCTCAAAGTTGTTCCTTTTCACTATCCTGTAGAAAAAATTATTATGATAAAAAAAAAATTGTGTCAATAAATTTGTTTTAGGAAACAAATTTTCTTAAATTATAGATGATGGTAACTAATGCTAACAGGAAAAAAAATGGTAGAGGGTTGAAAGCGGGAGTCGAACAAAGGACTTGGGAATTCAAAGTCAATTGTCCAAACCAACTGATGAGCAAACTTTTATCTTTTGATTTCATCCACTATATATATAGAGAGAAAGGGGAAGGTGGTGCATGCAAAAACCTGATACTTTCCGTTTTATTATAGTATACATATGTAAGTTCATTGTACTTATTCTATGAAAAGTAATCAAGGTATCTAAAATATTACTGTAGTTAAACTGTTAAAAAGTTTAATTTGTTAATGATGTTTGTATATCATTATTGTTAATGTAGTTATGTAAATTACTTAATGAACATGCATTAATTCTTTTTAGAATAAAAGTTTGTTATAACTTATTTATGTGTTATTAACTTAACACATAATTTTTAGAATAAAAGTTTCATGAAATTTAACTTAATGAGTTATTAACTTATTAGAAGCTGCCTTATGCCAGGACTCATCTCTAGGAGGACTAGTCCTAATCAGCGCCACATCAGCAAAAAACCATCCAAGGACTAATCCCCTAAATCCAACCTTATACCAGGACTAGTCTTGGACCCACCTTTTATTTAATTCTACACTTTATCCAACTTTACACTTTCAATCCCCCAATATTTAACAAAAACTAAATAAAACACACAATTCATTAAAATTAAAACATAAAAACCAACATTCCTAAATAAATTCGAAAATACAATAAAATTAAAAAAAACATTCCTAAATACTTAAAAAATAAAAAACAACATTCCGAAATACTAAAAAACATGAATTTCAACTGTAAAGCTCACGGGAGACGCCATACATGCTCCGTAAGATCATGACGAAGGGCGTGATGCAAATGTCGGTCACGAAGCTCCATGTTGGTACGTTGGTGAACCGCCATCCTCTCCTGGAAAGTACGTCGAGGTACAGGAGGTGGTTGGAACATACCGTCCTCCTCAAGTGAGCTTATGGCGTATCCCGAGTCTTCAACTATCATGTTATGCAATATAACACATGCGTACATGGTTCGACAAATCCGGTTAACGCTTCTAGCTCTAGCCGGTTGGCTTAGAATATGCCATTGATTTTGAAGACATCTAAATGCACGCTCGACATCCTTTCTTGCACTTTCTTGATACTTTTTAAACTTTTTCTTCTTGTCATCTTGCGGGCACGAATACGACTTTACAAACGTTGACCACTCTGGATAAATGTCGTCGGTGAGATAGTAGCATTTTCTGTAGTGTGTTCCGTTAACCGTAAACGAAGTATCCGGAGCACGATCCTCGATGATTTCCCTAAATATAACAAAGTTAAAACACACGCAATGTTTTTAAAGACAACACAAAATGGATGTGAAATTTAAAGTACCACAAAGGCGAATTATTTAGCACATTTATATCATTATTTGATCCCGCTGTGCCAAAATACGCATGCCAAATCCATAAATCATATGAGGCAACCGCTTCAAGCATGATTGTTGAATGGCCATGACTTAGGACAATTTTTCTAAGGCCAATGCATACAATCGATGCTCCCAAGCATCCCCGGTAAACCATGAAGCTCTTCGTGTTTAGCATACAATCGTTGTATATCTTCTGGTGTTGGTTTGCGCAAGTACTCATCTTTGTAGAGCTGAAACACACATTTGCAATAGTGGTCTAGGAATACTCTACTCGTTTCCTCTCCAATCTGAAGATACTCGTCAAGCGAGTCAGGGTTGTATCCATACGCCAATTGACGTATGGCGGACACACACTTCTGTATTGTGCTAAAACCAACCCGATGTCGCCCATCAACAAGCTTGTCTTGCATTCTTCTAAAATGCTCGGGCACAAGACCTGGATTTCGAGCCGGATACGACATTATATCGTTAACTATGCGCATGAACAACGGTCTCGACATTCGAAACCGGCGCCTAAAGTACCAAAGCGGGTACTTTGCATCTCTTGTAATGACGGTGTGCGGTATAACTGGTCGTTGGGACGTTTCACCTTCCTCAAGCAACTCAACACAATCTGACATGATCCCCATAAGCTCCTCATCATCGGAGTCGTCTTTAAACAACTCGGCTCTCGTATACGTGTTCAAACATGAAGATATCGTGAAAGACATTATGATTTGAATAACTAAATTGTTTATGTGTAAGTGTAGGTGAATATGGGATATAGATATGTGAATTATAGTGAAATGGTAGTATATAAAAGGTTTGGGAACATAAATAGCCGTTTAGGGACCAAAAGTGTCAAAAGTTGAAACTTGAAGTTTAAATTACTAGCCGTTTGGGGACCAAAAGTGTCAAAAGTTGAAACTTGAATTTTAAATTTTAGTAGGCGTTGTAAAAAGAAAAAAAAAGAAAAAAGAAAAAGCTCAAATGATTCGTGCGTGGGGGGACGAGTGGCGCCTGGACGAACCAGGGACGAGTCCAACACCGTGGTGTTGACTGGTGTTGGACTCGTCCCTGAGAGAGGGACGAACACAAGGACGAGTACGTAAGGTAGCTTCTTATGTCACACTTTATAACTTATTTATGTGTTTAACATGTACTCGTAGTTAGTTATATATGATTGATTATTTCCAGTGTCTTTAAATGGTTTTGATGAGAATCACCCTATGATATTTGGCTTGATCTGTGTGATATAAAGGAAGTACCATGAGAAAAGTATGATGTACGAAAAGTAATTTGTAAAGAAATGAATATGAGAGTAAAGGTGAATGAGGGGGAATCAAGTGAACCTGTTAATGTGACCCAAATATATTCATCGAATACTGTACCTTGAAGGGAAGTTAGGTTTGGGTTGCATACTTGCATTCATAACATCGCGCTGCCCTATGTGTATCCGAAATAGAGTTGGATTATGTTAATATAAAAGGAATAAGTACTCAGAATGTAATTAACAATGACCAAATGTATATAGTAGGAACGAACTAAGGTTTTGGACATATTTTATGTTGACAACTCGGTAAATTGTCCAAATAGTGTTAGATGGTAAACGAGGCAACCCATATAAGCTGTCACATGCAAGATTTTGATTGGTCGGTGACATGATTTGATCATTTTTACGAAGTTGTCAACATACAGTGTATACTTGTCCCTAGTTATTGGAAGACAAGGATGTGGGAAAACTATTCTTTATAGTGGCGAAGCTAGAAATTTTTGAGTGGGGGGTCGGGATCTAAATTTTTTTTTTCCTAACGCTATTTTTCGGGTAATATGTTCGGGTCGGTGATTCGATTCGGGTCGGGTCAAAAATTAAATACTATTATTATAAAAAAAAAGTTTCAATCACTAAAAAACTAAACATTTGTCCAAGACAAGTAAACATTAAAAAGGAGACAAACGGTTGGTACCTGGTTCGATTCACTGAAGAAATTAGAGTTCAACCTTTCGACCTTTAAGAACCTTGAATTCTTCAATTATGGACTCCGCATCAAACTTGCTAGCAATTTCTTTTTCTATGTAAATCACCATACTGTTTGCTAGATTGTCATCTGACATCTTATTACGTAGGTGAGTCTTGAATATCTTCATTGCCGAAAATCCCCTCTCTGTTGTTGCAGTCGAAACCGGAAGTGTCAAGAGTAGCCGACACACTCGTTCAACCAAATCGTACATGCTATTTTTCCCAGTTTCTACAAGGGTTTGGCCGAGATCAGAAAGGGTTGCTACCTTACTTAGCTTGGCATTATTTATTCTTTCAACTTGAAAAGTCTCCAATTGACATCTTAATTGATTTCTCTCCTGCTTAGTCAAGTCCGTAGGATAATATTTCTCAACATTTAGAACAATGTCACCAATATTAATCTCTTTTGAACATAAAGTCGCACCAAGAGATAACAACTCCACTGATTGCTCACTGAATCTACAATCCATCTCATGTATTTGCTTATCCAATGTCTCCATAAACAAATCTACTCGGTAAAAATGTTCAAATGTAGCAAACACAAACGGTTTTTCCTTATTTGCTCTTCACTTTGTTTTTCTATGAAATTTTCAATGTGTGCTTCTTGATTCACTAAATTAGTAGCAAACACAAATGCTTTTTTGTGTGTTGAAGATTTAATGTGCTTCAACAAAGGACAATTATTCTCATCATTAACCTTTTTCCAATTGTCAAATCCTTCACAACTAAATGCACTATGACCACTTTGCTCATCCCCCCCCCCCCCCCCCCCGGCCCGTATATAGCTGCGCCCCTGATTCTTTATGGACATGGATGTATTCTGTATTTTCAGTCACGAAGACGGGACTTTGTGTATTGGTTGGCAAATTATTTTAAGGTAGCCTTGGTGAAACGGATACGAGGCTTTACGCTAAGGAACTTCCGTGTGAACGAAGAATCAGTACATCGTCTCAAAGGTGAGGTATATACCATGATTATATGTTTGTCTCGAATTATGCTAGATTATAAGTAGTTTCTATTTGATCAATTCTTTACAATGTATATTTTCTCAATAAAAAGCCGGACGCCAAAAAAATTACCAATATAGTCATTAGTCAAACTTGATGTAACAAATTCACGGACCCGAGCCCGAGCATCTTACCTTATCTTAATATATACTAAAAGACAACTGACCTAACCTCAATTGACCAATCATAACTCTCAATTTCTCAAAATTAAGTTATTAAACATGTGACTAAATTATATTATTTAAAAATAGAAAAGCTATAGATAAGTACAACTTATTCGACCAAAAGCATTTTATTTTTTATTTTTTTTTGAACATCAACCAAAAACATTTTATTATTAAAAGTATACAAAATTAATGAATAGTTTAGAATTTACGTAATCAAATTCTTTGAATTCAAGGACATCTATTAATGTTTATCCAAACGTATCAATAATTTCATTTTTATAATTTTTAGTATTAAACTTCCAATTGATAGATTATAATTGTAATCAAACTATATACCACGTAATCATCCGTAATAAAATTTACAACTATATTTTTAATATTTTATTTAATTATTTATATCATTGTTGTCATTAGTATTGGATAATAATAGAGATCTCGAGAGAGTTCTTAAAGAAAGAATGGAAAGAATGTTTGTTTCTAATTATTTTTATCATTGTTATATGATTATTGTTGATCATTAACTATCTTATCTTAATCTTAATCTTATCTTAACTTAATCTTGATTTTTAATATATACTAAAAGGCAATTGATATCTAACTTTAATTGACCACTCACAATCCTCAATTTCTCAAGATTAACTAAATCAATGAATGTTTAAATTAATTTACACTTAACTAGCGTTATACCCGGTCGTTGGCCGGGGATAACAACCGGATATAAATTTGAATGCGGGTCGTGAATTTTAAAATGTCAACCCCGCTACCATCATACTAAAAAAACACATGGTTAATCAATACACATTAAGTCTTAAAACACAAAACGTTGATTGAGAAATACAAAATTGTGAATTTTCTTGTAAGATAAAAAATAAGAAAATAAAAACTTTAATTGTGAAAATAAAAAAAGATCAAAGTTTACCACGAGTCCTCATACATAAAATTTTAATAGTACAATTAAAAAACTAAAATATAAAACACTAAAACATTATCACCCTATCATTGGCCGGAGAAAACAAATTGTATGTCAAGTAAATAGAATTTTGCTAACTATATATAATTTACTTTGCATAAGAGAAAAAAGGTGCTACGGGTTATATTCATAATCAAATTATTAAATGATACGCAAAATTATACTTTGTAATGATGTTTAAAAAGGATATTATTACATGTTTCATTACAACAAATGACATAACTATTTTGACAAATGTGGCCACATAGATGAATTCTAACATTTAAATTGTTTGATGATGATATAAAGCCATCAGAATTATATAATGATTATATATTTGTGCCGATTGTTACATAAAGATATGCACAAGGGTATAAATAAGTGTAAACCAAATCTATGCACAAAAATATGTACTTCGTGCTTAAGAAGGAGTAAATCACTGTTAACGTGAATGCATTTTAATTAGGTAGTAATATGAATTAATATTTATATCAATATTTTATTTTATATTATTAATTGTAATCAAACTAATTGTAATATTATTGTTATTAGTAATTGTAATCGACTATAATTAGGATAATCATTGTTGTTATTAGTAATTGGAATCAAATTATATTTAGGATACATATTCTTCTTATATAAACAAAACTCTACAAATAAAATCACAACACACGAAATCATTGAAAACCCCACGAACCAGCTGCTACTTTTATTGTTTTTAACAACCATGACTAACGAAAATATAATTATTTTTTGCAAGACATCAATAAGAACTCGGTTAATTGTGTAATTATAGTTAAGATTTTGCTTCTCTGAAAGAGTTTGTATAAAAGAAACTCTGTTACACCATCCAGCCTTGATATGATTTAAAATTCAGTATTTACATTTGAATATCTCAATTCTTTTTTAAGTATATTTTTACATTTAACGTATATGTACTTTTTTTTTATTCATATACTAATTCTTATATTGATAATGTTATATAACCCGTGTATTTGATACGGGTCTAAAATCTAGTATGCTATAAAAAGAGCTTGTGATGTTACGGACGTGATTCTTAAATCGTGGGTAACTTCTTTTTTCAATTTGAATGTTCGGGTTTTTCTCGTTCAAATTATGTAATACTTTGGGTTAGGGTTGAGTATGGGTCGGTTTGGGTCGGTTTTTGCCTAAAACCGAAACCCGAACCGATCCATTCGGTTTTTAGAAAACCAAAACCATTGGATTCGGTTTTTGTTCGGTTTGGTTTGTTGGTTTTCCGGTTCGGTTTGGATCGGTTTTGGTTTTTACTTCAATTTTTTTTATAAAAAAAATTTTCACGTTTTTTGTTTATTATGTTATAAATTTAACTTTTAATTGTTAAGAAAAAAAAATATGATATAGAAACTAAAATATAGAGATGCTTTTTATTAACTAATTAAATTTTTTAGGTGTTAAAATTGGTATAACTTTTATTAAACGAATTGATTTTATTGTACGTTTTCATCTAAAACATACAATTTATATAGATTTGTACACTAAAAAGACAAAAAGTTTAAATATATTAACATATTTACAAATTATAAGTAATAAATATAAATGTAATATGATATAAATATAAAATAAATTAAAATATATTTGGTTTGGTTCGGTTTTTGATCGGTTTTTTGGCATATGAAACCGAAACCCGAACCGATCCGTTCGGTTTTTAGAAAACGAAAACCAAACCAATGGGTTTCGTTCGGTTTTTGGATTTTTCGGTTCGATTTTTTCAGTTTTTTTCGGTTTTTGGTTTTCCGGTTCGGTTTTTGCTCGCCCCTACTTTGGGTGTTGATCACTAAAATACAAATACTCTTCACATTGTTTTACTCGATATTTGCTGAATAAAAGTCAACCCACATTCCTCAATTTACCTCTTTTACGATCCAGTCCTCTTTACACAATTTCATCATTTTCATGTACGGTTGATGCATCTTTGGTTTTATCCATAAGTTCCTTTGAAATGTTCGTTTGATATTATCCATAGTTTCCTTTGAAATGTTTGTCATTTTTTAAACTTTATAGGAATAAGTGGAATAGTAAAATCTTACCTTTATAAGGTGAAGTGTTACATGATATCATTAATCGATCGACCGTTAAAAAAATTACCAACTGACTTTATCTAGAGAGAAAAGTAAAAATAAACGATATTATCCACAAGAACAAGGAGCACGTTCGATACTAAATATCATACACACAAAACTAGAACCTCCAGCTACAACATACTAAAAACACGTGTCAAAGTGGGCCCAAAAACATGCTGTGTCATCGCCTTTAGCTCGACACGAAACGGAACCAGACGTATATATAACTGTATGATGATGCGAACAGTTAGATTTGGTGTATAAGTGGACGGTGGAGATCATTAGATCAATAACTGCATAAGGCTGCTGCTGTTGATGCTTATAAATAGGCTTCACATTACTCATTCTTAGCAGAAAAAATACATACTTCACTACTTTTGCTTTAATACATACAAAATATATATCTATCTCTGATTTTACCATCATTTTATCAAAGTAAGAAACAATGTCGTCTTCGTCTTGTTGTGCTGGAAAGTGTGGCTGTGGCTCTGGTTGCAAATGTGGGAGCAGCTGTAGCGGGTAATGTTTCATTGTTACCAATTCTTGATACTTTGGTTTCATTTCATATTTTTTTTTATAAAAAAAAAATCGATAGTCAGTTGAGATGTATGTTTTCTTGGATATTGCAGGTGCAAGATGTACCCAGACACGAGCTCATTCGAGACCACGACCAACACAGAGACCCTTATCTTTGGTGTCGCTCCCAAAACGTTACGTTTTTTGTTGGTTGCATACTTCGTTTTAACAAATTTTGATGGCGATTGACGAGTTTATATGTTGTATTGCAGTGGGATTGAGACTGGAGAAGCAGAAGTAGCAGAGAATGGTGGATGCAAGTGCAACCCATGCAAGTGTGACCCATGTACTTGCAAATGAGTGTCTTCTTAGGATATATGTTAGAGACAGCTAGTTACATATGATAATAAGTGTTTCTAGTCGCTTTTGTTTCTTTTGTAACTTTGTTTTAGTGTGTAATGTAATGTAATATAATAAAACTAAGCAGATAGACTCTGCTTTTGTTTGTTTAATCTATCAATGTAATGCACTCAGCTTTTCTTGATCCAACAAACGGTCGTTTATAGTTTGTTACGAATCAGAGATGAGACGTATCATACAAAATGAATAACGATTATCTTAGTCGATGAACAATAGGGATATAGAGCGGATGAGATGTAAACAGTCGTATTTTTCCCCAGGGTCCTGGCATCTAGTGAATGCAAACAAGTGTACATCAGATACAAGGGCACACCAATAAGACCCGGTTTTAATCATCATAAACAACGAAGGGGAATTGGGGATGGTAATTTACCAACGGTTTTAATCCTCATAAACAACAAAGGGGAATTGGGGATGGTAATTTACCAATGTTTTAACTTTGTTGAATACCACTAGGCCATGTCTGGTTCTTGACCACTTTCAGTATTTCTTCAACTTCAGCTAGCGTTTCCTCGTCTTTCTCACCCTTCGCGAGTTCTGTAGCAGCTTCAACATTAAGTTGCACCTGATTTCCATGCACAAATATTGTTTTAGGCTATATTTGTAACTGTAATTGGATCATATTAAGACGTTTACAGCGAGCAACTTTGTAAGAATGAAGCTAAAAACTGAATACTAAACCAATCCCATATGGCCATATCAAATGTACTATTTCCTTTTGACAATACACAAAGGGAAAAACGCCAAGCTATGAGGGAAATCAGAGTATAATTTTTACTTTTTTACATAATTGATATACAAGAAGGCGATAGCTGACCTGTTCTACGGATTTCATTCCCACCAGTATGGTAGAAATCTCTTTGTTACACAAACTGTATTGCATAGCTAATTTTGATATATCTTTCCCCTTGTTTTTACAGAAAGCAGCAGCACTTTGGCACGCAGCCTGAAACCAGACACGAAAATTAGAACACAAAGAATCAAATTTATATGTACAGGTATAGCAAATGAAGCCAGAAATGCTCAATTACACTTTAATAAACCACCTAAAACTGCAAAAGAGTTAAAGCAAACCTTGAGTTCAGGTGAAGCTGGGTGCCACTCTGGAGGGCCACTTTCTGTAAGAAGTCCCATTGCTAGAGGGGATGCACTGATAACACCAACTCCCTTGCTTTTTAGGTATGGGAGTAGATCCATCAATGTCGTATCGTTAATGCTATAATGACAATACGAAAGAATTACATCAACTGTGCCTAATGGTACCCGATCAAGCACATAAGTAAAGATTTCCAATGGAAGTCCAGTTATACCAATAAACCGGATCTTCCCTGCTTCTTTCAACTTTAGAAGTGCAGGAATCGTCTCATTTACAATCTATAAACAATAATCAATACATTAATACGTATTGATGATAGCCAAATGCCCAAATGTATATATGTTCCGTCTAATAGTCCAAAACATTTCATTGGATACCTGATCAAGTGAGCCAAACTCGATGTCATGACATTGGAATATATCAACATACTCCATTTGTAGCCGCTCTAAACTCTCGTCGATACTCTTAGTCACCCTTGAGGCACTGAAATCAAAACCCTCTTTATATCTCCCACACTTTGTTGAAACAATGTACTCGTTTCTCGGCACTCCAACAGCTTTCAACGCCTTCCCAAGTACTTTCTCAGACAATGTTCCTCCATAAAACCTAAAACTCAAATTAAATACTAACTAAATTTACATTTTCGCGGTTCCAAGAAATGCCCTGAAAGTTTTATAAAGCGACTCCAAAAACTTATATTAAAACTTGCTTCTATTCAAAATGTAACATTTTGGATGTAAATAGACAAGACTTTTTCTGTAGTTGTTTCACTAACAAAAACCACCGATATTTAGATCCAAACGGGTCAACATGATACTCATTTGACTCGAAACCAACTTGTCTAACCTGATCACTAAACATATCAAATGGGTCGTGTCCACATTGACAAGTTACAGATTAAACAACCTTCTAAAAACAATATACCACATCACCCATGTACAAGTTATCTTTCGTATATATCGGTGACCTCACAACTTATTCGACCTTATAAATGCCTAAAATTTATACTCTTATTACAATGTGGAAAGAGTGTCAATGGGTTTGGTGACTCATTCATAAGGTCTTAGAGCCATAGTTGTGTAGAACTTAATGTACTTAGTCAAAAAAAACATAATTAATCCATTAAGTCAATTAGAAATGTTTGTTTTTGACTTAATAAACAAAAACCTAATGTATTGACTTAATCGATACACACATTTATCCATTCAGTCACTTTATTTATAAAAAAAAAAAAAACGGGCTCTTAATGCTTTAAGTTTATCTAACTGGGTACGAGACTAACTCCTCACAATTGTCCATTTTATCGTTTGTATAAAAAAAAAGAAAAAGGAATGAAATAAAAATTACTAACGGGGAAGTGTCGAAGAAGTTAATGCCGAGACGAAAGGCTTCGCGAACAGTGGCAATGGCTTGTTCATCAGAAACAGGCCCGAATACGCTGCCAAGTGGTGACGCACCGAACCCCACCGAACTTAGTTTCAGCCCTGTGTTTCCGAGTGGTCGTAACTCCAATGCCGAGTTTGACATTTTTTTTTGTCAGATCGGTTAGGGTTTTTGATTCAAAATTTGATAAAAGAGGATTTTGGAGTTGGATTTTTGAGGATAAGAATGATAACGATAAAATGGATGTGCACATTCACCTCTATTTGTTTTCTCATTAAAAATTTATACTTTGTTAAATATTAAATTGATTATAAATATAATTTCTTATCTTACAATAACTATAAAAGAGCCCTTTAAATTTTTTTGAAAAAACCACAACCATTGGATGAGAAATAAGACTAAATTATAACCATTGGATTGCTTTGATGACTTCATATTCCTTTTTTAGATTTTTACTACATTAATGAGCTTTATAATTAATTAATTAATTAAATTAAACTATTCCTTTAATAAACTAACTAATTAATAATACGAGAGCTTAAAGCGCCCGGGGATGAATTGGAATTGATTGCGTGTTGTAGACGTATTAGAGAAGTATTAGTAAAATTATTTGGTTGGTCGTTGGAGGAGAAGAGAATGTGTTTTTCATGAAGTTGTACAGAAAGGAAAATGTATTCAAAAAGGCAGTTGTTTTTGTTACGGTCATGTGACGTGTCTGCAATGTCAATTCAAAGGACATAAAAATAATTGATTGTAATGTAGGAGGAAAGAGTTGATAGTTTAGGAAGACAAACATGTTTTCATAGTAATAGATATGAAAACAAACATGGATGGAGGTACTGATTGTTTTATCATAAAGAAACTATTTAGTGCATACCTATTACAAAAGTATTAGGTTGGTGATCGAAAGATAATTAAAGAGGTATTTATTGTTCATGAATTACAGAAATACACAGTTTTTTAAAGTTGTAACCCTTGGCACCAAGAACATGTAAAAAGAAAATAAGTGTCACCTGATTTCAAAAAACTAGTTGGTTACTGGACATATCTACACTTCATAGCTCCGTCTTGGCGTCTTATAAACCCAGTCAGGCATTGTGTTGCAACAGAAGCCAGCCAAAGCATCCCAAAAAATCCAATCTCCATTTTTCTCTTGAATCTCATTTGACTTTTGAGAATCAATGCGTGTAGTTTTGAATCAAGAGTAGAATAGAGTGTCTTTCTAAAAAAAATAAGTTGCATCTTAACTTCAAAATCGATAACTACTCCTATTTGCTTGTGATGGTAATTCCAAACCATATAAAATGACTCAAGTATAAAATCAAGGGAAAATATTCGTGAATATCTAAAAATTAACGGAAAAAGAAGAAAAAATTTAATAAGAAAATATTAATAAAGAAAATGTACCTTTGAAAATCATCATCGTCGTCATCCTTGTCAGTCAAATGTAAAACCTAATTCCTTTTTAATATTTTTCATCCAAATTCGACAATTAAATCTAACTTTTAAAAAACAGATCATAAAAATATATATAAAAAAATAGGTAGAAGAGATCACCAATAATAATTAACCAATAATAATTAAAATAAAAAACTCATAGTTATACAATGAAACCATCGTCAAACCAATATTTGGTTACACAAAACAAACAATTAAGGTGGAGTTTTAAGATATGGATATGGATCAAAAAGTAATATACCCAACTATATAAACAAATTAAATGTTATATTTGGCTTATTAACGATATTGGGTGGTGGTGGCTAGCTAAATTTGCCCCATCTCCTGTCAAAGATAGTATTGTTGAAACTATTGTTTCCATGAGATGTATCTCCTTGTAAATTGTAGCGTACCTGCAAAAAGAAAGAAAACATTAGACTGGAAAAAAAAAGAGGATGAAGACCAAACATCAAAATTTGAAACTGATTAAGTGTGAATTTAGGAAGCCCAATAATCCTTTAAGTTAAATCAAGTTATAACTTGTGCATTCATGACATTCAATTAAATTAAAGTCTTTGTTATCATTATTATTCAATCCAAGCCGTATGAATACATATACTATAATATGAAGCCTTAATAAGAAGTCTATCATTATGATTATCATAAGAAATCATTAATAGGAGTAATAATTTTAGTTTTAGTATTGATTAAAAGAAGAGGATGAAGACCAAACATCAAAATTTGAAACTGATTAAGTGTGAATTTAGGAAGCCCAATAATCCTTTAAGTTAAATCAAGTTATAACTTGTGCATTCATGACATTCAATTAAATTAAAGTCTTTGTTATCATTATTATTCAATCCAAGCCGTATGAATACATATACTATAATATGAAGCCTTAATAAGAAGTCTATCATTATGATTATCATAAGAAATCATTAATAGGAGTAATAATTTTAGTTTTAGTATTGATTTCAAGAACTCAACTTTTATATATATATTAACTAACGGAAAAAGAAGAAGAAATTTAATAAGAAGAAATTTAATAAGCAGAAATATTAATAAAGAAAATGTACCTTTGAAAATCATCATCGTCGTCATCCTTGTCAGTCAAATGTAAAACCTAATTCCTTTTTAATATTTTTCATCCAAATTCGACAATTAAATCTAACTTTTAAAAAACAGATCATAAAAATATATATAAAAAAATAGGTAGAAGAGATCACCAATAATAATTAACCAATAATAATTAAAATAAAAAACTCATAGTTATACAATGAAACCATCGTAAAACCAATATTTGGTTACACAAAACAAACAATTAAGGTGGAGTTTTAAGATATGGATATGGATCAAAAAGTAATATACCCAACTATATAAACAAATTAAATGTTATATTTGGCTTATTAACGATATTGGGTGGTGGTGGCTAGCTAAATTTGCCCCATCTCCTGTCAAAGATAGTATTGTTGAAACTATTGTTTCCATGAGATGTATCTCCTTGTAAATTGTAGCGTACCTGCAAAAAGAAAGAAAACATTAGACTGGAAAAAAAAAGAGGATGAAGACCAAACATCAAAATTTGAAACTGATTAAGTGTGAATTTAGGAAGCCCAATAATCCTTTAAGTTAAATCAAGTTATAACTTGTGCATTCATGACATTCAATTAAATTAAAGTCTTTGTTATCATTATTATTCAATCCAAGCCGTATGAATACATATACTATAATATGAAGCCTTAATAAGAAGTCTATCATTATGATTATCATAAGAAATCATTAATAGGAGTAATAATTTTAGTTTTAGTATTGATTTCAAGAACTCAACTTTTATATATATATTAACTAACGGAAAAAGAAGAAGAAATTTAATAAGAAGAAATTTAATAAGCAGAAATATTAATAAAGAAAATGTACCTTTGAAAATCATCATCGTCGTCATCCTTGTCAGTCAAATGTAAAACCTAATTCCTTTTTAATATTTTTCATCCAAATTCGACAATTAAATCTAACTTTTAAAAAACAGATCATAAAAATATATATAAAAAAATAGGTAGAAGAGATCACCAATAATAATTAACCAATAATAATTAAAATAAAAAACTCATAGTTATACAATGAAACCATCGTCAAACCAATATTTGGTTACACAAAACAAACAATTAAGGTGGAGTTTTAAGATATGGATATGGATCAAAAAGTAATATACCCAACTATATAAACAAATTAAATGTTATATTTGGCTTATTAACGATATTGGGTGGTGGTGGCTAGCTAAATTTGCCCCATCTCCTGTCAAAGATAGTATTGTTGAAACTATTGTTTCCATGAGATGTATCTCCTTGTAAATTGTAGCGTACCTGCAAAAAGAAAGAAAACATTAGACTGGAAAAAAAAAGAGGATGAAGACCAAACATCAAAATTTGAAACTGATTAAGTGTGAATTTGTTAAGTAGAAATTTAAGCTTGATTTGTGCAAAAATGGAGTTAGTGTGTGAAAAGGTGTTTGTGTGTGTATGGAGGTCAGGATGAAGATGAGAGAGAATTAATGTTGAATTATTGGAATTAATTATGGAAAATGGGAAAAAGCTTACAATTTTGGGTATGGAAAGGAGTATTTATACACTTGACTAACTTTCACTAATACTCCTTCCATTATTAAAATAATTGCATTTTAACACCATTTTTGGATTTCTAACATTCTTCCCCTTGGTGTTGAAATGTAATTCATGCAAGATATTATCTATAAATACGAATTTGTTGATGAAGGTCTTCGAAGCTTTCTCATTGTCTTCAAGATCTTCCATCAAACTTGGCTTACGTCTTTAATCTTCACACTTACCTTAAAGATGTATCTTTAAGTCTTGAACTTCTCAGAGTATGAGCATTGCGGAAACTTGATCTTGGCTCTTTAGATTTGAACATGAAAGCATCTTCTTGACAATCTTAACTTTGTCACACTTCCCCTTAATTAATGAATCTTTCTCTTGAAGCATTTGGACAAACATCTTTTTCATCACAAACTTCCCCTCGATCAAACAATCATATTTGCGTACCACCAACGCTTATGTATAGGGTGTACCCGCGGCGTACCCACCACGTTGGCGATAACTATCTTCAAAGAATAATTTGGGGATCACTTTAATCAACAATTTATCTTTCTTCCCCTCAACTGATGAATTCTTCTTTCTTCCCATCAAAATTCAAGAAAGCACACACACTTGTTTGACTTCATTATCCTCTTTCTTCCCCTCATGATGAATGTGTGGCAACATGTTCATCATGTCTCTTTGAAGTCGAAACTGGGGAATCAACCATTATGAAGTAGTAGTCCAATAAACAACATCTTTAGCCCGGGTTATACACTGACATGTGTATAAGCCATTTCATCGAATTACTTACAAACAACCTTTGGGACCCATTTTTGTGTAGGCCCAACGGTTTTTGTCTTGACATTCCAAATGTACGTGTCATCGATTCGACGAATAGAATCTGCAGTCCATGGTGGGTGAAAACTCGAGGTTGTTGAAAAGTTGAGTTTTTGTGGACGCAGTGGAGATGCAAAGACATTCACTTCTTGCACGGTAATTGGTTTTGGTGCAAGTTCATAGAGTTGCCAAAGTGAGTATTTGATTGTCTTTGACTCAGTTGACTTTGATTTGTAGACAGGTTTCCATTTGATCTTGGTCAACTGAGCTTTTGCTTGAGAGATGAACTTGGTATTGTCTTCAAATGTCAAGAATGGAATGAGAGTCTGTGTTCCATCAATAGTAGGCTTCGAAGAATACTTTCTATCCTTGAATAAGGCATAGTTAGTAAATTGAGAAGCTTTACGTTCAGCAGATGATGAAACTTTGATCTTTGAGTTCTTTGGGATGGACTCAGTGCAAACTTTCTTTGGAGCATCAAGTTCAGTTGGAAATATTGGACTTGCATCATGATAAACTGAGCCATCATCACTTTGAGTGTCACAAGATGTTGATTGTGTTTGCAATTCCATCTCAAGTTCAGAGATTCTCTTTCGTAGAGATGTTTCATTTGATTGATATTGCAAACAATTCTCTTCAAGAGTCTTGATTTTGTTGCAAACATCTTGTCTCTCTTTCTCAACTTTGTTCATCTCATCAATAAACTTGCTCTCCATGGTTAAGAATATAGATGTCTCATTTTTTGACTGAGATTGAAAACTTGAAATCTTTTCTTGCAAAATAAGTTCTCTTGATTTGCTTTCCAAGATACTATCATTCAGCTTCTTGTTGGAAGTTTTCAATTCTGTTTGAAGTTCTTTTATCGCAGCTTTCATTTGTGACATCAACTCATCATTCTTCTTCAAAGTTTGTTTGTCAATTTCATTCCAAACTGCAAGGTCTCCAAATTCAACTTGAAGTTTTTTCATCTCATTTGTAAGTCTCACATTTCCAGCTCGATAGTAGATCATTTGTTCTTTCAGTTTGACATTCTCAGCTTGTAACGTGACTACTTCCTCTTGAAACTTGACATTTTCAGTGGCAATCGAATGAATCAATATCTTCATCACTTGACAAGGAGTTGTTTCAGATCGCAAATGAGTAGTCATACAACATGAGCACAGTCACCTTTATGAAGTTTCTCTTCAGATGAAGTAGGTGTCTTGGGTGAGGAAGTTAACCACAAATTGAAGACGAAATCATTTTTGACTGAATTTGAGATACTTGGACTTGACATTTTGTTTAGCAAAGGGTGAAATGAAATGAAAAGGTAATTGTGATTGAAATTGAAGTGAAAGAATTAAAATTGAAATTTGAAGATTTTGTACTTCAGGTTTCCCTCCAAATTTTTTCGCCGAAATATGTTCTCACGAAACTTTGAATTTCATGTAAACTTTGGATATCATGATCATAGGAAAAATTTGATAATTTCTAAAATTTTCGCCAAAACCGCGTCAATAACGAATGAAAATTGGCCTAAAAATTTTTAATGCTATCAAATTTTAAATCTTCATGAATTATCCCTTTTTAAGACCCTGGGCAAAAATAATTTTTCCCGCCAAAAGACTTTTTTTTTTTTTTTTTTTTTTTTTTGGATTTTTGGAATTGGAACGATCTTGTGAAGATCGTCCTGGGTGAGATCGTCTTGTGTGAGATCGTCTTGAGCAAGATCGTCCTAGGTGAGATCGTCCTAGGATTTTGATGAAATTTGGTTAAGTCTTGAAATTGAAACGATCTTGAAATGAAACGGTCTTGAAATGAAACGGTCTTGAAGAACTGGGACGATCTTGATTGAAGATCGTCTTGGAAATTTTGGTGAAATTTGGCTAAGTATGAAAGTGAAACGATCAGGAAATGAGACGGTCTTGAATTGAAGATCGTCTTAACTTCAAAAGAAATGAGACGATCTTGTTGAAGATCGTCTTAGTTCCAGAAAAATGAGACGATCTTGGTGAAGATCGTCTTGTTTTCTTTTCAAGAATTTGTATTGACCAAACCAATCCTTCTGGATTAGTTAGCCAAAAACAAATACTTCTCAACTCAACAATCCACACAGCACAGGTATTACAATTAACTTTCAAATACCAAAACGATCTTATGAAGATCGTCTTAGTGAAGATCGTTTTAGGTTCATCTTCATCATTTTACCAGTTTTCCATGAAAACTCCATTAATGACTTTAAAAGCTTCAATAACTTTTGAATTAGTGGGAGTTAGATCACGAAATAACTTGCAAACTGTTTGTTTTCACCTCCGCAACAAATCTATGAACAAAATTCAACACCAAACACAACAGATTCAAAACCCAAAAAAATCGCGCCAAAATCAAAAAATTCAATCTCGAGATTTAGATCGAATTGGAACTTGAAACTTGACAGGATTATGTTTACAATTATCACGAATCTATTGATGAACAAATAAGTGTGATTTTATGTGATTTGAGAGGTGAAAAATTGAAGAACAGTGAAAAACGGTTTTGAATAAAAATTTGAAAATTGAATGAAAATTGGCCTAAAAATTTTTAATGCTATCAAATTTTAAATCTTCATGAATTATCCCTTTTTAAGACCCTGGGCAAAAATAATTTTTCCCGCCAAAAGACTTTTTTTTTTTTTTTTTTTTTTTTTTGGATTTTTGGAATTGGAACGATCTTGTGAAGATCGTCCTGGGTGAGATCGTCTTGTGTGAGATCGTCTTGAGCAAGATCGTCCTAGGTGAGATCGTCCTAGGATTTTGATGAAATTTGGTTAAGTCTTGAAATTGAAACGATCTTGAAATGAAACGGTCTTGAAGAACTGGGACGATCTTGATTGAAGATCGTCTTGGAAATTTTGGTGAAATTTGGCTAAGTATGAAAGTGAAACGATCAGGAAATGAGACGGTCTTGAATTGAAGATCGTCTTAACTTCAAAAGAAATGAGACGATCTTGTTGAAGATCGTCTTAACTTCAAAAGAAATGAGACGATCTTGTTGAAGATCGTCTTGGTTTCAGAATAATGAGACGATCTTGGTGAAGATCGTCTTGTTTTCTTTTCAAGAATTTGTATTGACCAAACCAATCCTTCTGGATTAGTTAGCCAAAAACAAATACTTCTCAACTCAACAATCCACACAGCACAGGTATTACAATTAACTTTCAAATACCAAAACGATCTTATGAAGATCGTCTTAGTGAAGATCGTTTTAGGTTCATCTTCATCATTTTACCAGTTTTCCATGAAAACTCCATTAATGACTTTAAAAGCTTCAATAACTTTTGAATTAGTGGGAGTTAGATCACGAAATAACTTGCAAACTGTTTGTTTTCACCTCCGCAACAAATCTATGAACAAAATTCAACACCAAACACAACAGATTCAAAACCCAAAAAATCACGCCAAAATCAAAAAATTCAATCTCGAGATTTAGATCGAATTGGAACTTGAAACTTGACAGGATTATGTTTACAATTATCACGAATCTATTGATGAACAAATAAGTGTGATTTTATGTGATTTGAGAGGTGAAAAATTGAAGAACAGTGAAAAACGGTTTTGAATAAAAATTTGAAAATTGAATGAAAATTGCAACAAATCGAGCTATGGATCGTTCAGATTAACTGATTTTGCTCTGATACCAATTGTTAAGTAGAAATTTAAGCTTGATTTGTGCAAAAATGGAGTTAGTGTGTGAAAAGGTGTTTGTGTGTGTATGGAGGTCAGGGATGAAGATGAGAGAGAATTAATGTTGAATTATTGGAATTAATTATGGAAAATGGGAAAAAGCTTACAATTTTGGGTATGGAAAGGAGTATTTATACACTTGACTAACTTTCACTAATACTCCTTCCATTATTAAAATAATTGCATTTTAACACCATTTTTGGATTTCTAACAGAATTTAGGAAGCCCAATAATCCTTTAAGTTAAATTAAGTTATAACTTGTGCATTCATGACGTTCAATTAAATTAAAGTCTTTGTTATCAAGCCTTTCATCATGAGCATAAGTATCGTCACAATCTTTGGAAAAATCTATACCAACAGATTTAAAGTATACAGGAAATAATTCTATTTTTCTTTATTTTTTACACTACAAACAATCGGTAATCCTCTCATTCAATGGCTGATCAACATAAACATTCATCCATAAATACAAACTAATTTAACAAAGGTTACTATTTTCACTAAAAATCTATACCAACAGATTTAAAGTATACAGGAAATAATTCTATTTTTCTTTATTTTTTACACTACAAACAATCTGTAATCCTCTCATTCAATGGCTGATCAACATAAACATTCATCCATAAATACAAACTAATTTAACAAAGCTTACTATTTTCACTAAATATCCTAAACCATGTGTAAATAGTAATTACCCTCATTCCCCATTACCGAAGATCCAAACCACATATCATTACCCTGATCACCCATTATAAAAGATCCAAACTTTATTACTTTCTCACATCAAAGTTCAATAACTAATTTCATCCATATGACCAATATCACAACTTAATCAATACAAAAACTACTTATACACGCATATGTAAAGTATAGATATACTATTTAAATATAAAATCATACAGTGTAATTGCCAGGTTTGAAGTTGTAAAAGTAGTACTTATATCTAAATGAATCCCAAAGTTCAATGCCAATTTTTCACAAACCCTAACAGAGAATAAAATCAAATTTATGCTAAAACTGAATTTGAAAAGAAACACTCATGAAAATTGGAAGAAATTGTGTGGAATGCATCAAGAATAAATAAAAACTTACAGATTAAAGAACGAAACATATGAAGATTAACTCCATATCAATATCGATTCCAGGTAACCCCTTTTTCTCAAGTTCAAGAAGAAGCCATAATGAACCTATAATTGACAACAAACTAAATTAAAAGAGATGAATAATAATAATAACATAAGAATTCAATGTCAAATAATAATGATTAAACATGAACAAAATATAAAAAAAACCTTTTTTTGGTTGACTAAGTCGAACCCTTTTTTTTTTAATGCGTGAGGGTTGTCGAACCCTTTTTTTGTTGAGAATACGTGAGTTTTTTTCCAAGGTTGTATATATATAATAATTTTTGGGAGAGTTTTAAGGATAAAAAGATTTGTTTCTTATTTTTTAATACAATATAGGTCGGCCTAAAAATTAAAAAAATATATAAAAATAGGAGAATGCATAATATGAGAATTAATTAGGAAGATTAGGCCTAAAAAGGAGATTAGGGGTGCCAAGTGTACCCCAACCTCCTCTTTTAGTTATAATATAGATAGATAGATAGATAATATAATATTTAAATTAGTAACTAATGACAAATTGTGACTTACGTTCCTTCTTTTTTTTTTCTTCAAAACTTATTATTATTATTATACTTTTATATCTATAAAAAATAATATTGGTTTTGATTGATTTTTTAATTTTATTTTGGTTTTGTTTTCGTTGTTAATTTTTTTTTTCATATGTATATTTTTTCTTTTCTTCATTCTTAGTTGGTTAATTTATATTTAACTTTTTCATATTAGTTTAAACAATCGTATATTACTTTTTATTTATGGTTTGTTATATGTTAAATTTTATTTCAATTTATTATTTATATTTTATTTTTGATAAAAATATGGTTGTTATTTAATTTCAAATATATCTTGGATTTTAAATTGAATGTATGATTTTAAGTTTACAATTTTTATCAACATGAGTTTTAAATTTAACTGTTTTTTTTACCAACTTCTCCGAAGAAGAGTTAGTAAAAGTCATGGTCACAAGTTCGAATCTTCTTACTGCATGTGAAAGTTTACAAATTTTAAAACTGACATGATACTCACGCAGTATATTGGGATGGATATATTATGTCATAGAAAATCATTAATATTGGTTGAGAAATACACAATGATATGTAATACTATGATGGTTTTGGTTTTAGATTGATGTTGTGTTACAAGCCTTTTTGTTATATAGTTTAGGCAAGACATTATTTAATTTCAAATATATCTTGGGCCTTAAATTGATAAGTGTATGAACTTAAGTTTACAATTTTTATTAACATGAATTTCAAATTTAACTTTTTTTTTTACCAACTCCTCCAAAGAAAAGTTGGTAAAAGCCATGATCACAAGTTCAATCTTCTTACCGCATATGAAAAAACAAAATTTAAAACTAATATGAAACTCACGCAATATATTAGGATGAATATGAATAGATTATGTCATAAAAAATCGTTAATATTAGTTGAGAAATACATAGTGAATGTGATACTATGGTGGTTAGTTTTTTTTTTTTTACCAACTTCTCCGAAGAAGAGTTAGTAAAAGTCATGGTCACAAGTTCGAATCTTCTTACTGCATGTGAAAGTTTACAAATTTTAAAACTGACATGATACTCACGCAGTATATTGGGATGGATATATTATGTCATAGAAAATCATTAATATTGGTTGAGAAATACACAATGATATGTAATACTATGATGGTTTTGGTTTTAGATTGATGTTGTGTTACAAGCCTTTTTGTTATATAGTTTAGGCAAGACATTATTTAATTTCAAATATATCTTGGGCCTTAAATTGATAAGTGTATGAACTTAAGTTTACAATTTTTATTAACATGAATTTCAAATTTAACTTTTTTTTTTACCAACTCCTCCAAAGAAAAGTTGGTAAAAGCCATGATCACAAGTTCAATCTTCTTACCGCATATGAAAAAACAAAATTTAAAACTAACATGAAACTCACGCAATATATTAGGATGAATATGAATAGATTATGTCATAAAAAATCGTTAATATTAGTTGAGAAATACATAGTGAATGTGATACTATGGTGGTTAGTTTTTTTTTTTTTTAGTTTTAAGATTAATATTGTACTAAAAGTAAACATTTTTATTTTTTATTTTTTGACTTTTGTATAATTTGATTTAATTTGAAAACCAAATATTTTAAAACTAACATGAAACTCACGCAATATATTAGGATGAATATGAATAGATTATGTCATAAAAAATCGTTAATATTAGTTGAGAAATACATAGTGAATGTGATACTATGGTGGTTAGTTTTTTTTTTTTTTAGTTTTAAGATTAATATTGTACTAAAAGTAAACATTTTTATTTTATAATTTAGACAAGACATCATATATAATTTTCTTTATAATGTATTTTGATAAAGACATTTGTATCATTAGTGATTTTATCATTTGATTCAAAATCCAGTAGTCCTTGGAGAAAACATAACTTGCAAATTAATTCATTTTAATCTGATAATAATTAACTCAACATTATTAGTACTAAAAATATACCTGGACAATATATGGTGGTGGATAAGTCTTAAAAAATTTTAAATTTTGGGTAAATTAAATTCAAGAATAAAATTTGTAAACTATAAATAAGATAAAATTTGTATATAGTGGATACAATAATTTTTAAAATAATGATAACATCACTATTTTCAATATTTTTTATTTAAATCGGTCAATATATGATATTATGAAAGAATAACATGTCATAAATTATATATGATAATCTAGTATATAAATAAAAGAGAATTGTTTCTAGAAATTTTTTTAAACAAAAATCTTATGTGTCAAGTTCATATTCTTTCCTACAAGTGTTTTAAAAAATCATGACATCATAATTCATTTTGATTTTTTTTATTTGACTTTTGTATAATTTGATCTAATTTGGAAACCAAGTAATTTTTAAACTAATATATCTTTTATAAATAGCAAATCATCCCCCCACAAATTTCATGCCAAGATTTTCCTTTAACTATTATTATTATGCTAATGTTATTATTAGTGATAGAGAGTTATAGTTTATTTTAATTTGTAGCTTAATTATTAATTTTTTTAAAATTGTAGCTTAACTAAAGAATATAATTATGAATTCGTGTGTATTTTATAAGATTTTTATCTTTATAATGATATTTCTTCTAAAACAATATCACTAAATAGTTGACACCAAGTAATAATTTTCATAAAAAAATTTCATTCTCTTGAACTTGAAGGTGTTGAGCAAATGAAAGTTAATTGTCTGATATCCATTTAAATCTTTAAATACATTAATATGCTTATAACTTTTTTTCCCATTCTCCTGTATTATTTTATCAGTTTCTCTCATATATGTGATATATAGTCAATGCTAAAATATTTTATTGCGTTGTGTTCAATTATTATTGCATTATTTGATTCAGTATATTTCATATATAACAATAAAACAAATATGCAATTATTCCTTTAGTAAGCATTATTGACTATTGATTAGCAAAATTTGTATTAAAATGCCCGGCTTGAACCCGGGTTATTTAGCTAGTATTTTAAATAATATTACTTGAAAACAATGATTAACATATATACGTTAATAGTATAAATTCTTTTACGTTAATAATCGAAATGTCTATTTTAATAACATGTTGATTTTTTTTATTTGGATTAATGGATGTAACACCCCAAGCCGAGGCTCGGAATATCACGGAAAACACATAGCACCAGGTGGAATTACAATAGAACAAACTAAATGCAATTATAGATTCGGTGAATCCAAGACATAACAAAGCAAGTAACAAAATACAACAGGAGCAAATAGCCATCAAAGTTAACATAATAACATCCAAAGATGGCAAACGATCCTAAGTATAATGCAAAAAGGCAGGCCGATGAATCCTTGATCCATGAGGTCCATAGTCCATTTTTTTATTTTTTATTCTTTTGACTTTTGTATAATTTGATTTAATTTGAAAACCAAATACTTTTTAAACTAATATATCTTTTATAAATAGCAAATCATCCCCCCACAAATTTCATGCCAAGATTTTCCTTTAACTATTATTATTATGCTAATGTTATTATTAGTGATAGAGAGTTATAGTTTATTTTAATTTGTAGCTTAATTATTAATTTTTTTAAAATTGTAGCTTAACTAAAGAATATAATTATGAATTCGTGTGTATTTTATAAGATTTTTATCTTTATAATGATATTTCTTCTAAAACAATATCACTAAATAGTTGACACCAAGTAATAATTTTCATAAAAAAATTTCATTCTCTTGAACTTGAAGGTGTTGAGCAAATGAAAGTTAATTGTCTGATATCCATTTAAATCTTTAAATACATTAATATGCTTATAACTTTTTTTCCCATTCTCCTGTATTATTTTATCAGTTTCTCTCATATATGTGATATATAGTCAATGCTAAAATATTTTATTGCGTTGTGTTCAATTATTATTGCATTATTTGATTCAGTATATTTCATATATAACAATAAAACAAATATGCAATTATTCCTTTAGTAAGCATTATTGACTATTGATTAGCAAAATTTGTATTAAAATGCCCGGCTTGAACCCGGGTTATTTAGCTAGTATTTTAAATAATATTACTTGAAAACAATGATTAACATATATACGTTAATAGTATAAATTCTTTTACGTTAATAATCGAAATGTCTATTTTAATAACATGTTGATTTTTTTTATTTGAGATTAATCATGTAACACCCCAAGCCGAGGCTCGGAATATCACGGAAAACACATAGCACCAGGTGGAATTACAATAGAACAAACTAAATGCAATTATAGATTCGGTGAATCCAAGACATAACAAAGCAAGTAACAAAATACAACAGGAGCAAATAGCCATCAAAGTTAACATAATAACATCCAAAGATGGCAAACGATCCTAAGTATAATGCAAAAAGGCAGGCCGATGAATCCTTGATCCATGAGGTCCATAGTCCGGGTTTACAGCAAGCAAAGCAACTAAACTCCACGCCCTGGGAGAACCTGATTACCTGAAAAGTGTACTAAGCATAGTCAACACAAGGTTGATGAGTTCGTAGTAATGGCCCACAAGGAACCATAGACAAAATCATAAAGCACGAAAGGAGGCTAAACCTGACATACAGTGAGCCTCTACGAAACACAATAATGTCCAACAACAAGATTACACAAGCGCAATGCGTGAAATGAGAAATGCATAAATGATATGAGTATCAATGCAAATGCCGGAATGCATGGATAAGCCAATATGCCTATCCTATGCGTGAGCTCAAGTCACCAATGCAACGATACCCTTCTGTCATCGCAATGAACAAGGCTGTATCTCAAAATCATCGAGATATATATGTCTATATACTCGGAGTCAGGTCTACATCCAAAATGGGTGCATACATCTATGCACCAGGATGTCGGCAATCCCCTGCCGAGGGTCATCAACAATGTATGCAATGCTTACAATCAAATGTAAATGCATAAGTCATGAACCAACAATCAATATACGATGCACCTGTGCCATCAATTAATATACGATGAACCTGTGCCAACAATCAATATTCATCCAACATAAGCCAATTATCAACATTCATCCAACATAAGCCAACTATCAACCTTCATCAATCATAAACCACTATTCACAATTTAAACCAACTATACGTACATATACTTCAGAGGATTCTACTTTCTTCGAGTCCTAGATGCTTATATATAGGGTCACCCGCAGCCTTCCCACCACATCTAAAACCCAATGAAGGCATAACCGACTTCCATGTATGTACATCTATCCTAATATATATATATATATATGATAATTAACGGAGACATAACCCAAATCAATCAAACGAAATGAACTGTCACATCAATCCAATAATCAAGTCAACCAATCAATAAATCAATCAACAATGTAAGTAAACACACCAGTTTTTACACTTTTCAGCCCGAATCTCAAGCGAGTAGGGAGATACGAAACTCACCTTGTCCGGCAAAGAAGCTAGTATAAGATTACACACGAGTAATGGGGTCCACACGTCCACAACCTATATTTATACATCATAATACCGTAAAGTCAACTATACGATCACACACAAGTTGATTTAGCACAATTAGGTCAAGTCACAAACCCTAAACGCCTTTACAACTTAAACGAGTAGGAACAAAACGCATTCGACTTGACCTTTTTAGAAATGACAAAAGATTCATACAAAAAGAGTGTTACTACTAGAAACTAGACTCTCTTACAATTCCAACGACAGGTCATACGACTTATTTGGACTTACGGATCAAAAGTTATTAACGTTTGAAAATCGACGCGCGAACTTTCCCAGTAACTATCCACTGCGTCGCAGTGAGCCAAAATCAAGCTCACTGCGCCGCAGTGGCTAAGTCAGACCAGGACCAGAAGTATGGCACTGCGCCGCAGTGAGCCTTTGCCAAGCTCACTGCGCCGCAGTGGGCTAACCAAGACTTGACCAGGCCCTAGCCACTGCGCCGCAGTGGGCTAGGCCTAAGCCACTGCGCCGCAGTGGCTAAGTCAGACCAGGACCAGAAGTATGGCACTGCGCCGCAGTGAGCCAAAACCAAGCTCACTGCGCCGCAGTGGCTAAGTCAGACCAGGACCAGAAGTATGGCACTGCGCCGCAGTGAGCCTTTGCCAAGCTCACTGCGCCGCAGTGACTCCAAGCTATGGCACTGCGCCGCAGTGAGCCTTTGCCAAGCTCACTGCGCCGCAGTGGGCTAACCAAGACTTGACCAGGCCCTAGCCACTGCGCCGCAGTGGCTAAGTCAGACCAGGACCAGAAGTATGGCACTGCGCCGCAGTGAGCCTTTGCCAAGCTCACTGCGCCGCAGTGGCTAAGTCAGACCAGGACCAGAAGTATGGCACTGCGCCGCAGTGAGCCTTTGCCAAGCTCACTGCGCCGCAGTGAGCCAAGCCAAGCTCACTGCGCCGCAGTGGCTAAGTCAGACCAGGACCAGAAGTATGTCACTGCGCCGCAGTGGCTAAGTCAGACCAGGACCAGAAGTATGGCACTGCGCCGCAGTGAGCCTTTGCCAAGCTCACTGCGCCGCAGTGGCTAACCAAGACCAGAAGTATCACTGCGCCGCAGTGGCTAAGTCAGACCAGGACCAGAAGTATGGCACTGCGCCGCAGTGAGCCTTTGCCAAGCTCACTGCGCCGCAGTGAGCCTTTCCAACTATCCACTGCGTCGCAGTGAGCCAAAACCAAGTTCACTGCGCCGCAGTGGCTAAGTCAGACCAGGACCAGAAGTATGGCACTGCGCCGCAGTGGCTAAGTCAGACCAGGACCAGAAGTATGGCACTGCGCCGCAGTGAGCCTTTGCCAAGCTCACTGCGCCGCAGTGGCTAACCAGACCAGGACCAGAAGTATGTCACTGCGCCGCAGTGGCTAAGTCAGACCAGGACCAGAAGTATGGCACTGCGCCGCAGTGAGCCTTTGCCAAGCTCACTGCGCCGCAGTGGGCTAACCAAGACTTGACCAGGCCCTAGCCACTGCGCCGCAGTGGGCTAGGCCTAAGCCACTGCGCCGCAGTGGCCTTTGCCAAGCTCACTGCGCCGCAGTGAGCCTTCCAACCACTGCGCGCAGTGAGCCAAAACCAAGCTCACTGCGCCGCAGTGGCTAAGTCAGACCAGGACCAGAAGTATGGCACTGCGCCGCAGTGAGCCTTTGCCAAGCTCACTGCGCCGCAGTGAGCCTTGCCAAGCTCACTGCGCCGCAGTGAGCCTTTGCCAAGCTCACTGCGCCGCAGTGAGCCTCCAAGCCACTGCGTCGCAGTGAGCCAAAACCAAGCTCACTGCGCCGCAGTGGCTAAGTCAGACCAGGACCAGAAGTATGGCACTGCGCCGCAGTGAGCCTTTGCCAAGCTCACTGCGCCGCAGTGAGCCTGCCAAGCTCACTGCGCCGCAGTGACCTTTCCAAGCCACTGCGTCGCAGTGAGCCAAAACCAAGCTCACTGCGCCGCAGTGGCTAAGTCAGACCAGGACCAGAAGTATGGCACTGCGCCGCAGTGAGCCTTTGCCAAGCTCACTGCGCCGCAGTGGCTAAGTCAGACCAGGACCAGAAGTATGGCACTGCGCCGCAGTGAGCCTTTGCCAAGCTCACTGCGCCGCAGTGGGCTCCAACTATCCACTGCGTCGCAGTGAGCCAAAACCAAGCTCACTGCGCCGCAGTGGCTAAGTCAGACCAGGACCAGAAGTATGGCACTGCGCCGCAGTGAGCCTTTGCCAAGCTCACTGCGCCGCAGTGGGCTAACCAAGCTCACTGCGCCGCAGTGAGCCTTTGCCAAGCTCACTGCGCCGCAGTGAGCTCCAACCACTGCGTCGCAGTGAGCCAAAACCAAGCTCACTGCGCCGCAGTGGCTAAGTCAGACCAGGACCAGAAGTATGGCACTGCGCCGCAGTGAGCCTTTGCCAAGCTCACTGCGCCGCAGTGGCTAACCAAGACCAGAAGCTATCACTGCGCCGCAGTGGCTAAGTCAGACCAGGACCAGAAGTATGGCACTGCGCCGCAGTGAGCCTTTGCCAAGCTCACTGCGCCGCAGTGAGCCTGCCAAGCTCACTGCGCCGCAGTGACCTTTCAAGCCACTGCGCCGCAGTGAGCCAAAATCAAGCTCACTGCGCCGCAGTGGCTAAGTCAGACCAGGACCAGAAGTATGGCACTGCGCCGCAGTGAGCCTTTGCCAAGCTCACTGCGCCGCAGTGAGCTTGCCAAGCCACTGCGCCGCAGTGAGCCTTGCCAAGCTCACTGCGCCGCAGTGAGCCTGCCAAGCCACTGCGCGCAGTGAGCCAAATCAAGCTCACTGCGCCGCAGTGGCTAAGTCAGACCAGGACCAGAAGTATGGCACTGCGCCGCAGTGAGCCTTTGCCAAGCTCACTGCGCCGCAGTGAGCTAACCAACTATCCACTGCGTCGCAGTGAGCCAAAACCAAGCTCACTGCGCCGCAGTGGCTAAGTCAGACCAGGACCAGAAGTATGGCACTGCGCCGCAGTGGCTAAGTCAGACCAGGACCAGAAGTATGGCACTGCGCCGCAGTGAGCCTTTGCCAAGCTCACTGCGCCGCAGTGAAAACCAAGCTCACTGCGCCGCAGTGGCTAAGTCAGACCAGGACCAGAAGTATGGCACTGCGCCGCAGTGAGCCTTTGCCAAGCTCACTGCGCCGCAGTGAGCCTTGCCAAGCTCACTGCGCCGCAGTGAGCCTTTGCCAAGCCACTGCGCCGCAGTGAGCCTTTGCCAAGCCACTGCGCCGCAGTGAGCCTTTGCCAAGCTCACTGCGCCGCAGTGAGCTGCCAAGCCACTGCGCCGCAGTGAGCCTTCCAAGCCACTGCGCCGCAGTGAGCCTGCCAAGCCACTGCGCCGCAGTGAGCCTTGCCAAGCCACTGCGCCGCAGTGAGCCTGCCAAGCCACTGCGCCGCAGTGAGCCAACCAAGCTCACTGCGCCGCAGTGGCTAAGTCAGACCAGGACCAGAAGTATGGCACTGCGCCGCAGTGAGCCTTTGCCAAGCTCACTGCGCCGCAGTGGGCTAGCCAAGCTCACTGCGCCGCAGTGGCCTGCCAAGCTCACTGCGCCGCAGTGGAGCCTGCCAAGCCACTGCGCGCAGTGAGCCAAAATCCAAGCTCACTGCGCCGCAGTGGCTAAGTCAGACCAGGACCAGAAGTATGGCACTGCGCCGCAGTGAGCCTTTGCCAAGCTCACTGCGCCGCAGTGAGCTGCCAAGCTCACTGCGCCGCAGTGAGCCTGCCAAGCTCACTGCGCCGCAGTGAGCCTGCCAAGCTCACTGCGCCGCAGTGAGCCTCCAAGCCACTGCGCCGCAGTGAGCCTCCAAGCCACTGCGCCGCAGTGAGCTCCAACTATCCACTGCGTCGCAGTGAGCCAAAACCAAGCTCACTGCGCCGCAGTGGCTAAGTCAGACCAGGACCAGAAGTATGGCACTGCGCCGCAGTGAGCCTTTGCCAAGCTCACTGCGCCGCAGGGCTAAAGAGATAGATAGATAGAAAATGAGAGGGGGAAAAGAGATAAGGGGGAGAAATGGGTCTTGGGGGGGCTGGTGGGTCATGGACTACCCACGGGCCGACCCGTTTCCCCTCTCAAGTCACAATACAATTAATTACTCATTTAAAAACCGACTACACATACAACGACCCGACCAACATACCACATAGTCATATAATCACAAATGGACCCAATTATTTCATTCAACAAGTTTGTTAGTCAAATTACACAAAAGTCAACGGGTCAAAATTCACGGATGTTACACAAATATGAAGCAATATAGGATGTAAAACAACTGAATAATGAATAATGATGTGTGCACAATAATTATATATATATATATATATATATATATATACTAATATGTATATATATAGTGTACGTACATATATATCTCCTTTAAACCTACGTTTATCATATATATTTTATTTATAAAACAAATCATGGATATGTCTTGATTATTTGCTTGAGGACAAGCAAAATTCAAGTGTGGGGAATTTGATGTGTCCATTATTATACATAATTCCACATCGTTAATAAGTCGTTTTTATTGTTAATTATGAGTTAATTGCACGAATATTTGATACTTTCATAGTGTTTGTGTGATTTCAGGTTTGAAGAGTGCAAAATGGTTAGAAATGGCTTTAGGACGACTTTTGGATGCATAAAGAAGGTTCGAGGACGAGTTCGTGAGAAGACGAGATGGAAAATACAAGTTTTAAGGATTCTGAAGGAATATGCGGCGCATATAAGGTGTGATTTTAAGTCAGAAGGTTCAGCCATGTTGCATATGCGGCGCACCAAATAAGCATGCGGCGCATATCGGGCTCCTAATTTTCAGAAACTTGAGAATATGCGGTGCACAAGGATTGTATGCGACGCATATTTTAAGTCGGCCAGAAGCAACTTTCCAAAACCCTATAAATAGAAGACCAAAACCCTACCATTCGATATACCATCACTTGTTTACGAAATTAGGGTTATTTTTAAGGGTTTTGCAGCAGCTTTTACGTCTTCAAAGGCTACGGAGTTGTTCGTGAGATCCAAGGCTTTCAATAACGTTTTCTTTGCTTTCTAGTTAGATCAAACACATTGGTACATTATGTTTCTCTTTTTAATTACTCTTTGTGTTTTGTTTATGACTATGAGTAGCTAAATACTTCATCATCTACTGAGATGAAGTGATACTATTGAATGATGGTTGCACTATTTTTATTATTCAAGACGATTTGATTTAACGTTGTGTCGTGATCTTAGCTTATTAATTCTTTATCGTTTATCTTTTGATTGCGGGTAGATCTTGCATAATCTCAGTGGTAACTAGGGTTGTGTAAGAGATATTTTGATTGCTTAGGTATAAGTAATTGCTTCTATGACGGGTACGGTAGAAGGGAATCAATTGATAATAAGAATTAACGGGTTAATGGTTGGGTACAATCAATAGGCACAATTGTTATCTAAATAATCAAAACAATTAGTTGATTAGCGAAGTTATAAGAGGCGTCTCAAGGTACCGGTCTTAAGTAATGGATCTAGTTAATTAAGGGGATTAAATAAAGTAACGAACTTGACGGGTACGGGGTGAGTCTTTGTTTGGTTCTCGATTATAAGTCGTCACATTTGAATTGGTCTTTCATTTAAAGTGCAACCTGAATTTGGTGTATCATGGAGTCGAAGTAGATGACCTTTTAATAATATTGTTTTCGATAAATCTTTTCAAGTTCATTTTTAGTTTACTTTTATTTTAGTTTAATTTTCAAATCAACTGACGAGGGTCATAAAACCTAAAAGCATTTTGAACTACTTAAAACTCGCTTATTTCTTAGTACAGTCTCTGTGGATTCGACCTGGACTTACCTTTAAACTATATTGCAAACGAACGGGTCCACTGCCCGAGAGTGTGTAGTAGTCAGTTAATCGGTATTTCTTGTTTATAAATTTTAAAACTAGATTTACGCATCAAAGTTTTTGGCGCCGCTGCCGGGGACTGTTTTTAGGATTTTATTTTGAGATTTTGTGGTTCATTCCTTTCTTGTATTCATTTGCAAGAAAGTTAATTGTTTTCTAGATTAGTTTTTCGTTTCAGTTTTTAATTTTCTGTTTTTAGTTATTTTGTGTAAATTGGTGCGTTTTACGGTTTTCTTTGTTTGTGTTTCCAGGTTTAGGTAGTTGATGAACAGGAGGTCTTCTGGTTTACCACTAGTGAGCCCTCAATCTAATCCAGGAAAAACTAAGAAACGCGGAAAGAAACCTAGTCAAACCGTACCCATTACACCAGTCAAAATAGGTTCGCCAAAGTTAAACTTAGAAACCGAAACACCCTCAAATAGTGATAAGTTAGAAGTAAAAATAGGGGACAAACAACCAACTCCGCCTAACTCACCGTTTAATTCACAACCGAACTCACCCATGGGCGATGAGGTTCACCCTTTCGATATGACCATTGGAGAGAGTGCTCGAGTCATTGCATCTAATAGGGGCTCGACTATTCGTCCTCCACCGACCGCAACGAATTTCAATGTCAAGGGAAATCATTTGACACGTGTTGAAGGAAATCAGTTTGACGGGGTTTTGAAGTGGGATCCATATGATCATATCTAGAAGTTTGAGAAGGTGTGTAGGTTATACAATTATGGAGAAGGGCAGGAGCCGTATGTCAAGCTTGAGTTGTTTCCGTTGTCTCTCACGGGAGAGGCAGCCGATTGGTATGAAGATCTGGAGGAGAACATTTTTGAGACGTGGGATGAGTTAAGAGAAGCTTTCATTGAGCGGTTCTTTCCAGCTCAATTAGTGGAGACGTTGAAGCTTGAGATCAGGGCGTTTAAGCAAGAGAAGGACGAGGATATGGTTGATGCTTGGAAGAGATTGAAAGAGTTGTTGAGGAAGTGTCCGGGCATGGAATTCAGTTGAATGAGCACATTCTTATTTTCTTTAGGGGTTTAGATCTCCGAACTCAGAGGGAACTAGATTGGGCGTGTGGAGGTAATATCAATAATGTTACCTACAACGAGGCCTATAAGATTATGGAAGATATGGTTAAGACTAGTGTAACTCGAGAGGCGGGTAGGACTAAACCGGAACCTAGTAAGACAATTAGGAAGAATGTGGCTCGGGTTGATAGTAATGGAAATGAAGAAGTGATAAAGGTGGTAAAGGAACTTTCGGATAGGATTGATAATAGGTTTTCTATGGTTGAAAGAGACTTGAAGACTGCAGTTGAAGGATGTGATCATTGTGGTGGCTCGCACTATACGGAGGATTGCGAGTGTGCACCTAATGAGGATGCTAATTATGTTCAAAATCAGTACCAACCTCCTTATGCATCTCGGGGGTTGTTTCAACGTGGTAACGACTACCCGCACCGGTTTCAAGGTAATTCTAACTTCAATTCTAAGTTCAATAATGCAGGAAATAGCCAGAACACGTGGTTAGGAGCGGTTCAACCACCACCAATAGGGGCTGGTCATGCACCTTCACAACCTCCAGTCGAAGATCCTAATGCCGAGCTTAGGGATCTTATGAAGAAATTCATGACCGAGCAAGAGAAAAAGAATGATTAGTACATATACGACATTACAGCTTTGAACGAGAAGATGAATCTCAACATTAGGGATCAACAAGCAGCTGTAAAGGACTTAAGTGTTAGGATAGATAGGTTGAGTACATCAAATCGACAGCAAGGAGCTTTGCCTAGCAACACTCAGCCGAATCCTAAGCCTTCAGGTTCGAATGATCAAGGCCAAAAGTACCAACCGCCTAACTTTAGGAGTGAGCACGTGAATGTAATTGTGACGTGATCGGGTAAGGTCATTGACTCTTCTGATCCAATTTCTAGTACTTTTAATGTTTCTGTGTAGGTTGATGATGAGGAAGAAGAGGAGAAAGTCGACGAGGAGATAGAAGTGGAGCCAAACCGAGCCGTGAAGCATCCGGCCGATCCAACTCCAACAGTTGTTAAACCGACAATTGTTGAGCCTGTTGTTAAGGCTTACAAACTGAAAATTCCTTTCCCTCAGCGATTAAGGAAGGAGAAGCTTCAGGAGTAATATGGTAAGTTCTTAGATATGATTAAATCCGTTCATATTAATGTTCCTTTGGTTGATCTCATTTCAGGTATGCCGAATTATGCAAAGTTCATCAAGGAGCTCTTGACGGATAAGAAGAAGCTAGAGGAAGCCAAGGCTACCTCCCTCAACGCAGAGTGTTCGGCTATCATGAAAAATCAGCTTCCTCCTAAGCTTGAAGACCCAGGGAGTTTTCTAATTAAATGTTCTTTTGATAAGTCCTATTAGTTGTGATGCATTAGCCGATCTAGGGGCTAGCATAAATTTAATGCCTTATTCTGTTTATCGTGAATTATCTTTAGAGGCATTGAAACCAACTCAGATGGGTATTAGGCTTGCCGACCATTCATTTCAGTATCCCACGGGGATTGCTGAAAATATGTGTGTTAAAGTAGGTCATATAGTTTTTCCGGCCGATTTTGTGATCTTGGAAATGGAATAGGACACCAAGGTGCCTCTGATTTTAGGCCGACCATTCTTGTACACGGCCGATGCTATCATCCGTGTTAAGGATAAGATCATTTCGTTAGGAATAGGAGATGATAGAGTTACTTTTGCCATTGATAAAACATTGAAACACCCTTACTCTTATGATGATTCTTGTTTCAGGATTGATGTGATTGAAGATGCTTTGGAGATGGAGATTCTGTAAATTTTGGGGATGGAAATGAATGAAGCTTTAGTGGCAAGTAGTGAAGAAGTTCATGAAATGGAAGAAGAGGTGGTGCAAGAGATTATGGCATTGAGCATGGATGAAACACCACCGGAAGATCAGACTTTTGAGGAGGTCGATAGGGATGGCTTGAAGATGGAGACCTCGGTGGAGAATCCACCAACTGATTTGGAGCTTAAGCCACTTCCCGCGCACTTGGAATATGCATTCCTCGAAGGTAAGTGTTTTCTTCCAGTTGTCATTTCGTCATCACTTTCGGATGATGAAAAGTTTAGGTTAATGACTGTCCTTAGGTCTCATAAAAAGGCCTTTGCTTGGCGTACAACTGACATACCCGGTGTTTTGGACAAAAATTACCTAAGATAATTTTGTAGAAGGATTCAAGATAATTTTCTGACCAAAGATTTGTAAGTGAGGTCAGGTGTTTAGGATCTTAAAATAAAGTAAGATTTTTGCTAGTAAAAGTAATACGAAATAAGAGTTTTTGATAAAGAAACTTTGTGAAAATCTTTGAGACAGAATTATAGTAATTAAAGATGAAAATCGTTGAAGATAAAGATAATAAGACTTGAAATCAACGTTATGATCCTAAATTGAAGATAAATGCGAAAAGAATAACGACACCAGAATTTTGTTGACGGGGAAAAACCCTTGATTCAATTAAGAAATCTTAGGTAAAAAAACCCCGGGAGGAATCAATCGTTCCTACCTGTGTTCTTTTATTATTATTTGTTTAAGATTACAATACAATGAATAACGAGTGATTTGATCGAATAGCTAAGTGAGTATCGTAAATGAAATAAGAGAGCAGTGAATAAGTGTGTGTGAGTACAAGTGAGAGCAGATAGATGTCCCTAATTCGATCAAATGCGCTGTATTTATAAGCGATATTGATAACTAATCTTCTGAAAAATCCGGGATCTTCCGTGTTGCATTCTTCAACGTTCTTAGACTAATTAAGTGAACGTTGAGTCCTTCTTGACGAGTTAATCTTCCATTCCGTTCCGATTTCCAAGGGAGACCTGGTAAAGAACACGTTTGATCTTCCTTGATAAGCTGAACAATATTTTAGAATCATTGAGATCCTAAATTTAGCCGTTAGAGCTTCTTCGATATCCCGAATAGTTATCTTGATATCAGGATCCTGCAAAATATAAATATATGTTCGAAAGTAATTGCAAGTTTCGTTAGATATCTTGAGTCAGGATCCTAAAAATGAAATTTGACCCTAAACACCCGGAATAAGCCCCGAATTTTGCAAGCATAAAATCAATTTAAATGAAAATTTTAAACCGGTTGTTCAAAGACAACGGAGGCTTAATCCGAATATGAAAGATGTAGTCAAGAAAGAGATAATTAAGCTTTTAGATGCAGGTATAATTTATCCTATCTCTGACAGTCCATGGGTTAGTCCGGTACATTGTGTACCAAAGAAAGGGGGGATGACAGTAGTGACCAATGACCGAAATGAATTTGTTCCAACTAGGACGGTGACCGGGTGGCGAGTTTGTATTGACTATAGGAAGTTAAATGATGCAACCCGTAAAGACCACTTCCCTTTACCTTTCATTGACTAAATGCTCGAACGGTTAGCCGATAATGAGTATTTTTGCTTTCTTGATGGTTTCTCCGGGTACTTTCAAATATCTATTGACACCAATGAACAAGAAAAGACTACTTTTACATGTCCTTTTGGTACCTATGCCTACAGTAGAATGCCTTTTGGATTATGTAATGTACCAGCCACCTTCCAAAGGTGTATGATAGCCATCTTTCAAGACATGTTAGAGACTTCCATGGAGGTTTTTATGGATGATTTTTCTGTTTTTGGTAATTCTTTTGATACATGTCTATCTAACTTAGATAAGATGTTGGAAAGATGCGAGCGGGCTCACCTAGTGCTTAATTGGGAGAAATGTCACTTTATGGTTAGAGAAGGAATTGTTTTAGGACATAAAGTGTCTAGTTTAGGTATAGAGGTAGATAGAGCCAAGATAGATGTTATTGCTAAGTTACCTCCTCCCACCAATGTTAAGGCAGTTAGAAGTTTTCTTGGACATGTCGGGTTCTACCGTAGGTTTATTAAGGACTTTTCTAAGATTACTAGACCCATGACCCGTTTGCTTGAGAAAGATGTGTCGTTCGAGTTCAACTCGGATTGTCTTAAGGCATTTGAACTTCTCAAAGACCGTTTGACTCACTCACCCATCATGGTTTCACCCGATTGGTCTCAACCTTTTTGAATTAATGTGTGATGCTAGTGATTATGCCGTAGGGGCTATTTTAGGACAAAGGGAAGGAAATCATTTCTGACCCATTTACTTTGCTAGTAGGACCCTTAATAATTCTCAACAGAACTATACCACTACTGAAAAAGAGTTACTAGCGGTTGTTTTTGCTTTTGATAAGTTTAGGTCGTATTTAGTGCTTAGCAAGACCATTGTTTTTACCGACCATTCAGCCCTTAAGTACTTGTTTTCTAAACAAGATGCTAAACCTTGTCTCATTCGTTGGATTTTGCTCTTGCAAGAGTTTGACATTGAGATAAAGGATAAGAAAGGGGCTGAAAATTTAGCGGCTGACCATTTAAGTAGGCTTAAAGATCCTCATCGGGAGGAACTTCGGGAAGGAGATATAGATGATGCCTTCCCCGATGAGTATTTAATGAGTATTGATGATGCTAATCTTCCATGGTATGCAGATTTTGCTAACTATCTTGTTGCAGGTATTATTCCTAAGGGATGGACACATCAACAAAAGAAGAAATTCTTTTCTGATGTGAAGAACTATTTTTGGGATGACCCGTTTTTGTTTAGAATGTGTGCAGATGGAATGATTTGGAGATGTGTTTCCGGAGCTGAAACCCGGAAGATCTTGGATGATTGCCACTATGGACCTACTGGTGGACATTATGGACCATCAATTACAGGTAAGAAAGTGTTTGATGCAGGTTTCTATTGGCCAACAATCTTTAAGGAGGCTCAAACACTTATGGACACTTGCAAGATTTGTCAACGCCAAGGTAATATTTCTAAGAAGAATGAAATGCCTCAACAATTTATTCAGGTATGTGAAGTTTTTGATTTTTGGGGTATTGATTTCATGGGACCTTTCCCGCCTTCACACAAATGTCTTTACATTTTAGTGGCGGTTGATTATGTGTCGAAATGGGTCGAGGCAAAAGCCTTGCCAACAAATGATGCCAAGGTAGTTATAGATTTTCTGAAGCAATTGTTTTGTAGATTTGGAATCCCTAAGGCCTTGATAAGTGATCGTGGAACTCATTTTGCGAATCACCAACTTGCTAAGGTGTTAAAGAGATATGGTGTTCACCACCATTTCTCGACTTCTTATCACCCGCAAACGAGTGGCCAAGTAGAGAATACCAATAGAGCTTTAAAGAGAATTTTAGAGAAAACTATAGGAGATAACCCAAAGAATTGGTCTAAGAGCTGAGGTTAGATGATGCCTTGTGGGCATTTAGGACCGCCTACAAGACACCCATAGGAACTACACCATATAGGTTGCTATACGGTAAGACTTGTCATTTACCGTTAGAGATAGAGCATAAGGCTTATTGGGCACTTAAGAATTGCAATATGGATTTAATTGAAAGTGGTGAATTGAGATTTTTGCAATTACATGAACTAGATGAACTTAGGTTGCAAGCGTATGATAGTTCAAAACTCTATAAGGAATGCACTAAAGTTTGGCATGATCGTAGACTTCGTAGGAAGGAGTTTAAGGTAGGTGATAAAGTGCTTTTGTTCCTTTTTAGATTTAAGTTGAAACAACCTAAGTTGACTTCTAGGTGGACCGGACCGTATGTCATTAAGCATGTTTATCCATCGGGTTATGTCGAATTGTTTAAGAAGGATGGAGATTCGTTTATAGTGAATGACCATAGGTTGAAGCTGTTTAATGAGGAAGAGAGTGTCGAGGGAGCTGTAGTGGAGGAGCTTCCTTTCTTTGAGTTCAATCAATGATTTAGGATCGAGTCTAGCTAACGACTCGTTAATAAATTAAGCACTTCTCGGGAGGCAACCCGTGTTTCATTTCTGTTTTTCTTAGTTTTGTTACTTTTATTTTTTGTTTTTATAGCTTTTTGCTGAGTAATGCAGTTCCCGGGATGCCCACACACGTTACGGTAAGTCAAAACGAGCCAAGGTAAGTTTTTAGTGTGGGGGAGTAATATATGCGCCGCATGGTTTCTGTGTGCGTCGCATATCGTGAATGAGCAAACTCACTGACTTAAAAAAGCACAATATATGCGCCGCAGGAAAATTGGGTGCGCCGCATATCGGGGCTTCTCCAGCTTTGACTTTGTTTGACCAGGCTAAAAATTGGATTTGGATTTTATTTGGATAAGTAGGGCCAACGAAAATCTGCTTTCTCCTCTCTTATTGTTCTTTTCTTAGACCATTATGATTCAAAGCTTTCAAAAACATAAAAACACACACAAAAACTCCCTCAAAACCGACCCACCCCATCAAAAATTCGATTTTTCTTCTAGTTTTTCTTGTGTATTAATCATGGTTAGAACATCAAGGGTACGTATTCTTTCCATTCTTTAGTTTGATTGTTCTTGCATTGGTGGTGGAATAGGATCCGAATTTTTCAAGATTTTTCAATTAAGTTTCATTTAAAACAAAATTACTTGATTTTATGATATGGGTTTTGTGTTTAATGATGATTACAATCGGATTTAACAAGTAATTTAGGATTGAATTGAAATTTTCGGATCTAGGGTTCATAAATTCGAAATTGATTTGGGGCTTTTGATTGTTTATGCTTGGGGATGGTTTGTATGTGCTTTAATTGATTGTATCTTGTTTCAATTTGGATTAATTGCATGTTTTAGGTCCGAATTTGAAATTAGGGTTCATAAATTCGAAATTGATTTAGGGGTTTTTATTGTGGTGATTGAATTGATATATTGTTGGTTTGGGTTTGATAGAATTCGAGCTTTAATTTCGTGTTTAACATGATCAATTATGGATTGACTTGTTTGACTTAGGATTTTTGATTATGATGTTGACCCATATTCAAATTTTGGTGGGAAGTTGCTTGATTGAGTTATTAAACAAAAATATTTCTGGAAATTCAAGATATGTGCCGCACCTGGGTTCTATGCGCCGCATATCGGGTGTTATGTGATTCTGGAATTTCCGAAAATAGGATATATTCGCCGCATGGATTATCCATGCGCCGCATATTCTGTTCTGTTTGGAATATTTTCGATTTTTAGTTTGAGTTTTGGTTTGTTTGAGGTATGTTAGATGTTCCAGTCGGTTATAATGATACAATGATATGTTTTTGCAGAGTGGAAAGGCTGTAGCAACCTCAAGCGCTCCCGAGTTTGTACCGGGCATTCAAGAAGGGTATGACTTCACAAACCCGGAACCAAGTGACACTTTCAGATATAAGGATTTTCCCTTGGATGCTAATGCGAAAAATCTGCCCGTTGAAGCCCACGAGTGGCTCAAGTTTCCTGGAGTGACAGGTCATGAAAGGACAACTTACTTGAACAAATTGCAAGAGATCAGATATGCACACGTGATGCAACCAAAGATTGTGAGCTGGCGTGATTTTGCTACAGTGGGTATTGCTGAGCCCATTCAAAGGATGTTATTGTGCAAGTATAGGAATGCAAATAGGCAGGTCAAGACGTTCAAGATGTGGGAAAATACCTTTGATTGTTCACATGCACCGGTTAGATAATGGTATCTAGAGTTTCTGAGTACTTTGAGAGATGATAGTAGTTTGAGGGCTAGTGAGGTCAACACCAAGAAAGTGATTCATTTTCGAGCTGGGGTTGTTCAGAGGCATTGTTCTGTGCCTGAGTTTGCTTATCTTGACAGGGATGGTTGATGAAAATGAGTTGGAGGATATTGATACGTATGACTTTTTATGTGGGGGAGTGTTTGATAAGAAGCACACTGGTTTTGATGATGACAAGACTCTAAAGGATCTTTAGCATGAGATTGGAGGTAGTGGAGAGTTGTAGATGTCTACTAGTAAGCATGTTGAGATTGCTGATCCATTGTTGCGGGTTTTACATAAGATCATTACCCATTGTTTCTTGGTTAGGGGTGATCACACTGATAAGGTTTCACCATTGGATGCTTGGTTGTTGAGATTGTTTCAGGAGGAGGCACCATACAGATATGCTTGCGCTCCTTTTGTGTTAGCTAGGTACATGGCGACGCATAAGGATCAGATTCTTTTCTGTGGGCAGTATATTACTCAGATTTACTTGATGCTAGAGTTGGAGAATGCTAGGTGTAACAGGGGGATCACTAGAGTCCCATGTGTTGATTTTGGATTGGATGATTTGAGGAGATCGGGATTAGTTGTGAATGTAGATAACAAGGATGTGTTTGTTGGTACTTTGACTGGGGAACAGAGACCTAACAGGAGGCGACAGCGTGAGGATGGGACTAGTGAGGCTAGGTTTGCCGGTGGTGCTTCTTCTTCTTCTACCCCCTTTGATCTTTCTTCCATGCAGGAGTTGATATTTGGTTTGCAGGGCACCACGGATATGATCTTGGATCAGCAGCGTACACTGACGAGCATGGTCCATAGGACTTTACAGACGCATGAGCATTTTGCTCCATATTGGTAAAGGTAGATGGAGCATCAGTATGATCATATGCCCGAGGATTCCCGACCACCTGTTCCCGTATATAATCCACCACCTGTGATACCACCCAACGAGTCTTCTTTTAACTTTTTCTTTCCTCAGCAGGGTTACAATCAGGAGCAGTATAGCTATCAGCCCGCAACATATGACCCTACTGCTCAGACTACAGGATATGGGATGTACACCGGTGCAGAGAGGTACAGTGGTAACTACTTTAGTTATTACACGCCGGTAGGAGACGAGGCAGGAGGTAGGGCAACTACAGGGACGCCAAACATTATTCCAGGAGGAGATCTTTTGGTTGAGCGACATACCACTCACGAGGGTGGTGGTACTGAGTCTATCTTTCCTATGGAGGACAGGCGTGACCTCTATCTGTTTCTGATGGATTGTGATTGTGATGGCGATGCCGGAACCGTGGGCCTAGAGTCATCAGTATGGTAGAGTGATTCAGTTTATGAACTTTATTATCGTATATTTCATTTTTCTGGTTTGTAATGAGCCTCTGTTGGCGTTTAAACAATTTCGCTTCATTTTGATCTTCATTTGAATTAATAATTGTGTAGCAAGCATTGCTACTTGTGACTAATGTTTGATTATTTGGAAGGAGTGTTTTGTTTAGTTCATGAATTTTAGAAGGTAGCAATCCACGTGCATATGCTGACAGTAAGTTCAGCGACCATTCATTTTAGGCGATTCTACCAAGTATAAGAACATACACATGCATCCGGAAAGTTTTCATGTTCTTTTCTTGAAATTTTTGCTTTTCCTATTTCCCTTTGTTTTTAGTCGATTTCATGTACAATAGGGATGTTGCACAATTCAAGTGTGGGGGGTGGACTAGGAAAAATCAAAAATTCAAGTTTTCTACTCATTTATTCATGCAAAAGTTTTCATTTTTGAGAAATAAGCTTTGTTATAGACAAAAGATGAGGATAATTAAGCAACATTAATTTCGGTAAGATGAATTGTTAGTTAGAACTTTAAGTTTATCCATAGATTTGTGGCTATTCATTTTACCAAGTGGATTATAGTTTAAGCTGAAACGGTATGCGATATAGTTTCCTATAGCACACTTAACCGGACTTTAATATGCTTAGCAATTAGAACTATCTAGTCTATTGCTAACGGTATATAATTGAACCTTTATGCTTTAAGTGCTTGTGTAAGATCTATATTAGACGTATGGTTTATCCTTAAATCTTGCACTATTGATTGTTGAATAGCTAGTATACTAGGTAAGTGTATGAGTCATCTGGGGTCTCTGATTAAGTCAATGCATGAAATAATGTAAAAATCTTAAAGAAAGACAATCAGTAGATTAATAAATGAGTTCTATGAGCTATTAAATGAGTAAAATTATACACATCAAGTTATGTCGCTTTGCGCGTGGGGAACCACCGACCTGTCACCGTTGTCTCAACTATTAAAGATGATAATATCGTATAACTGCTTTGGTGTCTAGTTAGGAAGCATGATGGTAGTGCGAGAGTATGTCTATATAGTGATTCACAAGTACAACCTATAATAAGATAATGTGCCTTGCTAGTAGCTAGTGGAACTAATTGCTATACAAACTTTTAATTAAGTGCTTAACTTGTTGCATAAAAGAGTAAGAGTGAGCTGTGAGACACTTGGGATTATAGAACGGTTTTAGAGGTATTAACACGAATATAAGGTTGGCTTTTAGATTTGACTGACTAAGTATCTTTGCCTCGTAAGTTATAGCTTCCTGATTTTGTCTAAAGCTTTCTCTTAAACATTTTGCATGACTGTGCTTTAAATGCTTTTAAAGTAGAAAAACGGTTTCGTTGTCCAGATTCTTAAATGATTAGTCTTGATTATTTGCTTGAGGACAAGCAAAGTGTGGGGGAATTTGATGTGTCTATTATTATACATACTTCCACATCGTTAATAAGCCGTTTTTATTGTTAATTATGAGTTAATTGCACGAATATTTGATACTTTCATAGTGTTTGTGTGATTTCAGGTTTGAAGAGTGCAAAATGGTTAGAAATGGCTTTAGGACGACTTTTGGATGCATAAAGAAGGTTCGAGGACGAGTTCGTGAGAAGACGAGATGGAAAATACAAGTTTTAAGGATTCTGAAGGAATATGCGGCGCATATAAGGTGTGATTTTAAGTCAGAAGGTTCAGCCATGTTGCATATGCGGCGCATATAAGGTGTGATTTTAAGCACAAGGATTATATGCGGCGCATATATTGAGTCGGCAGATCCAAGACTTTCCTAAACCCTATATATAGAAGACCAAAACCCTACCATTCGATATACCATCACTTATTTACGAAATTAGGGCTATTTTAGAGGGTTTTGCAGCAGCTTTTACGTCTTCAAAGGCTACGGAGTTGTTCGTGAGATCCAAGGCTTTCAATAACGTTTTCTTGCTTTCTAGTTAGATCAATCACATTGGTACTTTATGTTTCTCTTTATAATTACTCTTTGTGTTTCGTTTATGACTATAGCTAAATACTTCATCATCTACTGAGATGATGTGATACAATTGAATGATGGTTGCACTATTTTTATTATTCAAGACGATTTGATTTAACGTTGTGTCGTGATCTTAGCTTATTAATTCTTTGTCACTTGTCTTTTGATTGCGGATAGATTTTGCATGATCTCAGTGGTAACTTAGGTTGTGTAGAAGATATTTTGATTGCTTAGGTATAAGTAATTGCTTCTATGACGGGTACGGTAGAAGGGAATTAATAGATAATAAGAATTAACGGGTTAATGGTTGGGTACAATCAATAGACACATTTGTTATCTAAATAATCAAAACAATTAGTTGATTAGTGAAGTTATAAAAGGCGTCTCGGGGTACCGGTCTTAAGTAATGGATCTAGTTAATTAAGGGGATTAAACAAAGTAACGAACTTGACGGGTACGGGGTGAGTCTTTGTTTGGTTCTTGATTATAAGTCGTCACATTTGAATTGGTCTTTCAATCAAAGTGCAACCTGAATTTGGTGTATCATGGAGTCGAAGTAGATGACCTTTTAATCTATATTGTTTTCGATAAATCTTTTCAAAGTTAATTTTAGTTTATTTTATTTTAGTTTAATTTTCAAATCAACTAACGAGGGTCATAAAACCTAAAAACATTTTGAACTACATTAAACTCGCTTATTTCTTAGTACAATCTCTGTGGATTCGACCTGGACTTACCTTTAAACTATATTGCAAACGAACGGGTCCACTGCCCGAGAGTGTGTAGTAGTCAGTTAATCGGTATTTCTTGTTTATAAATTTTAAAACTAGATTTCACACATCAGAGTGATAGGTCATAGAGGGTGATAGGTCATAGGGGGTGATCGGTGATGGGGTGATCTACCTAACGGGCTTCGCCCTTAACCATCATGGCTCCGCCATAGACTGAGAGGCTTCGCCTATAGCTTACGGGCTACGCCCTTTGAAAAAAAAATATTTTTTTAAATTTTAATTTTTTTTTTGGAATTAGTTAATTAAAGAGAGGATAAAAGTGAAAAAAAGAAAAAAAAATCAAAAACAAGCTAAAAAAAATCAAAAACGAACCTTCTCCCTTCTCTCCTTAAGGTACCTTCTCATTTGATCTCTATTATATATAATATTAATATATATATTATATATATATATATATATATATATATATATAGAGAGAGAGAGAGAGAGAGAGAGAGAGAGTTTCCTTATTTTGAGAACCATTTTTTTTGTAAGAACCATGAGAACTCTTAAATTATATATTTGTTCACATGTTTTTTTTGTTCATTCACATGTGAAATGATATAAAAATATATGTTGTAGAAGAAACTTTTTCAAAAACCTTCAAATTAGCCTTTTATGAACTTGTGAATGAATTTGTTCACGTTTTTTGTTCACATGTGACAAACGGCTATATATAAGGTTTCGGAAAAAAATTTCTTCTACAACATATGTTTTTATAACGTTTCACATGTGAATGAACAAAAAAAACATGTGTTCCAATATGAAATTTAAGAGTTCTCACGGTTCTTACAAAAAAATGGGTTCTCAAAATAAGGTATATATATATATATATATAGGGGTGGGTTATTTAGAGTACAAGCAATCCAAAAAGTACAAAAAGTACAAGGCACCGTTGGATCTTCTTCCTCCTTCTTCCTTCTTCTCCGGCGACCGCCACACCTCCTTCTTCTTCTTCTTCTTCGGCGACCGCCACACCTCCTTCTTCTTCTTCTTCTCCGGCGAGACAACCACCGCCACCACCTCCGGCGACTTTTCCGGCGAGAATCAGGTTCGCTTTCGGGTGGATACGGTACGGGCGTTGCCCTCATCCGTTCTAAACTGGTTGTCACGGGACGCATATGGGAATCATATGGATTTGATGGGCGGCGATCCAAGAGATGGTGGCGGTTTGATACGGTACGGGCGAAGCCCTTGCTGCCGGCGCCGGCGCCGTGGTTGGGTGGTCGGAGATGATGGTGGTGGCGGTGGTTGTCTCGCCGGAGAAGAAGGAGGTGGTGGCTGGCGGCAGTCTCGCCGGAGAAGAAGGAAGAATGAGGAAGAAGATATCCCCTTGTACTTTTTGGATTGTTTGTACTATAATTATCTTTCCCCTATATATATATATAGACATGGGGTGGGTTATTTAGAGTACAAGCAATCCAAAAAGTACAAAAAGTACAAGGCACCGTTGGATCTTCTTCCTCCTTCTTCCTTCTTCTTCTCTTCTTCTTCTTCTTCTCCGGCGACCGCCACACCTCCTTCTTCTTCGGCGACCGCCACACCTCCTTCTTCTTCTTCTTCTCCGGCGAGACAACCACCGCCACCACCTCCGGCGACTTTTCCGGCGAGAATCAGGTTCGCTTTCGGGTGGATACGGTACGGGCGTTGCCCTCATCCGTTCTAAACTGGTTGTCACGGGACGCATATGGGAATCATATGGATTTGATGGGCGGCGATCCAAGAGATGGTGGCGGTTTGATACGGTACGGGCGAAGCCCTTGCTGCCGGCGCCGGCGCCGTGGTTGGGTGGTCGGAGATGATGGTGGTGGCGGTGGTTGTCTCGCCGGAGAAGAAGGAGGTGGTGGCTGGCGGCAGTCTCGCCGGAGAAGAAGGAAGAAGGAGGAAGAAGATATCCCCTTGTACTTTTTGTATTGTTTGTACTATAATTATCTTTCCCATATATATATATTTATATTATATATATATTAACAATAGCAATATGAAGTCTATCAATATAACATGTCTAACTTACTAAAGATTTGCACAACTTTATTCTAAAAAGTTCTAACGATATTTCAATTAAAATTTGAATTTATTTATTATGAGCATCCTAAGTTACTAAAGATTTGCACAACTTATTAGTTATTAAATTGAAATTTAAATAATTACTTCAATTCTATAACAATATATGAAACAAATGAAGTCTATCAATATAACATGTCTAACTTACTAAAGATTTGCACAACTTTATTCTAAAAAGTTCTAACGACATATGTTTGAAAAGAATTTATTTTTTATTGATGATGATTAGGATTAATGATTAGAAATAATATAAATGACATGGATAAACACATGACAACTTAAAATTAGGAAATCAATAAAAAATGATAAATCATATAAAATCCTACATGGCATGCTCTTACAAATGTCAACTAAGCAAAAACATATCATCTGTTAGTTATATAGAGAGATTATTGCTTCTTTATTAACTATGTAATAACAACATTGGCAAAAAGTGTTTTAGCCACTTAATTAATCCACCATTTTTAACCGTATTAAAAAATTATCTCTTCCGATGAAAGGCACTTTTTAAGTTTTTTTTCAGTAAACAAGGAAAAAACTTTTGATAAAAAATTGGATATTATAAACCAATTCATATAAAAATTATTCACTCTAATAGCATCAACTTATATAAAAACATTTTTTTTAAAAAAAGCTTTTTTTCAACCCACCATTAGAAATTCCCTAAACGTGCTACATTGTTTACTAAATATTTGGTTCTCCCTAATATTTAAGAGAATTATCAATGACATATGATAATTCTATGTGTCAACCTGTTAAAGTTTCACGTAGGATTTGTAACGTCACTGATGATAAAGTTGACAAGTATTGTAAGGTGTTTATTTGTAAATACAATATATACATGGGATATACTAGAACGGCATCCGCACAATGCGGCGGTGCAGTGGCGGCGGTGGGCAATTATTGGTGGTGGTGGTGGTGGCGGCGGCAAGTAGTTTAGGGTTATTGATGTAATGTGGTTTTGATGAATTGTTGAAACTTAATTGTTGAAAGTTGAAACTTAAAATTAAACAAACTATATTTGTTTTATAATATAGTATAGATTAGTAACCCCAAAAATTGAAGTGTAGTACGGAACTAGTAAAATGGAAATGGGTTAAACTTAAACTAAGGAACTATATATAAGAAATATAGACTTGTGGATAATCGTTAAAAAGGTAATTCACAAATATGTAAAGTTGCATCAACAAAAGATTTTAACAATACTCGAGTTAAATTTTTTTAGCTAAACGAAACATCTCTCAAAAGAAACCGTACTAGTCACGAGAGTGCTAAAGGGGAAACAAAACCCCTCTACCTTTCCTTTCCTCCCCATTTATTCTCTTCTCTTTACCTTATCTTTCTCATCTATTTCTTTCAAACATGAAAGAACACTTCTTTCTCCTCCTCTTTCTCCTCCAAATCCGTCCACCATCAAGATTAAAACAAGAAAATCAACTAATATTTGTATAATAATAATAATCTTCCTCAAAGGTTCAAGAATTTCATCTCATTAAAGTGTTTATTCTCCTTTTATTTCTCAAATTCTAAGTTGTAGCTTCAAGTAAACTTTGGTAACTGGTTTCACTCTCTAAATACTTGTTTCATGTTGTAATGAATCTAACATAACTAGATTGTACACCATTTGGTCAAAATCTTTGAATTCATTTAAGATTTGTTTGATTTAGGGTTTTGAAAAGGAGTTTATGTTTCTGGAAGTGGGTTTGTGAAAGGAGTCCATTTTTACACTTGTTTATACTTGCAGTGAGTTGTGTTAAAGTTTAAAGCATTGATTTAGACGTTTCGATGATCAATTTTAGTGTCAAAACCCGTTTTTGATGATGAACAACCCAGAATGCACGGCATGAACTTCATGCGACTATATACACTCTTAAGCATGCATATATTCGACTTGAATTTGTGCGCCGCATGGATTCCATGCGCCACGCATCAACACGTCATTAGATTTGTAACATTGGTTCACCGCATGTGTAACACCCCAAGCTAGGCTCAGAATATTACTGAAAAGATATAGCGTATGCATGGAATTATCGTAGAATAAGACTAAATGAATAAAAGGGATCCGATGAATCCAACATCAAATATAAAGTACAAAATGCACAAGGAGCAAGTAACCATCAAACGTTTACAAAGACTATCAAAAGATGGCTATCGATCCTAAAGCATGATGCAACAAATGGGCAAATGAATATGAGATCCACGTAAGTCCAAGCCCGAGTCCAACATAAGCAACAATCAAACTTCACGTCCAAGATTCGCCTGATTACCTGAAAAGTGTACTAAACAAGGTCAACACTAGGTTGGTGAGTTCGTAGTAATGGTTCACAAGGAACCATCGTCAATCAATCACAATATGAACAAGAATGAGGCAAGTAATAGCTTACGCGACGTCCATATATTACACATGAACACAATTGAGGTTTACTCAAGTGCAACTTAGCTACACACATAAGTATCCGTACAAAGAACTACACAAGATAGTTAGAGCACGCATAATAAATTTGCACAATTAATAGTACGCTAATTTAAGTATCATAAGTACCCCACGACAACAATAATACAACAACAACCACAACATTCATCAAGTATAAGATACTTGGGAGTACGTCGTACCGAGTAATATCATCAAGTGTAGAACACTTGGGAGTACATTGTACAGAACCATATCATCAAGTGTATAACACCTGGGAGTACGTAACACAAATCATCAAGTATGAATACTTGGGAGTACGTCGAACCAATCAACAAGTACGTGCATAACCAATCCCAATCACAAGTCCATCGTACAACCAATCATCCAAAACCACAATGCACATACATTTCATACGACTTTACATTTAAGGAATCGTAGATGCTTATATATAGGGTCACCCGCAGCATTCCCACCACATGTACAACTCATTAAAGGTATCATCGTCTTCCATGTATGTACAACTAACCTAATCACATCATATAATCAAATTCGAAAGCATAATCCAACAAACAATAAGTTAACCCGTCAATCAAATCAATCAATCAAGCACGTGTACACTTTTCAGCCCGAATCTCAATCGAGTAGGGGACTACGGAACTCACCTTGATCGGCAAAAGAAGTTAAGATCGAGCTAAGATGAAATTATAATCGTTCAACGAGCGTCACAAGTCCACACCTATAATATATATATCACATATGCATTAATACCTACACATATATTATACACGTTATTAACTTGTGTCAAAACCCTACCCCGTGTTTTAGTTGTGACTCAAGTCATTTGAAGGGTTCCCGGGACTCGACAAAGTCGTTAAAGAAGTTGGGATGTAGTTTGTAACAATTTAAAGTCGTCCACAAGTCACCTCGTGACAAAAGTTATTATAGTACAACTATATAGTTTTAAGTTAAGACTTTAACTAGGTTTTTAAGTACGATTCAGGACTTTGACCGGCTCCCGAGGTTTTTAAGTAGGATGAGTTTAACTTACCAAAACTTGCACCAAGGGTTCAAATCCGAAAATTGACCCAATTGAAGGATTCTTGCAACTTTGACTAACAAATTTTTGATATGATGGAGATATGATGATGATGATAAGATTTCTTGTACTAATTTAATTCAAACAACATTTAATGAAGAAGGAATTTAGAGAGAGAAAGAGAGTGTTCCTTGCATTTAAGAGAGGGAGAGAAAAGATAAGGAAAAGAAATGAATGGATGAAAGAGTGAAAAGGGTGGGGATAGGGTTGGGTTGTCTTGTGGGTCATGGGTCATGAATCCTAACCATGGGTTGACCCGTCTACACAATTACTAGCTTTATCAATCGTTACATCGTATCGTTGAGCATCATAACGTATGATAAGTCGGTCAACTGACCCGTCGAGTGTAATTGTCCATCATTTAGTCATGAAATAAATTAAATTATGTCGTTAAATCGTAAAATGGCTCCAAGTACATCACAACTTATAATTTGTTAGTCAATTTGCATATAAAGTCAATCGGTCAAAATCTCGGATGTTAAGTTTCTTGTTCACTCGAATTTTCGTTCATAGGTACATGAAGAGTAGAATTCACCAAGTACTTTCGTATGTTACAAACATGAAATACGTCATGCTTACCACTAAGCTCTTGAGAAACTCAAATTGATATGTCACTTTGCCAACCCGTTCAAAATTTCTTAAAAGAAAGGACCAACATACCTTGGCCCGAGTTTGCTTCGCCTCACTAACTGTACAATGCCCTTCCAAGAAGATACTCCCAAGAGCACGTGATCACAAATCTCAAAACCTAAGCTAAGGGAGGATGACACTTCCCACCATAAAGTGCCCTAAATGGTGCCATTTAGATAATCACTTGATGATTATTATTATGTGAGAACTCAATCCATGGAAAGTGACCCTCCCGACTACCACCAAAATCAATAACATGAGTCCTCCGCGTGTCTTCAAGCGTTAGTACCATTCTTTCACTTCGTCCAGGATAAGGCGTCTTACCCATGTCGAGTCGAATTAAATTGAGGATCACTATCGGAGATGATATAAATTAAAATTTCGTGTTTAGACACCACCCCTTTTATGTAAATTATCACCCAAATCGGAAAGTTGTCGTTTCTTGTCTTCGTGACTTCGTGACGAAGTCCATTGCATATCGTCTCCTTCCAAACCTCCTTTCCCTTGAGTTAAACGCGTAAGTGATTATGTCATTCTTGGGAAGCACTTGACACCTCATAGTTGGTCAAACAATCATGAATTTGGGGGAAAAACGGATACCGGTCTTTCACCGTGAGCTTATTCATATCCCGGAAGTTATCACACCTCTCGAACGACCCGTACTTCTTATCCTCATACAAGATAGAGGCGTCCTACGGTGATTGGCTAGAATGAATGAATCGCTTCTCTTGGAGTTCTTTAAGTCGTGTGTCTAACTCTTGCATCTAGGTTAAGGTAACCCTATGAGGGCCTTAGCTACGGGCACGACGTTAGGAAGTCAAGCAATTACGAGAGTCAAGTTTTCGGGATGGGACAAACCCGTTAAGTCATCGGAAAAGACATCGGGAACTCAAGGATAATAGAGACGGCGTTAGATTCTATTTTTGAGTCGGTAGCACTAAAGACTTAGAGATATAAGGATTGAAAATTTCACATTGAACCCTAAAAACCCTACCGTTAGACAATGGTATATATATTAATAACTTTACTACTAAAATCAATGACCGTATTAACCGTTGGCATCCAAATCGTACTTACTTTAACATCAAGGTTCTCGATCTCACGAAGCATAAAGTACATGAAGAATTTCGTAGTCGTTTAGAGTCAAAATACAATCAAGGGGCATTGGACTAAGTTTAGTTAGTGAATCGTTGGGTATCTCAAAATCAAGCACATTATTCAGGACACACATATGAACATAGAACAAAAGAGCAAAGCTTAGGGAAAACGAGATAATATTCGGTTTCGGAATCAAATAACATTATGGCATAAGGACCGTTTAGGAGAAATGTACCTTCAACAACATTGGGATTGTTGTGGGCCTCGTTTGGGTTAACCGCGAAAGCTCGTCCTCGGGGTTGAATTTGGTGACCTTGTTGGCCACGGTTTTGATTTTGCCCGGCGACTTGGAGTTGGTTGGGATGGACCGCCACTTGGACTTGTTGTCCAACCTATTGTGGACAGTTGTTTCGGTAGTGATTGGGGCTTCCACACCCGAAGCATGTACCCCATGGGAAGTTGCCTTGAGGACGAACGGCTTGAAGAGGAGCTACATTCAATGGTGCCGCTTTCGGTGACCTACAATCTTTAGCCTCGTGTCCGGGTCGATTACAATTGAAGCACGTCCCACATTGGATGGTGGGAGAATGATGACGATTACACTTTGCACAAAAGGGGTGAGGTCCCAAGTAAGTTTTCCTCACGGGCTCCACCGCCTCCATAACTCTACCCCTATTAGAACCATTGGGGTCAAACTTACCCACCTTTCTTGCTTCACTAGATTCTCCAACTTCCTTCCTTTTCGACGAGGCTTTACTCAATACCCCACTTCTCAACAAGTCCTCGGTAACACTACCGGCACGGTTTATAGCTTCGGTCAATGAAGTAGGCATGACCGAATTTACTAGAGAACGGACTTGTGGAGTCAAGCCCAAGACGAATTTTTCAATTGCCCGTTGTTCGGGGTCCACCAAATGAGGGACAAGAGTAGACAAGTCTTGAAAACGCCTAATGTAGCCCTTGTAGTCGGCCCCGTCCATTTTAAGGTGGACAAACTCTATGGTTAGATTTTGAAGTTCATAGGGAGGGCAAAACTTCTCTTTCACCATCTTCTTGAAATCGGCCCATGACAATTTATAGGTCCGACCCAAAGTTACCTCTTGGTTCCACCAACTTAAAGCATCATCTTTAAACATACCGGATGCATAAGAAATCCGGTCATCATACGTGCAATGACTTCTCTCAATCACCGCTTCTATCCTCTCAAACCATCTTATACAATCCGTGGGGCCACCCATACCATCAAACTCCGGTGCCCCACAACTCTTGAAATCTTTGAATATGCATCCTTGACGGTATACCCCATGTTGATTAAACATGGGAACATAGTTATCTTGCACCACCGGTTCATCCTCTTCTCCCACTACCACATGAGCTTGAGCACCCTCATCATTCACATTTTCCCGAGCTTCAACATTTTGAGGCATATTACGTGGTGCCCCATTGTTTCCTTCAAGAGTTGCCGTGACTTGGGCAACTATAGTTGGCATAATGTTGGTGACCGTTTGAGCGATCACTTCCGCCAAGTTCGGCCCGGGAGCCTCACCACGGCCTCTACCTCGGCCCCTACCTCGGCCTCCGCCACGGCCCCTACCACGACCTCCTTGTGCTTCCGGTTGTGGTTCTTGAGAATTAGCCCTATAGTTAGCTCCGGCTCGTCTTGGTCTCACCATTTCTATAATATAAGTAACACGTTGACCCGAAAGTTAGTCTCAAGATGCTCACATGTTAGTCACACAAGTAGTCAATGCTCTCATATCGATATAACATACACATTTCATATCATTATGCTAAGGCAAAAGTGCTAGAGTTCTAAGGGGATTGTTACTTATCATACCATCATGCCAAGTTCACTACAATCGTTCATCAACAAAATCAAGTACTCATATTCGGCACATCACACAAGTAAGCAACTAAAACAAGTGGTTCAAAGTATAATCCGAATCCGATATGCTCTCTAGTTATTGACCGGGTTTGTATACAGGTGATACCATCGGCTTTCCCTCCACCCAATCAACTCCCATTAAGCATATCGGTTCCTTATTATACCCTAAACCAAGCATGTGCAATCCGTGATGTCATTAACTTTTTATAATACCGGGTGACCATAAAATAGTTGATCAGGCTATTTTAGGGTTGCCACAATGTTATACCATGTTAATGCCATAACTTCACTTTGCCTTAAATCTTCAAACTATCACCAATCAATAACAACAATCCATCTCAACCACAATCAAGTTCAAATCAATGTACACGTTAATCACATTGTACTCATCACACGTTCATCACATCGTACTCAAGCCATCACATAGTTGGTCTTAACTACGAACTCACAATGTACATTTTTTAGGGTTCACATAATTCACGTTGCACACAAAATCCCTAACCATGCATGCTATATGAAGAGTTTTAACTTAAGCCGTAGTCTAGGTCAAACCGCCTAATTCTCTACGACCAAGCATGGGCCACCATTCTGTAACACCCCAAGCTAGGCTCAGAATATTACTGAAAAGATATAGCGTATGCATGGAATTATCGTAGAATAAGACTAAATGAATAAAAGGGATCCGATGAATCCAACATCAAATATAAAGTACAAAATGCACAAGGAGCAAGTAACCATCAAACGTTTACAAAGGACTATCAAAAGATGGCTATCGATCCTAAGCATGATGCAACAAATGGGCAAATGAATCTGAGATCCACGTAAGTCCAAGCCCGAGTCCAACATAAGCAACAATCAAACTTCACGTCCAAGATTCGCCTGATTACCTGAAAAGTGTACTAAACAAGGTCAACACTAGGTTGGTGAGTTCGTAGTAATGGTTCACAAGGAACCATCGTCAATCAATCACAATAACAAGAATGAGGCAAGTAACAACTTACGAGACATCCATATATTACACATGAATAATCAATCAATCAATCAATCAATCAATCAATCAATCAATCAATCAATCAATCAATCAATCAATCAATCAATCAATCAATCAATCAATCAATCAATCAATCAATCAATCAATCAATCAATCAATCAATCAATCAATCAATCAATCAATCAATCAATCAATCAATCAATCAATCAATCAATCAATCAATCAATCAATCAATCGAACCAATTTAACCAATCTCACGTCAGGAACCATCACACCAATCCAACAACTAAAACAATCAATCAAACAATCAATCAATCAAACAATCAATCAATCAAACAATCAATCAATCAATCAATCAATCAATCAATCAATCAATCAATCAATCAATCAATCAATCAATCAATCAATCAATCAATCAATCAATCAATCAATCAATCAATCAATCAATCAATCAATCAATCAATCAATCAATCAATCAATCAATCAATCAATCAATCAATCAATCAATCAATCAATCAATCAATCAATCAATCAATCAATCAATCAATCAATCAATCAATCAATCAATCAATCAATCAATCAATCAATCAATCAATCAATCAATCAATCAATCAATCAATCAATCAATCAATCAATCAATCAATCAATCAATCAATCAATCAATCAATCAATCAATCAATCAATCAATCAATCAATCAATCAATCAATCAAACGAAAGGAAGCATCACATCAATCCAACAACTAAAACAACCAATCAATCAATATCCTAATCACATCATATAATCAAAATCAAAATAATCAACAACAACAATAAGTTAACCCGTCAATCAATCAATCAATCAATCAAGCACGTGTACACTTTTCAGCCCGAATCTCAATCGAGTAGGGGACTACGGAACTCACCTTGATCGGCAAAAGAAGTTAAGATCGAGCTAAGATGAAATTATAATCGTTCAACGAGCGTCACAAGTCCACACCTATAATATATATATCACATATGCATTAATACCTACACATATATTATACACGTTATTAACTTGTGTCAAAACCCTACCCCGTGTTTTAGTTGTGACTCAAGTCATTTGAAGGGTTCCCGGGACTCGACAAAGTCGTTAAAGAAGTTGGGATGTAGTTTGTAACAATTTAAAGTCGTCCACAAGTCACCTCGTGACAAAAGTTATTATAGTACAACTATATAGTTTTAAGTTAAGACTTTAACTAGGTTTTTAAGTACGATTCAGGACTTTGACCGACTCCCGAGGCTCGTCAAGGTCATTAGAGGAGTCAAGAATCAGTTTAGAACGAGTTAGAGTCGCTCAAGTATCGTCTCGTGTCCCTAACTTATCATTGTATAACATATATGTATTAATTCCTT
>CM067174.1:71032347-71109847 GCA_034093135.1 Erigeron breviscapus | reverse complement strand
AATCAATCAATCAATCAATCAATCAATCAATCAATCAATCAATCAATCAATCAATCAATCAATCAATCGAACCAATTTAACCAATCTCACGTCAGGAACCATCACACCAATCCAACAACTAAAACAATCAATCAAACAATCAATCAATCAAACAATCAATCAATCAAACAATCAATCAATCAATCAATAACCAATCAAATCAAACAATCAATCATAATCAATCCATCAATCAATCAATCAATCAATAATAATCAATCAATGCATAATCAATCAAACAATAAGTTAAACCGTCAATCAATCGATAAGTTAAACCGTCAATCAAAACAATCCATCAATCAATCAATCAATAATGAAGTGTAAGTGAATGTATTTTAACACAACCCAACTCATAATTTCGATTCACAACACAATCTTTGCCCAAATTTTGTCCATGACCCATTTCAAAAACTATGAGACCCTAAACCCGACCCATGGCTCGTTTTTGCTTAAAAATCGATTTAGGTAGCTTATAAACTCATTTTCGTACATAATGGGACTTAAATAACTTCATTTAACATAACCCATTCCATAATTTCAATCCAAAACGCCAAGATTATACTAAAATTCGGTTTTGACCTAATACCAAACCCTAGGAACCCAAAGTTGAATTTTGACTCGATTTAACCAAGAATTTTCTTGTGTTCAACTTAGATACATGTTTATAGACATAATATGGTAATTATAGGATGAGTTTAACTTACCAAAACTTGCACCAAGGGTTCAAATCCGAAAATTGACCCAATTGAAGGATTCTTGCAACTTTGACTAACCAATTTTTGATATGATGGAGATATGATGATGATGATGATGATGATGATGATGATGATAAGATTTCTTGTACTAATTTAATTCAAACAACATTTAATGAAGAAGGAATTTAGAGAGAGAAAGAGAGTGTTCCTTGCATTTAAGAGAGGGAGAGAAAAGATAAGGAAAAGAAATGAATGGATGAAAGAGTGAAAAGGGTGGGGATAGGGTTGGGTTTTCTTGTGGGTTATGGGTCATGAATCCTAACCATGGGTTGACCCGTCTACACAATTACTAGCTTACTCAATCGTTACATCGTATCGTTTAACATCATAACATATAATAAGTCGGTCAACTGAACCGTCGTGTGTAATTGTCCATCATTTAGTCATGAAATAAATTAAATTATGTCGTTAAATCGTAAAATGGCTCCAAGTACATCACAACTTATAATTTGTTAGTCAATTTGCATATAAAGTCAATCGGTCAAAATCTCGGATGTTACAAAATATAATTTAATAAAAACGTATTATATTAAAAAAGAAAATTTTATTGTAAAAAAATTAAAAATTAATTTTAAAGATAAAAAATGATGTAAAATATAAAAATATTAGTTTTCATAATTATATCATTAAAAACATTAATTATTAATGTCTACAAACTTAAATAAGGAAATAATAATAATTTAAATTTATTAAAATAAAATTAAATCTAAAAAAGTTAAATAAGGTATATGACATCATCATTTGATCTAATGGTTCTAATTAAAAGTTGAACTTCAATCTAAGGGTTCATACTTCTCCAATCATGAATTAAAGTTTCTCTTTTATATATATTTAGAGATTATAACATTTATTAAGTTACAAAATATCTTTGCTGAGTGAATTAATCCTAAAAGTTGACTCATTTTTGTGAGTCTTGATTGAATAAGTTTTTGTTCTATTTCAAATCATTATTCCGTAAGAGTAATTCTAAGTTTACAAATTTTTTACAAACATAACTTCCACCAATTAAATCATGTATAAGTCTTCTCTCTTTTCTTTCTCTCCCTTGTTTGATTGAACCATCTTACATGTCAAGTGTGTTTGTAAAAATTAGTTTGTAATGTGTTTGTCAATATAGCATTGCTCATTTTTTAAAGAATTGACGGGATCGAACATGTAACCTTTAAAAAGTTTCATCATTTTTTAACATGTATGTCCAACCATTAAACCAGATGGATCACGCAATGATCCATGGAAATATTATTATTATATAAATAAAAAGAGAGTTTACAATATATCATATATGCTCATTTAGTTTTGGTTTTGTTGAATTCTAGTTGTTCATTTCATCTACATATATATAATTTGATTTGATCATGAAGTATCGAAAAAGCTTCTCTTTGCTTATATAAAAACTTCCGTCCCCTTGCTTTCGAAATGATCAATTCATTTTTCAATCTTATTAATTTTAAGGCTGATATTATGAAATTTGTTTTTTCCCCCAATATTCTTCTTTTTGTGTCAATTTAATTACAATTTTATTCTTGAATTGAAGATCTCAACCTAAGTTAGCTTATTTGTCCCGTTATATTAATCAGATAGGTAACTACTCACTAAGTAGTTGTTTGGATAAATAATTTGTTAATGTGACATGCGACAGAGAAAAATATATTTTGACGTTGAATAAAAATATAAAAAATATACATCCATCAAGAATAAAACATTTATAGATATGTGGTATATAAATATGTTTGTACACATTATTATGTTTAAAATACGTGTACACATCTTTGATTAGTTTTTTTGTAAGTAGTTAATAACGCGTTTGCAGGTTTGTTGGGGAAACCACAAACAATGGTGCTTCCTCATATATAGCCGCCCGGTTCCAGCTGGTGGATCTCATTCTACCATCCCCCCACATTCACGGAGACACATCCTGTAAAGCTCATTTTTGTATATTCTTATTTCTTTATTCTTTAAAATTTATACATTTAGTTTGTTTATAAATAAGACTCGTTGTTTGGGATCTCGATTAGCATCATATGATAAATTTGAAAACCAATTGGCGTACTTGACATATGATTTAAGCCCATGTTTAAACACTTGATCTTCACTAGTCGTTAGATACTTTCATTATCGGACCATTTGCTTATAAACGTGACACGTTTTTGAGAACGATCTCTATCAACATATTTTTTATATAGTTAGACAATCTAAATTAAAGTCGGAGACCGGCTTTCGTCACTCTTTGCCTCATGTAGTAATTAAATTTTACGAATTTTTGTTTTTAAATTCGATACATACGGGTATTTCAAATAAATGTAAAATCCATCCATCATCAAGAATTGTACAAGTAAATTTCTTATTTAATAGGATTAAGTGAAAAAATCGTCCTTGTGGTTTGTTAGAATTGCATTTTTCATCCCTCTATTAACTTTTTGGCTGAAATCATCTATGTGGTTTGCACTTCGTCCATACTTCTGTTAAGTGCCCCACGTGCGTGTCCTAGAGGGGTATTTTCGTCCACCCGACCTAAATATACCCATTATATAAAGAAAAAACCCCTCTTTATTACTTATTCGTGATTATCCCTTTTTTCGTGTCCTCCTAAAGTCAAGTTGATGGTTCAATCCTTATTATTTTACATGGTGTTCGGAATTTAGGAGGGAGAACTTAGGGTTAAGTGTTGGGAAAACTATGATGCATAATCATCACACCAAATAAAACATAAGATCTATTAAGCATAAGACACAAAGCCCAAACTAAGGCATCAATATGTTTGCCACAACCTATAATGCTTGATAATTACTGACATCCTAAGAGTGGGATATCTCTATCCGGGTTAGTCGCGCTAACTTGTCTAACGGATATATAATATTTGAAAAATATCGTGAATGCATTGAGCATTGGCATTCACAAGAGGGGTATGGCACAACATGTATATTGTTAAGGTATTCGGTTTCAAGGTATAAGCATAGTGTGACATGGGTTTACTCAATCCATAACATTACATTGATTTGCTGAATCTATATTTTATGATATATGTATACATACATTATCATTTGAGAAAATCTTGTGATCCACTGTACGCTTTCAGTTATAAAACTATGAGCTCACCAACTTTATGTTGACGTAATTTAATGTGTATTCTCAGGTACTTGAGCTAGATGATGCATAAGATAGATGCATACTTTTGGAGTCACAATTGCATACTTGAAGAAAACATATGGAGATGTCTTAGTTTATATTACCACGTTAAGAATCTCATTTCTACTAGTTGTGAACTCAATTATCCTTTGGTGATCAATAAATGAAATCATTTTAGATAATATTTTCTAAAAACGTCTCATTCTAGAGATCGTTTGTTATAACGTGTGATTTCTTCACGAATATTTTTCACATCTTCGATTCCGCATTTTGGGGGTGTGACAAATCCCCCGAATCACCATGTAGGAAAAAAATACTGAATAACACATCGCTTTCATATCATCATGTTCATCAAATATTATGCATGGATAAAAACAAAAATACCCTAAGGGTAATTCCCAAATTTAACCTTTATATTCAGCACAATCATATCACCGTATTCATCAAAGCATCGTGTAAAGGTTAAAGCCTATCAACGGTAGCATGTTTGGCGCACATTAGCAAAAACACACTTTGCTTTGCTTTGCATTGCAATGTACTATCTATAATTTACATCCATCTACATGAGGATGACATAACCAACAAAACCCCCATGGAAAAACCCCATCATAATAAATCAAAAGTTCTTCCACTTCAAATAACCCTTAATACACACCTAATAATAGAACATGACATTTCTCACTTTTTTGTGAATTACTGGAATTCGCAAAACTTCATCAACTTTATCTTCCCAATCATACTTTTTCTTGTAGTGACGGGTGTTTGTGCACCGAATCGGGATTAAAGCAATGTGGAATGATGGGTGTTTTTGATTGTCTATTGGCGGTTCCCAAAAGGTAGAGTTAATCTCTTTACGTCAATTGAGGTTTCATGCGATCTATGTGTGATGTCAATTTGGTTGAATACCCTTTTTAGGGTTTTACGATCCTCCTTTTATAGGGGGAGTATTCTTGGAGAACAAGTAGGCCGCCTAGGGTTTCCTAAGTTTTAGGCCAGGCATCATTTCCGTAATTATCCGTTTTGGAAATGATAAGGGGAAATTCTGATCCTTTTTATCCATCTGCGGAAACCTTCGTAACGAACGGACCTTCGTAGCACAACGTTACTATGTCAGGGTCTGCGTGCCGCTGGAGGGGTATGTCATCAAGCCCCCCAGTCCAAGGTGTTGATTTTTGCTAAACAAGCATTACGTTGGACTATTACTAATTCGCTATAATCTCCGGGGGTATTTCTTGTAAATTCTCTAAACTGCCTTTAATTAAATTGATTTGAAAGGTGATTAAGGGTGGTAGATGGGCGCGTATCTCTAGGCGACTTATGGACGGATGAGATCTGCATGCAGTCAGGTATATAAATCCTTTTTTCCGTTTTTTTTATATATATTTCTCCAAAAAAAATAATCCCCTTTTCTTAGGGTTTCTGCTCCTCATATCCTCCAATCATACCATTAGGTACGCGATTTCTTTCTTGTTTCTTCTGTTTTGTCTTTTGATTTGTGATTTTTGATGTCGAATGGAGGCATTGAAACTATCGAATCGACCGTTATTTGGTCGAAGTTAAATAAGTTTGTAGATAAATATTTTCCTGGAAAAATATCGTCATTTTTAATCCCTTCCGACGGTGACACTGCTCTGACTCCCCCGGATGGGTATGTTGGTTTTTATACCAAATCCATGACTGAGGGAAATGTTAGATACCCTTTTTCATCTTTTATGCTTAGCGTTCTTGATTATTTTGATGTCCACATTTCCACTGTCACACCACTTGGTTTATCAAGAATAGTTGCTTTCGAGGTTATGTGTAGGGCATATGGCGGTGAACCGTCGTTAGATCTGTTTCGGTATTTTGTTCAAATCTGTCCTTCTGGTGATTGGGTTACAGTGGGTAATCGTTCAAAAGCTGGGTGCTTTAGAAGGGGTGGTCTGGATATCCGTGAATGGAAGAGCGATTTTGTTTTTATGAAAGCTTCTCTGATCCCTGAAGGTTATGAGTCAGTGACCAATAGGAAGTTATTGTGTATTCATAAGAAGTTCGAGAATCCCTTTCCTAAATATGTTATTGGTGATTTGTGTCGGGAGATTCGGTCTAATCCCATTAAGGTTGTCTTGTACCCTGATGTTGTGTTGTATAAAGCAAGAGTGATAAGTGTCTTGCCTGGTGGTGTAGACATTGATGGTAAGAACTAGCTGTATTTTATCTGTTGTATTTTCACCTTTGTATCGACTTTGTTGTTGACATTTGTCTTTGCAGATATGACTTTCAGGAAATTTGTTAAGAAGGGTGTGAAGGAGGTTACTGAAGTACCACGTATTGAGGGGCAGGGGAGCCTTGTTGCTGATGCTGGTTCTTCTGGTGTTCAGAACGAAAATCCAGAGGTGTCAAGTGCTGTTAATCCTCCTGTTCTAAATGTGGATACATCTGAAGTTGAAGTTATTGAAGCTTCTGCTGCCAGTAGAGGGAGAAAAAAGAAGGGGGTCCCTGGTTCTAACATCCCTCAATCTGTTGCAGGCCGTGTTGTGAAGAGAAGAAAAGTTGGTGATGATTCTAAAGCTGCTGAGTTCCGCAAACCTTCTGCCCCGAAGACAGGTTCAATTTCTTTCTCTTTTCATATATTCCTGATGTTTTTCTTTTTCACAAAATATTATGTATTATTCATTTATTGCAGATGCTCATGACCAGGAGATTCTCTCCTGGTTGGAAGGTGAGGATATGAATGCTGAGGATGTCAAAAAGATAGACAACATGGATAATGAGACATTCCTTCGGGTCTTTAAGAAGGATCGCCAGTTTCATACTTATCTTGATGCTGTTGTTGTTAGGCGTTTTTCCCGAATGTCTGTTGATCTTAGGTCTAAGAGTTTAGAGGTGCAGTCTTTGGTAGCCACTGTTGAAGATCTTAAGGCTAGGGAGGCCAGGTTTGTTACCACCGTCGAGTCATCTGATATTGTTCAAGATTTGAAGCAGCAGGTAAACATGTTGAAAGCGGACGCAGTTATTCATGATGAAGCTGTCTTGAAGTTACAGCAGGAGTTTGATGCAGAACATGAGGGTAGTAAGCTTTTGCGTAAGCAGGTTGATGTGTTGAAGCAGGATCGGGTTAGATTGATTACAGAGGTAGTTCCGAATGTGAGCAGGTCCTTGCTATACAGTGATGAAGTTGGGCAGCTTTTGGGGGATGTAACTACAGCTGAAAGAGCAGAAGAGAGGTCTACTGTTTTGGAGGAATTTTCTGCAGAGGGCAAGTGTGATTTGCAATGCCGGGCAGATGTTATTGCAAATGCCTCCCATGACCTTGAAATTGCCGACCAGAAGTGGAGAGAAGCAGTCTTTCCTTACCTGGACAAAGTTGTGGCTGATCCCAATGCTGCTGTTGATGACCTGCTCCAGATTGTTCCTGATGAAATCCAACCTGAAGATGCTGCCAATCCTTAGTGACATTCTCATGGCCTGCGTGCCTCTGATATGGCGTCTGTGCCACTTTTAAACAATTCATCTTTTGGTAACAGCCTATGGTGTGTTTTAAACAATTTACTTTTATGTTCGCAGCTTATAGCTGTCTGTGGTAAGAACTGCAGTTTGCTAACTGTAGTCTGATAACTTTTTATAATTGCAGCCTGGTAAGCTGCTTTGTGAATACTATATGCAATTTAGCATTTGTGTTTTGATATTTTGCAGCTTAAGAGCTGTCTTTTTAATTGCAGCTTGGTAGTTGTCTCGTAGTTGCAGTCTTATTTTGCTGCTTTGTAAGTGATATGCAATATCAGCAGTTGCTTTTGCAGCTTTAAGAGCCGTCTTTTGGAGCAGTTATGACTGCTTTTTAGTTATCTCGTTTAGACTATAAGTCCTCCGGAGTTTGAGTATATGGGCGTCTTTATTTTAATGCATATAACATTATATTTTGCGCATATTTGCGTCTTTCTTCTCTCTTTCTTTTCTTTATGTAAAATTTTTTTTGAAAGAAATAAGGAGCCTTTATTTAGTAATATAAGTGAGGTTACATACCATATCCTCTAGGCTTTAAATAATAAAAGACTAATAGATCTTATGAATGGGCTCGCTTTTGGACGGATCATCATCCATCTAAGCGCCCGCAGTAGGGTCCTTCGCTCCATGAGAGCCAATGGGGGCCGTCCTGGCCTTCTTCAGATAGCTTCTTTGCCTTTGTCACCAAGGTCCCTACTCCTCCGTTAGATTCGTAACATCCCAAAACTTAATCGTTCATGTTGACTAACGTCGTTAGGTCAAATTATAAGTCCGTGATACGTTTGTGTGGAAATATGTGTTTATATGTTATGTGCCCTATATGTGAGATTTAATTATCTTTAATGAGTGACAATAAAGTGGATTAAATGATGTGTAAAAGGCCTTTGTAGTGTGCGAAAGTGCTTTAGTGTGTTATATGTATCCCCAATAGGTGTTTTTAAGCGAAATAAAGTCAATATGAAGTCTAGGGACTAGTTTTGCCAAAGGTGTAAAGTTAAAAACGGGATTAGGTTAAGATTAACCTAATCTAGGATCATTTTCCAGCAATTAACCTAATTGATAACACATACACAGCCTCTCCAATCCCTTAACTGATTTCTAAAGCAATTGTTCAAGTTTTTTGGTTAATCAATTGAGTGTTTTTGCTTTGGGATTGATCGACCATCAATTGTTCAGGTATCTAACGATTATTAATAGTATTTTTCAGATTCAAAGGTCATATATTAACGAATTAAATCTGATTTTAATAAAGGTTTATAAATATTTAGGGTTTATTATACGAATAAGCCAATTAATGTTCTAAACGATGTCAAACGAGTTTGTAATCGATCTTGATGATCAAATATGTTTATATATGTCAAAAACATGTTTTGGGTGAAGCCCAAGTCGTTCGTTTCTGGAAAAATCGAAGAACAAGTCGTTTTATGATTTCTGGACGAAGTTAGGGTTTTTCTGAGCTTAAGTTCGTTCCTGATGATTCCAAACGAACTTCAAATTCGTTTTTAAGGTTCTAAGTTCGTTTTAGTATCCCTAAATTCGTTTTAAGTTGAAGCCTAAGTCCGTTTGGTGTGACCTAAATTCGTTTGGAAACTAAGTGAAGTTTAACTGCATTTTGATGTCTAAATTCGTTTTGCCAATGATAAATTCGTTTCACCAAACGAAGTTAAACTTCGTTGGGCATGTCCTAAGTTCGTTTGAACATTCCTAAGTTCGTTTGAACACAACTAAGTTCGTTCAGTGAGTCTAAGTTCGTAAGAACAAACCTAAGTTCGTTTTAAAGTTCGTTTGGGTCCCAAATGACTTATATTTTGTATATTAATGTATCATAGGTGTCGGGGATTATTGTTAAGCACTTTTAGCCTTTCATTACGCGCGCACACTCCCAACAGGTAAGATACACTACTTTTGTCACGCTGAGGGTGCAACAAAAATGGTTTCGTAAACTATAACCTCCATAACAGTAATGTATAACTCATAGGTGGTTGGGTTGATATGGGAGGTACTCGGGATTAATGATGACGATGTTTATGCCTAAAATGCTTCCCCGTACATGTGGTTACGATATGAAATGTTATGATGAACGGTGGTTAATGATATGTTTACGATATGATATGTTATGATGAACGGTGGTTAATGATATGATGTAATGTTGTTATGTGCATGTATATGTGGCTTGTTCATCTAGAACACTAGACCTTTTTAGGTTGCCATGACACGTGCACGTTTTAAGGGCCCGAACGTGAAAAGATGATAGTATGGATTAGTTTAGGTTAAAGGTGGAAATCTAAACTAAATATGATAAATGCTCGAGCTAATTAGATGTTAAGTGTTATGCATAACCTGTGCCTTACGGTGGTAATAGGTACATCGTGCCTTACGGTGGTAATAGGTACGTATAAATGGTACCTGACGGTGGTAATAGGTACGTCATGCCTGACGGTGGTTATAGGTACGTTAAAATGGTTGCTCGGGTGGCTCCTTGCAACAAGTCATATGTGGCGAGTAGTTTCAGGTGGCCTGATGACCCACCTAATGTCATGAACATAGCGTGCTACTCATGGATCGACATTGTTTTTCCTTAAAAACGGTAACTTCGGTTACAACTTAACGAGGTGAATCAAAGTGATCAAATTGATTAGGCACGCTTAGGGTCATGAACTCTATGCTTATATGTGATGTGGATATGTTTATACGGTGGTATGAATGCCTAATTAAAATGACGTAATGCTTTAAAGTGACGATTTAAATGGATGAAATGTTTTGCTTAAACCTGGTGTTATCTACTTAGCTTTATAGCTAACACTTGTTTCTTTTAATGTGTTGACACCCCTCAGGTTATGCAGTGAGATGACGTGTGAAGCTTTGGCGAGAGATGGGTAGATGATCAAGCTGGCTTTAGTTTACCCAATAGCTTCGCATAGACCTTATGTTATTGATTTCCTTTATGGAACTTATGTAATGACTATGTTATGATTGCTTTATGTTGGGCAATCTTATGGCTTTCTTTTATTACAGATTTGATGCTATTAGTAACACCACCAATGTTTTCTCAACTGTTTTCCTTAGTTGAGTATTTTCCTAAATCGTTTCCGCATGATTTAACGCCGTTAGGCGAAATTTTTTGGAAATCCATATTTTTACGAAACGGGTGTTACAATTTGGTATCAGAGAAGTAGTTTAAGTGAACCAAGGCCTATTGACCATAGGATTGGACTTAAACTTAGGATATGCATGCTAGGTACTCGTAGGATGCCTTAGCTAGTGATGACATGTGATGTAGGATGGGTTGGGATGAGTGCGAGTGTGATAAGGCTTACGAGATGTTTATGTTACGATGATATGATTTAGCCTTATCCCAACGAACTTTTGTTTTATTTCGCGCTTATCTACTCCACCATTTTATTGAAGGAAAATGGTTAACACTCGCAACCGCAACATCCAACGTGACGGAGCAACTGCCAGCGTTACTCCACCTGTCCATCCAGGTGCAGTTGCTACTAATGCTGCTGCTACTGCTGCTGCAGCTAACGTGAATAGAAATCGAGTGAATCCTCAGCAGGTCAATCGGCAAGGCTCGTTAGGCCCTATGCCTCCACCTCCTGGTAATCAACCCATAGTTAACAAAGCAGTGGTGGAGCAAATCCCAAATGCAGCTGAATTGTACAATCTTGTGCTGACTCTCCAGGCCCAGTTAGCACAGACTCAGGAGCAACTGAACAACGCTCTTGCCAAAAATGCTGAAGGAACTGATGGCAATTTCTCAGTGCCTTCTCACCACACTGAGCTACCAGTTAATAATGTAGTCGTTCCCCCTGTTAATGTTGATGTGGCTCCTCCTAATGTAGTTCAAGCTCCTCGATTCAAGTTCGAAAGTTTTCAGAAGTGCGGAGCTCAGAAATTCTATGGAATACTTAATGCAGTGGGTTGCATGGAATGGCTTGATGATACTGAGATGGTTTTTGAAGCTTGTGATTGTCCCGAGGATAAGAAAGTGTTGTGTGCTAGCAGGATGCTGAAAGAAGGTGCTTGGGACTGGTGGAAGAGCATTACCATTTCGATGACTCCAGCTATGGTATCTGCTATTACGTGGGCTAACTTCAGACGGAAATTTATTGAAGAGTATATTGGAGTTCATGAGCAGAGAAAAATGGAAAAAGAGTTTTGTGCCCTGAAGGCTGAAGTGGGAAAAATTAATGATTATGCTCGTTCCTTTATGGAAAAGATGAAATTTGTGGGTCATCTATTCAGAACTGATGCAGATCAAGTCGCCTGCTATGTCGATGGTTTACCTCCAAGTTATCGAGGTATTTGTAGGCAGCATAAGACTCTAACTGAAGAAATCAAAGAATCTAAAAAGCTTGATGATGATTTTGCTGCGGATAAGAAAGTTGAAAAGAAAGAGGATGAGAAGAAGTCTGGCAATAAGAGGAGGTTTGGTGGATCAAATCGTTTTGGAAAGAAATTTAAGGGATCTTCATCGTCCTCTGACAAGGGAAGGGCAGACAAGGATGGAAAATGGTGCCCAGGCTGCAAATCTATCCATTCTGGTCAGTGTTCTACAAAGACCCGCAGGTGCAATAGGTGTGGAACTCAGGGTCATACCATTGATCAATGCACTGACAATGCTAGATGTTATAAATGTGGAGACACCAAGCACCGTATTGCAGACTGCCCGCAGATGAAGAAAGATGCGGGAAAGAAGGCAGAAGCTTCCCAGGCCAAAGCCCGTGCTTTTCAGATGACGGCTGAGGAGGCAAAAGACGATGATCAGGTAGTTACTGCTACCCTTATTGTTAACTCCAAACCTGCTAATGTGTTATTTGATTCTGGTGCGAACAAATCTTTTGTGTCTACTCTGTTTGCTCCTAGGTTAGACATGACTACTAGTTCTTTACGGTGCCCTATAGAAGTAGAAGTGGCTAATGGTGCAACGTCTATTATTCGGGAAGGTTACTCTGATTGTCCTTTAGAAATAGAGGGTCGTTTGTTTACTGCTAACCTGTTACCCGCTACCATTCCTAGTTTTGATGTTGTTCTCGGTATGGACTGGATGTCGAAAAATGATGCTGTCGTCTTATGTGCAAAGAAAATAGTTCGTATCGCTACCCCTGACGGAAAAGGTGTTTGTGTCTATGGTGACAAGAAGCCGGGAAATGTTAAGGTGATCTCGATGATGAAAGCACTTCGTTGTATACGGCAAACTAAGTCACATTTTCTAGCTTATGTCATCGATTCTCGTATCGCGAAGCCTACAGTCTCTGATGTCGAATTTGTTTCCGAGTTTCCTGATGTTTTCCCTGAAGATCTTCCAGGTCTTCCTCCGGATCGTGAGGTTGAATTTTCCATTGACCTCATTCCTGGTGCTACTCCTGTAGCCAAAGCTCCCTATCGTCTAGCTCCGACAGAAATGAAGGAGTTAATGACGCAAATTCAGGAACTTTTAAATAAAGGTTTCATTCGTCCGAGTTCCTCTCCATGGGGTGCTCCTATTCTTTTCGTAAAGAAGAAAGACGGAACCATGCGCATGTGTATTGATTATCGCGAGCTGAATAAAAGAACGGTGAAGAATAAGTATCCACTCCCTCGCATTGATGATTTGTTCGATCAACTTCAAGGTGCTTCCTATTTTTCGAAGATCGACTTACGATTTGGCTATCATCAACTGAAGGTTGAAGAGGAAAGTGTAGCCAAAACAGCGTTCCGAACTCGTTATGGTCATTACGAGTTCCTTGTCATGCCATTCGGTTTGACAAATGCTCCAGCGAAGTTTATGGATTTGATGAACCGTGTCTGTCGACCGTTTTTGGATCATTTCGTTATCGTTTTCATCGACGACATTCTTGTGTATTCAAAGTCGGAAGAGGAACATAGAGAGCATTTGAGGGCTGTCTTACAAGTCCTCAGAGAGAAAAAGCTATATGCTAAATTCTCCAAATGCGAGTTCTGGCTAAAGGAAGTTCATTTCCTCGGCCATGTCGTCTCCTCGGATGGTATAAAAGTGGATCCTGCAAAGATAGAAGCGGTGTCAAAGTGGGAGCAGCCTAAGTCTCCTACAGAAATAAAGAGTTTTCTCGGTTTGGCTGGTTATTATCGACGTTTCATTCAGGATTTCTCGCGCATTGCCAAACCAATGACTGAATTAACGAAGAAAGGTGTGAAATTTGTATGGACTGATGCTCAAGAGAAAGCCTTCACAACGTTGAAAAAGAAGTTGTGTGAAGCTCCAGTCTTAGCCTTACCTGAAGGAACAGATGATTTAGTGGTTTATAGTGACGCATCCATCACGGGGTTAGGGTGTGTACTAATGCAACGAGACAAAGTTATCGCTTACGCATCTCGACAGCTGAAGCCTCATGAGCGGAACTATCCTACTCATGACCTTGAGCTGGCTGCGGTTGTTTTTGCTCTGAAGTTGTGGCGACATTATCTGTATGGTACAAAGTGTACCCTTTATACGGATCATAAGAGCTTACAGTACGTGTTTACTCAGAAGGACATGAATGTTAGACAACGGCGGTGGATGGAGTTATTAAAGGATTACGATTGTGAAATTAAATATCACCCAGGCAAAGCTAATGTGGTTGCTGATGCCTTAAGCCGCAAAGGATATGCGAATAGTAGATTATGTGCGATGATTACAAAGATTGAGTCGAATTTACTGGAACCTATTCGATTAGCTCAAATCGAAGCGTTAAAGGATGATAATGTGAAAGCGGAGTCTATTGGGAAAAAGAAGAAGAACAGACTCCAAATGGAAGAAAATAGTCGTGGCCTTCGAACTTACAAAGGTAGAATATAGGTTCCTCTCTATGGAGGCAATCGTGAGTTAGTAATGGATGAAGCTCACAAAACTAAGTATTCTGTACACCCTGGTGCCACAAAGATGCATGCAGATTTAAAGCCTATTTATTGGTGGCCCAGTATTAAAAACGATGTAATGATGTACGTACAGAAATGTTTGACGTGTGCGAAGGTGAAAGCTGAACATCAAAAGCCTTACGGGAAGTTTCAGCAACTCGAGATCCCTGAGTGGAAATGGGATCGTATTACGATGGATTTTATAACCAAGCTTCCAAGAACGCCTCGTGGTCATGATATGATATGGGTTATTGTCGATCAATTAACGAAGAGTGCTCACTTTCTCCCAGTTCGTGAGACTGCTCCTATAGAGAACTTCGCTACGTTGTATATTGATGAAGTGGTTACTAAACATGGTGTTCCGATATCGATTGTATCCGATCGTGATGCTCGATTCGTTTCCAACTTTTGGAAGAGTTTTCAACGGGAAGTTGGTACTCAAGTTCGTCTGAGCACAGCCTATCACCCGCAGACCGATGGGCAAAGTGAAAGGACTATTCAAACGCTCAAAGATATGCTCAGAGCTTGTGTAATGGATTATGGTGGTTCGTGGGATAAACACCTACCTCTTATTGAGTTTGCGTATAACAATAGTTATCATGCGAGCATTGGAATGCCACCTTTTGAGATGTTATATGGTAGAAAGTGTCGGACTCCTAGTTGTTGGTTGGAGCCCGGGGAAAAGCAACTTGCTGGACCCGAATTAGTACAACTTACGGCCGATAAAGTTAACATAGCAAAGAAAGCCTTACGTGTTGCTCGCGAAAGGCAAAAGTCATATGCTGATAAGAAAAGGAGGCCGTTCGATTTAAAGAAGGCGAAATGGTTTTACTCAAGGTGTCGCCTTGGAAAGGTGTATTACGGTTTGGAAAACGTGGAAAGTTAAGCCCAGATTCATTGGACCTTTCAAGATTATCAAGAAGGTTAATGAACAGGCATTTCAACTGGAATTACCTCCAGAATTACACGCAATTCACAACACATTTCATGTGTGTTACCTACGTAAGTGCTATGCGAATGAAACGGATGTCATTCCACTCGAGGACGTAAGTATTAATCCCAACAAGCAGATTGTCGATGAACCTGTTGCTAATGGGAAGGAAACAAAAGAAGTTACGACGAAAGACTATTGATCTAGTTCTCATTAAGTGGAAACACAATCACGGCGAAAGTATGACTTGGGAGACCGAGTTCGTTATGCGGGAGACCTATCCCCACCTTTTTGATGCTGAAGTGATTCCGGGGACGGAATCCTCTTAAGGGGGAGGTAATTGTAACATCCCAAAACTTAATCGTTCATGTTGACTAACGTCGTTAGGTCAAATTATAAGCCCGTGATACGTTTGTGTGGAAATATGTGTTTATATGTTTATGTGCCCTATATGTGAGATTTAATTATCTTTAATGAGTGACAATAAAGTGGATTAAATGATGTGTAAAAGGCCTTTGTAGTGTGCGAAAGTGCTTAGTGTGTTATATGTATCCCCAATAGGTGTTTTTAAGCGAAATAAAGTCAATATGAAGTCCAGGAACTAGTTTTGCCAAAGGTGTAAAGTTAAAAACGGGATTAGGTTAAGATTAACCTAATCTAGGATCATTTTCCAGCAATTAACCTAATTGATAACACATACACAGCCTCTCCAATCCCTTAACTGATTTCTAAAGCAATTGTTCAAGTTTTTGGTTAATCAATTGAGTGTTTTTGCTTTGGGATTGATCGACCATCAATTGTTCAGGTATCTAACGATTATTAATAGTATTTTTCAGATTCAAAGGTCATATATTAACGAATTAAATCTGATTTTAATAAAGGTTTATAAATAGTTAGGGTTTATTATACGAATAAGCCAATTAATGTTCTAAACGATGTCAAACGAGTTTGTAATCGATCTTGATGATCAAAATATGTTTATATATGTCAAAAACATGTTTTGGGTGAAGCCCAAGTCGTTCGTTTCTGGAAAAATCGAAGAACAAGTCGTTTTATGATTTCTGGACGAAGTTAGGGTTTTTCTGAGCTTAAGTTCGTTCCTGATGATTCCAAACGAACTTCAAATTCGTTTTTAAGGTTCTAAGTTCGTTTTAGTATCCCTAAATTCGTTTTAAGTTGAAGCCTAAGTCCGTTTGGTGTGACCTAAATTCGTTTAATTCTAAGTTCGTTTGACATTCCTAAGTTCGTTTGTTCCCTAAATTCGTTTTTAAGGTTCTAAGTTCGTTTGAACATTCCTAAGTTCGTGGTTTCTAAATTCGTTTTTGAAAAGTTAAGTTCGTTTGAACATTCCTAAGTTCGTTTGAAGGCAACTAAGTTCGTTCAGTGAGTCTAAGTTCGTAAGAACAAACCTAAGTTCGTTTTAAAGTTCGTTTGGGTCCCAAATGACTTATATTTTGTATATTAATGTATCTTAGGTGCGGGGATTATTGTTAAGCACTTTTAGCCTTTCATTACGCGCGCACACTCCCAACAGGTAAGATACACTACTTTTGTCACGCTGAGGGTGCAACAAAATGGTTCGTAAACTATAACCTCCATAACAGTAATGTATAACTCATAGGTGGTTGGGTTGATATGGGAGGTACTTGGGGATTAATGATGACGATGTTTATGCCTAAAATGCTTCCCCGTACATGTGGTTACGATATGAAATGTTATGATGAACGGTGGTTAATGATATGTTTACGATATGAAATGTTATGATGAACGGTGGTTAATGATATGTTGTAATGTTGTTATGTGCATGTATATGTGGCTTGTTCATCTAGAACACTAGACCTTTTTAGGTTGCCATGACACGTGCACGTTTTAAGGGCCCTAACGTGAAAAGATGATAGTATGGATTAGTTTAGGTTAAAGGTGGAAATCTAAACTAAATATGATAATGCTCGAGCTAATTAGATGTTAAGTGTTATGCATAACCTGTGCCTTACGGTGGTAATAGGTACATCGTGCCTTACGGTGGTAATGGGTACGTATAAATGGTGCCTGACGGTGGTAATAGGTACGTCATGCCTGACGGTGGTTATAGGTACGTTAAAATGGTTGCTCGGGTGGCTCCTTGCAACAAGTCATATGTGGCGAGTAGTTTCGGGTGGCCTGATGACCCACCTAATGTCATGAACATAGCGTGCTACTCATGGATCGACATTGTCTTTCCTTAAAACGGTAACTTCGGTTACAACTTAACGAGGTGAATCAAAGTGATCAAATTGATTAGGCACGCTTAGGGTCATGAACTCTATGCTTATATGTGATGTGGATATGTTTATACGGTGGTATGAATGCCTAATTAAAATGACGTAATGCTTTAAAGTGACGATTTAAATGGATGAATGTTTTGCTTAAACCTGGTGTTATCTTACTTAGCTTTATAGCTAACACTTGTTTCTTTTAATGTGTTGACACCCCTCAGGTTAGGCAGTGAGATGACGTGTGAAGCTTTGGCGAGAGATGGGTAGATGATCAAGCTGGCTTTAGTTTACCCAATAGCTTCGCATAGACCTTATGTTATTGATTTCCTTTATGGAACTTATGTAATGACTATGTTATGATTGCTTTATGTTGGGCAATCTTATGGATTTCTTTTATTACAGATTTGATGCTATTAGTAACACCACCAATGTTTTCTCAACTGTTTTCCTTAGTTGAGTATTTTCCTAAATCGTTTCCGCATGATTTAACGCCGTTAGGCGAAATTTTTGGAAATCCATATTTTTACGAAACGGGTGTTACAATTCGTACTTGATCATGCCATGTACTACAGACGGGATCATTTCAAACTTCTGGATTCCAGGTCTCCCTAGGATTGCTTGGAAGGGTGATGTTCCGCTGACCACTAAGAAAGTAATTTTCTCTTTCCGCTCCCAGCGTCCTCTTCCAATTGTCATTTTTACCGACAATTTTCCTATTGGCGTAGCAGTATCCCCGGAGTACCCTTACACCGAAGCTTCTATCTTCCTGAAGTTCATTCGTGACACAGGAGGTAATATCCAGAATGCCTTTTCGTACAGGACGTTGCATTCGCTTCCAGTATCTATAACAATTTGCTTCACTTTTGATATTTCCAAGAATGCCGAAATCACCAAAGGGTCCCTGAAGGCCTTATAGGTCGAGGGAAACGTAATCCTCGTCATATCTCCCCTGTAGGTCTTCGGGAGCGAACGTCCTATCCCCGACTTGTTTTTTATGATGGTATAAATAGTTCTCTCGGGACCTTTTTTCTTTTCATCCGTGTCATCCTCCTTTTTGGCACTCTGTTGCTGTCTGACGCTTTTCACCAAATGTGACGGCTTCCCTTCGTTAATCGCTTCTTCTATTGCTTTTCGGAGTTGCCAACACGCATTCGTATCATGGCCATGATCTCTATGGAACTCACAATACTTCTCTGGGTCTTTCCTATTTTTACCGCTCAACCTGGGTGGAGTGGGGAAAGTCTTAGCGACACTTTCGGTGAGCAATATTTCTTTTGGGCTTTTGTGTAGCTCTGGGAGACTAATTTTGAGGTACCCTTTGTCATCTTTGAGATACGGGCTATATCTTGTTTTTTCTTTTTCGTTGCTCCATTTCCCTTTTCTACTTACCTGGGCCCCCTTCTCTCGTGGGGGACTGGTGTCTCCCTTTGAAGCGGTGTCCCTAGCATCTAGGTACACATGAGCTCTCTTCTGAACTGCTTCATATGTCTTCGGAAGATCTCTGTACAGGAACTCAACTAACCCTCTGCTCCGGAGGCCATGTAACAACCCGGATATCCTTTGTGACTCAGAAAGATCCATGATATCCTCTGTTTCAGTGGTGAATCGGTCAATAAATGCCCTGCAGCCCTCTGTGTCTTTCTGTTTTATTCCGTGGGCTGCCACGTGAATTTTCTTGTGTTTCTTTTGTTGGCTGAAACGGGCCCTGAATTTCTCTTTAAGGTCGTCAAAACTAGTAATGGATCCTTTTGCCACACTTTTCAGCCATTCTCTGGCGTCTCCTTCGAGTGCATACCTGAACATTCGGCACGCAACCGGTACGTTCCAGACTTTCATCTCTGCTGCTCCTTCGAATGCTTCCAAAAAATCGTCTGGGTCGCTTTTTCCTTTGTACGTTCCCAGGTGAGAAGGATATTTCAGGTCTTTCGGGAGAGGGTAATTTTGTATCCAGGCGACAAACGGAGAGTTCTCGATGCTTCCCCCGACCATTTGCAATTCCAGCGCGTTTTGATACACTGGAGCCCCCCAGTTCTGAGGGCCATATGATCCTGCGACGGGGGCTTGTGTGGCGTACTGTCGTCCTCCGATACCTTGCTGGGCCCCCTGGATTGGCACGGTGTATTGTGATGCATGATACTGATGGGGCTGTGTCTGCCCTGCTGGCTGATCGCCATAAATTCCTCCCGAAGGCTGAGTACCGTATTGCTGCGAGGAATATTGCTGTGCTCCAGGTCCGTTCATGCTTCCATAGCCTTGGCTCGAAGGCGCTTGATAGCCTTGTCCCGTAGGTCCTTGAAGGTCTGGCCCAAAGGTCCTTGAAAGGTCTGGCCCGAAGGTCCTTGAAAGGTCTGGCCCGAAGGTCCTTGAAAGGTCTGGCCCGAAGGTCCTTGAAAGGTCTGGCCCGAAGGTCCTTGAAAGGTCTGGCCCGAAGGTCCTTGAAAGGTCTGGCCCGAAGGTCCTTGAAAGGTCTGGCCCGAAGGTCCTTGAAAGGTCTGGCCCGAAGGTCCTTGAAAGGTCTGGCCCGAAGGTCCTTGAAAGGTCTGGCCCGAAGGTCCTTGAAAGGTCTGGCCCGAAGGTCCTTGAAAGGTCTGGCCCGAAGGTCCTTGAAAGGTCTGGCCCGAAGGTCCTTGAAAGGTCTGGCCCGAAGGTCCTTGAAAGGTCTGGCCCGAAGGTCCTTGAAAGGTCTGGCCCGAAGGTCCTTGAAAGGTCTGGCCCGAAGGTCCTTGAAAGGTCTGGCCCGAAGGTCCTTGAAAGGTCTGGCCCGAAGGTCCTTGAAAGGTCTGGCCCGAAGGTCCTTGAAAGGTCTGGCCCGAAGGTCCTTGAAAGGTCTGGCCCGAAGGTCCTTGAAAGGTCTGGCCCGAAGGTCCTTGAAAGGTCTGGCCCGAAGGTCCTTGAAAGGTCTGGCCCGAAGGTCCTTGAAAGGTCTGGCCCGAAGGTCCTTGAAAGGTCTGGCCCGAAGGTCCTTGAAAGGTCTGGCCCGAAGGTCCTTGAAAGGTCTGGCCCGAAGGTCCTTGAAAGGTCTGGCCCGAAGGTCCTTGAAAGGTCTGGCCCGAAGGTCCTTGAAAGGTCTGGCCCGAAGGTCCTTGAAAGGTCTGGCCCGAAGGTCCTTGAAAGGTCTGGCCCGAAGGTCCTTGAAAGGTCTGGCCCGAAGGTCCTTGAAAGGTCTGGCCCGAAGGTCCTTGAAAGGTCTGGCCCGAAGGTCCTTGAAAGGTCTGGCCCGAAGGTCCTTGAAAGGTCTGGCCCGAAGGTCCTTGAAAGGTCTGGCCCGAAGGTCCTTGAAAGGTCTGGCCCGAAGGTCCTTGAAAGGTCTGGCCCGAAGGTCCTTGAAAGGTCTGGCCCGAAGGTCCTTGAAAGGTCTGGCCCGAAGGTCCTTGAAAGGTCTGGCCCGAAGGTCCTTGAAAGGTCTGGCCCGAAGGTCCTTGAAAGGTCTGGCCCGAAGGTCCTTGAAAGGTCTGGCCCGAAGGTCCTTGAAAGGTCTGGCCCGAAGGTCCTTGAAAGGTCTGGCCCGAAGGTCCTTGAAAGGTCTGGCCCGAAGGTCCTTGAAAGGTCTGGCCCGAAGGTCCTTGAAAGGTCTGGCCCGAAGGTCCTTGAAAGGTCTGGCCCGAAGGTCCTTGAAAGGTCTGGCCCGAAGGTCCTTGAAAGGTCTGGCCCGAAGGTCCTTGAAAGGTCTGGCCCGAAGGTCCTTGAAAGGTCTGGCCCGAAGGTCCTTGAAAGGTCTGGCCCGAAGGTCCTTGAAAGGTCTGGCCCGAAGGTCCTTGAAAGGTCTGGCCCGAAGGTCCTTGAAAGGTCTGGCCCGAAGGTCCTTGAAAGGTCTGGCCCGAAGGTCCTTGAAAGGTCTGGCCCGAAGGTCCTTGAAAGGTCTGGCCCGAAGGTCCTTGAAAGGTCTGGCCCGAAGGTCCTTGAAAGGTCTGGCCCGAAGGTCCTTGAAAGGTCTGGCCCGAAGGTCCTTGAAAGGTCTGGCCCGAAGGTCCTTGAAAGGTCTGGCCCGAAGGTCCTTGAAAGGTCTGGCCCGAAGGTCCTTGAAAGGTCTGGCCCGAAGGTCCTTGAAAGGTCTGGCCCGAAGGTCCTTGAAAGGTCTGGCCCGAAGGTCCTTGAAAGGTCTGGCCCGAAGGTCCTTGAAAGGTCTGGCCCGAAGGTCCTTGAAAGGTCTGGCCCGAAGGTCCTTGAAAGGTCTGGCCCGAAGGTCCTTGAAAGGTCTGGCCCGAAGGTCCTTGAAAGGTCTGGCCCGAAGGTCCTTGAAAGGTCTGGCCCGAAGGTCCTTGAAAGGTCTGGCCCGAAGGTCCTTGAAAGGTCTGGCCCGAAGGTCCTTGAAAGGTCTGGCCCGAAGGTCCTTGAAAGGTCTGGCCCGAAGGTCCTTGAAAGGTCTGGCTCGGGATCTTGGGATTCGAGGGTATCGTCGGAGTCCCCTTGGTGGAGTATTCGCGTCATAGTCATCTTCCGTTTCATCATCAAAGTTTAACACGCAGGTGACGCCATTAAGGGCTCCGACACTTCGGAGATGCCTTATTGTGTGCTGGATGTGACTGTAATTTCGAAGAATATAGTCTGGATCAAATAACTGCGGGGTCCTGGACGGGGACCCTCGTGTGAACCCACCTTGTCCCCCTGGTGTCTGGTCTGGGCGTTCAGTATCTTCACCAGTTCGACGATTCGCTTGCTGATCGCCACTGATCGGTGCTTCAGTCGCTGGCCCAGATCTGGGTGGAGAGTTTCCGGTGGGCTCGTTCCCAGTCGTCTGCTGGGAACTTTGCCCAAATCCTGGTGGAACATCAGCCATTTTTTCTGATTCGATACAAAAAACAGAATTTAGAGTGGTTATGGGATATGAGTATGGGGTCCCACGGATGGCGTCAAATGTTTGTGCACCGAATCGGGATTAAAGCAATGTGGAATGATGGGTGTTTTTGATTGTCTATTGGCGGTTCCCAAAAGGTAGAGTTAATCTCTTTACGTCAATTGAGGTTTCATGCGATCTATGTGTGATCGTCAATTTGGTTAAATACCCTTTTTAGGGTTTTACGATCCTCCTTTTATAGGGGGAAGTATTCTTGGAGAACAAGTAGGCCGCCTAGGGTTTCCTAAGTTTTAAGCTAGGGATCATTTCCGTAATTATCCGTTTTGGAAATGATAAGGGGAAATTCTGATCCTTTTTATCCATCTGCGGAAACCTTCGTAACGAACGGACCTTCGTAGCACAACGTTACTATGTCAGGGTCTGCGTGCCGCTGGAGGGGTATGTCATCAACGGGCACGAGCTGCAACTAAATGTGCATAGTATGGCGGAGGAACTGCAAAACATGATTTTATATTAGGTAATTTGACATTTAATGCTATACATTTATGAGGTACAACGCCATTTACATATGAAGAAAACCACGTTAGCATTGACAATATAGAAGGGTTTTTACCAAATGAAATAGATCGGGTACGCCTTACAAATCTGCAATTAAAAATGGGAATCAGAGCGAGGAAAAACTTAATGGACTTATTGAAATGAATATAGTAATTACGTGTATGTTAGTGTTTGTAAATCATTGGCGTTGAAGTTGTTTCCATCATGCAACACATAGTAGTGAGCAAGACAACTTGCTCCCTGACAAATGTCACCAAAAAGTCATGTTAAGCAAGCATCGTTGATACTACTTAAATCATAAAGGCAGAATACGAGTTTAGGTAAAAAAATAAAAAATAAAAATAAAATACCACCATAGATTTACTTGAACAACATAAGGGGTTAGATATATTTTGACTTTTGACTTGTGATATATCAATTAACAAAAAATTGGTGATTTGAGATCGTAGGGTAAGCTTGTTAAATAAACCAGAAGAAACAAAAATAATAATAATAATAAATAAATAAAAATTAAAATAAGATGTGTTTGTTGAACATTAGAAGCAAGGAGCAAATAATCAACCTTTCAATATTAATCTGATTACATACTTGATATACTAAAATATTTACATGGAAACAACTTATAAGAAAATATTACATAAATATTCGTATAAGGATAATAAACCCACAAAATATAAAGGATAATATATACTCTTTATTTGAATGTCTTTTGTAATCATACTCTTCCATTTGTTAGATTTGGATAAGTGATCGCATCCTTGGTGATTCTTCCATTTTTGCAATTGTTGTAAGCGGCGATAAGGTACGGATATTCTAGAGGTTATTAGGAGCTTTTCGGTACAATCATTTCTCTCAAAACTTTATTTGTTCAAGAAATATTGCAATATTTGGATTTCACTTACGTAAAACATATGCTGTTATAACTAAGATTTAGTTTATAGTAATTTATCATTTGGTTGAATCAAACTTATTATACTCAAACTATAATTCACTCGACGTTTTGAACTTCATGTTTTGTGGGTTGTTCTAAAAATTATTAAAGTTTGTTGAAGATATAATGGAAGATTTGGTTTCATATATATTCATTTATAATTATAATTTTATTTGTTGTATGTATTTAGCAAAGAGCTTTTGTAAAATTTTTCATGAAAGTTTATGATAAGAAAATTTGAAAGTATAACAACGAAATCTAAAATAGATTATCATATGGTAATTATAGTTATATTTATAATTAAATTTTGGTTTCTTGTATTTTTAGGTAAAAAAATAAAAAATAAAAATAAAATACCACCATAGATTTACTTGAACAACATAAGGGGTTAGATATATTTTGACTTTTGACTTGTGATATATCAATTAACAAAAATTTGGTGATTTGAGATCGTAGGGTAAGCTTGTTAAATAAACCAGAAGAAACAAAAATAATAATAATAATAAATAAATAAAAATTAAAATAAGATGTGTTTGTTGAACATTAGAAGCAAGGAGCAAATAATCAACCTTTCAATATTAATCTGATTACATACTTGATATACTAAAATATTTACATGGAAACAACTTATAAGAAAATATTACATAAATATTCGTATAAGGATAATAAACCCACAAAATATAAAGGATAATATATACTCTTTATTTGAATGTCTTTTGTAATCATACTCTTCCATTTGTTAGATTTGGATAAGTGATCGCATCCTTGGTGATTCTTCCATTTTTGCAATTGTTGTAAGCGGCGATAAGGTACGGATATTCTAGAGGTTATTAGGAGCTTTTCGGTACAATCATTTCTCTCAAAACTTTAATTTGTTCAAGAAATATTGCAATATTTGGATTTCACTTACGTAAAACATATGCTGTTATAACTAAGATTTAGTTTATAGTAATTTATCATTTGGTTGAATCAAACTTATTATACTCAAACTATAATTCACTCGACGTTTTGAACTTCATGTTTTGTGGTTGTTCTAAAAATTATTAAAGTTTGTTGAAGATATAATGGAAGATTTGGTTTCATATATATTCATTTATAATTATAATTTTATTTGTTGTATGTATTTAGCAAAGAGCTTTTGTAAAATTTTTCATGAAAGTTTATGATAAGAAAATTTGAAAGTATAACAACGAAATCTAAAATAGATTATCATATGGTAATTATAGTTATATTTATAATTAAATTTTGGTTTCTTGTATTTTTAGGTAAAAAAATAAAAAATAAAAATAAAATACCACCATAGATTTACTTGAACAACATAAGGGGTTAGATATATTTTGACTTTTGACTTGTGATATATCAATTAACAAAAATTTGGTGATTTGAGATCGTAGGGTAAGCTTGTTAAATAAACCAGAAGAAACAAAAATAATAATAATAATAAATAAATAAAAATTAAAATAAGATGTGTTTGTTGAACATTAGCAGCAAGGAGCAAATAATCAACCTTTCAATATTAATCTGATTACATACTTGATATACTAAAATATTTACATGGAAACAACTTATAAGAAAATATTACATAAATATTCGTATAAGGATAATAAACCCACAAAATATAAAGGATAATATATACTCTTTATTTGAATGTCTTTTGTAATCATACTCTTCCATTTGTTAGATTTGGATAAGTGATCGCATCCTTGGTGATTCTTCCATTTTTGCAATTGTTGTAAGCGGCGATAAGGTACGGATATTCTAGAGGTTATTAGGAGCTTTTCGGTACAATCATTTCTCTCAAAACTTTATTTGTTATATATATAATAGTACGGATAATCTAGGTGGTATTAGTATCTTTCCGGTAACATCTTTCTTCTCAAAACTTCATTTGACTTGTGTTTAACTTTTATGAAAATGTCGTCTTATTTGAAAAGTTATTTGTTTGTTATCCTTTGTATAAGTATTGTGATATCTCTGACTTTTGATGTACTAACGAGGTTGCCTTAATGTTTATTGATTTGGGAATCATAATATTTTATTCGTTATAGTTGTGTCAAAACCATCTCTTGAAACCCAATTCGAAAACTGTCCCGAAAAAGGTGGGTTTGGTGTGTTACATTTGATGCCATGATTTGTACAAGCTTGTCCCTATTGTATACTAATATGTCCATCGAATATTCGTTGGCCTGAAATATAATACAGTCGCATTATATGGCATGATGACTCCATTGAAATTTTGTGAGAATTGGGTGGACGGAGATGTGATTTTAAGTCTATACTTAGATTTCTTAATCTATATATATTTTAGTTACTTTAATCGTCCAAAATTTATTTTTGTCTCTTCGAAACATATTCGATATATTTAAGTATATAAGTCGGTCAAAACGGTTTCTTAAGATATGCATATAAGAGTAACCTATCCATGGAGGTCCCATGGGCGCGTTATTGTGACACCGATGACGTGGCACCGGCCATAGCGGTGTATTTGATTTGATCTACGGTGTCTCCTTTTGATGACCACCGAGTGGTTATGTGCACTTTGATATTATATTTTGATAGGAGGCGTATGGATCGGTCCTAGGAATATTTTGTTTGACGGTGGGCGCTTATCGTAGTGTCATACGAGGCGTTTGCACCATAAATGAATGATTAGTGGAGTAGCTACCCTATGATTTCATTCGGCCCTTTTGATAAGTTATTTGTTTGTTATCCTATGTATAAGTATTGTGATATCTCTGACTTTTGATGTACTAACGAGGTTTCCTTAATGTTTATTGATTTGGGAATCATAATATTTTATTCGTTATAGTTGTGTCAAAACCATCTCTTGAAACCCAATTCGAAAACTGTCCCGAAAAAGGTGGGTTTGGTGTGTTACATTTGATGCCATGATTTGTACAAGCTTGTCCCTATTGTATACTAATATGTCCATCGAATATTCGTTGGCCTGAAATATAATACAGTCGCATATTATTAATCATATTCGTGGGCCCTGAAATATTAATACAGTCGCATTATATGGCATGATGACTCCATTGAAATTTTGTGAGAATTGGGTGGACGGAGATGTGATTTTAAGTCTATACTTAGATTTCTTAATCTATATATATTTTAGTTACTTTAATCGTCCAAAATTTATTTTTGTCTCTTCGAAACATATTCGATATATTTAAGTATATAAGTCGGTCAAAACGGTTTCTTAAGATATGCATATAAGAGTAACCTATCCATGGAGGTCCCATGGGCGCGTTATTGTGACACCGATGACGTGGCACCGGCCATAGCGGTGTATTTGATTTGATCTAAGGTGTCTCCTTTTGATGACCACCGAGTGGTTATGTGCACTTTGATATTATATTTTGATAGGAGGCGTATGGATCGGTCCTAGGAATATTTTGTTTGACGGTGGGCGCTTATCGTAGTGTCATACGGGGCGTTTGCACCATAAATGAATGATTAGTGGAGTAGCTACCCTATGATTTCATTCGGCCCTTTTGATAAGTTATTTGTTTTGACTCTTATGTGCATTATTTTATGAGACTTGGTTTTATAGTATACTTTGATTTGTTGATGTATAAGGTATTTGTGAAACCATATGTATGTGTACTTTGATTTGAAATAAGTTTGTTAAGGTAATAAGTTTGTCTTTGAATTACGTCTCTGCTTTTCATATTATATTTCTGCTTTTGTCATATCCGTCACTGAGCTTTTTGCTCAGCCGTATTCCTTTTTCTTTCTTATACGGCAGGTGATCAAGCGGGATTTGGGAACGAGAGAAGAGAATAGATAAAAGTGGACTTGCACCCTTTTGCTTTAGAGTTTATTTCGAGCTTTAGAAGTATTATTTTGATTTGTTGATGTATAAGGTATTTGTGAAACTATACGTATGCGTACTTTGATTTGAAATAAGTTTGTCTTTGAATTACGTCTCTGCTTTTCATATTATATTTCTGCTTTTGTCATATCCGTTCACTGAGCTTTTTGCTCAGCCGTATTCCTTTTTCTTTCTTATACGGCAGGTGATCAAGCGGGATTTGGGAACGAGAGAAGAGAGTAGATAGAAGTGGACTTAGCACCCTTTTGCTTTAGTTTTATTTCGAGCTTTAGAAGTACTTATTTTGATTTGTTGTCAGGTTGCCTTTAGTTTGATTTGAATAAGATTAACGCCATTTTGTCCTTTTAGTTCTTTGATATCATTTTGTATTGTTTAGAAAATTAGGGGCGTTACAGTTGGGCGACAAATATCTGTATCAACCACAACACCTAATACATTTATCACAATTAACATAAATTATTAGATTAAAAAAAACGATAGGTCTTATTAAAAGCAGCTAACAAGTTTTACTGTAGGTACGAGATGCTTGTATCAAGATAAAACAAACTAAACTATAAATAAGATAAATAATCGATATTTGAGAGATCGATCAACTCTCCCAAAGTCTACTTTTGAAAGGTAAACCAACTCTCCTGATTGATAACCAAATCACCAATAAAATTCGACATAATATATTAGCACCCTAATGATCTATTGTTAGGTTATTTACTTTGATTTTTAGTTTAATGTTATTTATGTTTTTTTCTATTATGAAAGGGGTGTTAGTGTAATGTGATGTCTCTATTTATGTTGAAGAAATGAATAAAAGAACACAGATATTTGGTCAGATTTTTTTCTTCCTTCTAGCTCTTTCTTCTTCTTTTCTGGTTTAACCTTATCATATATAAATACTAATTCTTCAACTTGTTTAGCAAGCTATAATACAAAAGGAAACCAAAGGAAACCAAATACTAATATATTTTCAAATCAAATAACGGGTTTTACGCTAATCCAACCGTCGGTCGACAGGGCTTACCAACGCAATACTTACCCATACCTTAAAATTATACTTTATTTGTTCATTAAATTCTTGTATTAAATAAATTTTCATAGTGATTCAATTATAAAGATCCTTAATTAGATAGAAAACATGGCTTTGATACCATTAGTGACAGGATCGAGATATAGACATGAAAGATTGATTAAAAATGAATGATGGCAATAAACATTATTAAAGACAACATAAATTTAAATAATACCTGAATTTATTGATTGAAAATCTTGATTACAAATGATTGTCTTACAATCGGGAGGAGCTACAATAATTTGAAAATCTAAATTCTTTGAACATAGAGCAGTTGATAATAGAAGTTTATCTTTTGGAGATTTTTTCATACATGAATAAGAATGTAAAAATTTTCGATGCTTTGATGAAGAGTCTTCATCTCTTATATAGGAGAGGAGTCTTCTTCTTTGAGCCTTCCGGAGTCTTCATTGATAATTGAAGTCTTTCCACGTCATTGAAAATAATTGAGCTTCATCTTCTTTTGAATTGTCTTCTTTTGAATAATTTAGAATTGTCTTCTTTTGAATAATTTAGAATTGTCTTCTTTTTGAATAATTGAAGTCCATAATACCACTTTGTCTTCTTTTGAATTATTGGAATCTACTTTTGACAAAAATGGATGCATGATTGGTGCTTCTTTTGATTATAGCCGTTCCTTTTGCAAAAGTAAAATTATTGGTTTTGACAAAAGGTCTTTTGTCTTTATTTTGAATGATTGATCTTGAAAATGCATTATTATTATTATAATTTATTATTACTAATTTTTTATTACATCATATCATATGGGTCTTGAGAATCTTGAAATACTTCAGTGTCCGGCGATGATTTCCTTGAAGGAGATGGTGAATGCCGAATTTCATTAAAAAATTTTAACATTTCTTCTTGAGAACTGCAAGCTTGAATCCTTTGAATATACTCTTGATCTTCTTTGTGAACTTTGGAATCTTGAACTGGAGACTTGAGACTTTTTTCATATTGATTTGTTAATTCCTTGTAATATCTGTTGACAACTTGAACATTTGCTTTTTCTATAGAGAACTTATTCCACCATTTGAATTTATATTGTCTATAGAGTAAAGGTGGAGAGAGTTCTGCAGTTTTTTCTTCTTCGAAAATATAAGTCCATGAAGAAATCCATGGGATTCTAAATGTACTCATAAATTGTAAAGTGTATTCGAAAATAGGGGTTCCATCTTGTTGAAAATAATTTGTAAACTTTGAGAATGCTTCGGATATATCTTTGGGAAAAGCTTCAGGTCGAATTCCCATATATTTAAACCATTTGATAAACCATGTAGGATAAATATTTGAGAAATCGTCATCAAATTGGAAAAACCAAGAATGATCATAATTTCTTAATAAAAAGGTTTTTTCCCAAGCTTCTTGATAATCATAATAATTATACTGAGGATAAGAAGGAAAATTTGAAAGAGTTTTTGAAATATAAGGTTTTGAATTCCAGTCTTCTAAAGTAAGGACTCTTAAAATCTTAACTTGACTATAAGCTATTTTAGAGGGATCTTCTTTATTAAAATTGTGTCGAATTATTGCAGATTCTGAATCAATGAGAATAGCTTGATAATATTCTCTGGTTTTATATTCTCCATTATAGAAATGACAACCTTTGGGGTATAGAAAATCTATTAAGGTGAAAAAACTTTTTTGCACCTTTTCAACTTCAATTGATTCTAATATTTTTATAATCTTAGTATTGGGGTTTGTAAGATAAGGAATGGTAACTGGAGAAATGGATGATGAAGCAGATGGGGTTGGTTTTTGAATAATAGGTTTTGATTCTAAGGTTTGTATAATAGATGAAAATGGAGGTCTAGGTCTTGGGCCTGGAGTTAATGGAGCGAATCTATTTTGTATTATCGGTAGTGGTGGAAAATGAGGTGTGTGAGAAGGAGATCTTGAGAATTGAGAATTTGATAATTGAGAACTTGAGAATTTGTTTTTTGCTAAAACAATCTTTTTTGAAGAATCTGAGTTCATATTCCCTGTAAAAATTCTCTTGATAAAAAATCTGGAAGAGAATTATTCTCTCCTTTTATAAATTCAATTTGAAAATCAAAGTTGCTTAATAATGCTTGCCATCTTGCAAAAATTTGTTTGGAAATTAAATTTTTAACATCTTTTTCTAAAATGTATTTTGCAGATAAACAATCAATTCTTAATAAAAATGGTTTCATATATAAATCATCTTCGAATTTCTTTATACATAAAACAATACTTAAAATTTCTTTTTTAACAGTAGAATAGTTCTTTTGAGTATCATTCCATGCACCTGAATAATATCTAACTAATTCTTCTTTATTTTGCATATTTTGTTTTAATATTCCTCCAAATCCTAAATCACTAGCATCTGTTTCTACTATAATTTTAGCATTAGGATGAGGAATATGTAGACAAGGTAAATATTTTATTTTACTTTTAATATGTCTTATTATATTTGTATGTTCTTGAGTCCATGGTTTTGGATTCTTTTTAAGTCTATCATATAAAGGTTTGCATATAATTCCTAAATCTTTGAAAAAATCATGAATATAATTTAAACATCCTAAAAATCTTTGTAATTGTTTTTTATCTTTAATTTCATCTGGAAATTTATTTGAAAATTCTAAACTTCTATCAATAGGTTTTATAGTTCCTTGAACAATATTATGGCCTAAAAATCTTATTTCTGTTTGAAATAAACTTATCTTAGTAGGTGATACAACTAATCCATTTTTATGAATAATATTATAAAAAGCATTTAAATGTTTAAAATGTTGTTCTATATAATTTGAAAATATTAAAACATCATCAATATATACTATAGCATAATTTCCTAATGGTATAATAATATCATTCATAATATTTTGAAATTCTGATGGAGCATTTTTTAATCCAAAAGGCATTACATTCCATTCGTAATGTCCAAAGGGTACATTAAAACCTGTCTTATACTTATCTTTTTCAGAAATTTGAATTTGCCAAAAACCTGATTTCATATCAAATTTTGAAAATATCTTAGCATCATAAATCTTTTTTAATAAATCTCTTTTATTAGGTATAGGATATCTAATCCATTCTAATACTTTATTTAAAGGCTTATAATTGATTACTAATCTGGGTGCTCCTCTTTCAATTTCAGCGCTATTTTGAACATAGAAAGCTGAGCAAGACCAAGGGGACTTGGATGGTCTAATTAATTTCTTATCTAATAATTCTTGTATTTCCTTTCTTGCAATAAGTTTCTAATTCTTGAGACATGTGTATAGCTTTAGATTTTGTTGGAATATCCTTTTCATTAAATTCTTTAATATAAGGTAGGTTGACTATATGTTGTTTTCTTTCCCAGAAAGCATTTGGGATATTAGCACAAACATTATTTTTAAATTTTTCTTCAATATCTTGAATTCTTTGTTTAATTATATTATCTTGTAATTGATTCTTTATTCTAATATAATCTATCTCATTTATTAGAAAATGTTTTGTTTTTCTTTTAATTGATTTAAATATACTTCTTTTATATCTTTATCACTAATTCCTTCTATTAAATCTAATAATTCTTGTATTTCTTTTTTGCAATAAGTTTCTAATTCTTGAGACATGTGTATAGCTTTAGATTTTGTTGGAATATCCTTTTCATTAAATTCTTTAATATAAGGTAGGTTGACTATATGTTGTTTTCTTTCCCAGAAAGCATTTGGGATATTAGCACAAACATTATTTTTAAATTTTTCTTCAATATCTTGAATTCTTTGTTTAATTATATTATCTTGTAATTGATTCTTTATTCTAATATAATCTATCTCATTTATTAGAAAATGTTTTTGTTTTTCTTTTAATTGTTTTAAATATACTTCTTTTATATCTTTATCACTAATTCCTTCTATTAAATCTAATAATTCTTGTATTTCTTTTTTGCAATAAGTTTCTAATTCTTGAGACATGTGTATAGCTTTAGATTTTGTTGGAATATCCTTTTCATTAAATTCTTTAATATAAGGTAGGTTGACTATATGTTGTTTTCTTTCCCAGAAAGCATTTGGGATATTAGCACAAACATTATTTTTAAATTTTTCTTCAATATCTTGAATTCTTTGTTTAATTATATTATCTTGTAATTGATTCTTTATTCTAATATAATCTATCTCATTTATTAGAAAATGTTTTTGTTTTTCTTTTAATTGTTTTAAATATACTTCTTTTATATCTTTATCACTAATTCCTTCTATTAAATCTAATAATATTTGAGAAGTTAAATCTTTTACTAGAATTAATTGAGTTTTATAACAATAATTTTCTTTGCAAATATGTACATTTGATAATTTGTAATTAACATTTAGTCTAGATCCATTGGCACTAGATAATCTATATGAAGTTTTTTCATAATATTTTGTAGGTATTAAACCTTCTTGTATACAATTCATATCTGCACCACTATCTATCATAGCAACTAAAGATATTCTAAATTCGTTATTAACAATAATATTTAATTTAGTATACCATCTTTGAGAATTGATTTCTTTTATACGATTAATTATAATTTCTCCTTTATTTTCTTCTTCATTACTTGATTCATTTTTTATACCTTTTTGTTTATCTAGTTCTTTTATTTTAGTTTTTATTTCTCTAATTTCTTCTTTAATAACTTTTACTTCTGTTTGTAATTCTGTTATAGTAACAGGGGTTTTTATTATTTGATTATTTTGGAATTTTTGACAAATATCTTTTCCTAAAACTTTGGTAATAATTCCATTTTCAGTTACCATAAAAGGATATAATTGACTTATAAATGGTGATCCTAATAATATTTGAGAAGTTAAATCTTTTACTAGAATTAATTGAGTTTTATAACAATAATTTTCTTTGCAAATATGTACATTTGATAATTTGTAATTAACATTTAGTCTAGATCCATTGGCACTAGATAATCTATATGAAGTTTTTTCATAATATTTTGTAGGTATTAAACCTTCTTGTATACAATTCATATCTGCACCACTATCTATCATAGCAACTAAAGATATTCTAAATTCGTTATTAACAATAATATTTAATTTAGTATACCATCTTTGAGAATTGATTTCTTTTATACGATTAATTATAATTTCTCCTTTATTTTCTTCTTCATTACTTGATTCATTTTTTATACCTTTTTGTTTATCTAGTTCTTTTATTTTAGTTTTTATTTCTCTAATTTCTTCTTTATTAGTAATAAATTATATTTTTCTTTTAATTGTTTTAAATATACTTCTTTTATTTTTATCGTATTTTTGTTCATATTTTTGTTGATTATATTTATTCTTGATGTATGGTTTTTTATTATAGTTTTTCTTAATAAATTGTTTATAAGTTTTCTTTCTTGATTTTGTAGGAGTTTGTAACATCCGCGAATTTTGACTCGTTGACTTTACGTGTAATATGACTAACAATATAGGTTAATGAAGCTATTTGGGTCGTTTCGTGAATTAATTGAGTTTTATAACAATAATTTTCTTTGCAAATATGTACATTTGATAATTTGTAATTAACATTTAGTCTAGATCCATTGGCACTAGATAATCTATATGAAGTTTTTTCATAATATTTTGTAGGTATTAAACCTTCTTGTATACAATTCATATCTGCACCACTATCTATCATAGCAACTAAAGATATTCTAAATTCGTTATTAACAATAATATTTAATTTAGTATACCATCTTTGAGAATTGATTTCTTTTATACGATTAATTATAATTTCTCCTTTATTTTCTTCTTCATTACTTGATTCATTTTTTATACCTTTTTGTTTATCTAGTTCTTTTATTTTAGTTTTTATTTCTCTAATTTCTTCTTTAATAACTTTTACTTCTGTTTGTAATTCTGTTATAGTAACAGGGGTTTTTATTATTTGATTATTTTGGAATTTTTGACAAATATCTTTAAAATTATATGATGTTTCTTCTTCTTTATTAGTAGATAAATTATATTTTTCTTTTAATTGTTTTAAATATACTTCTTTTATATCTTTATCACTAATTCCTTCTATTAAATCTAATAATTCTTTATTATCTTTGGTTATAACATTTATTTCTTCATTTATTTCACAAATACAAGGACCAATGCATTCACATATCTCATTTTCTGAACTAGAGCTTGAACTATTGTTTAAACAATTTAAATCATTATCTTCATAATCAGTAATACTTTCATCACTTGTACTATCATCAATAAGTATTTTATTAATTTGTTCTTTTAATTCTTTTGAAATATTTAATCATTATCTTCATAATCAGTAATACTTTCATCACTTGTACTATCATCAATAAGTATTTTATTAATTTGTTCTTTTAATTCTTTTGAAATATTTAACTCATTAATTTTCTTCTTAGTTTCACAATTTCTTGAATAATGGCCTTGTCTTCCACATTTATAACAAATTATAACATCTTGTTTGCCTTGTTTTTTATTTTGAATATTTCTTTTATATTTTTTATCGTATTTTTGTTCATATTTTTGTTGATTATATTTATTCTTGATGTATGGTTTTTTATTATAGTTTTTCTTAATAAATTGTTTATAAGTTTTCTTTCTTGATTTTGTAGGAATTTTGTAACATCCGCGAATTTTGACTCGTTGACTTTACGTGTAATATGACTAACAATATAGGTTAATGAAGCTATTTGGGTCGTTTCGTGAATTAAATGGCAATGTGTCGTATTCGGGTCAATAATGTGTTTTGAATCGAAACTAAGATAGGGGTTATGTTTATTTATGTTAAAACATGTTTGTTTAAGCTTCAAAATGGGTCTTGGATCATCGCTAGTCGATTTGGGGGTCGAAAATGGGGTTTGGGTGAAGTTGGATCGCATTTTGTACTCAAAAATCTCCAGGTCTGAGCCCAGTCGCGCCGCGAGCTCCTGCTCCTCGCGCCGCGAGCTCCTTCTCCTCGCGCCGCGAGTTTCACCTGTTCCTCGCGCCGCGAGCTCCTGCTCCTCGCGCCGCGAGCTCCTGCTCCTCGCGCCGCGAGCTCCTGCTCCTCGCGCCGCGAGCTCCTGTCCTCGCGCCGCGAGCTCCTGCTCCTCGCGCCGCGAGCTCCTGCTCCTCGCGCCGCGAGCTCCTGCTCCTCGCGCCGCGAGCTCCTGCTCCTCGCGCCGCGAGCTCCTGCTCCTCGCGCCGCGAGCTCCTGCTCCTCGCGCCGCGAGCTCCTGCTCCTCGCGCCGCGAGCTCCTGCTCCTCGCGCCGCGAGCTCCTGCTCCTCGCGCCGCGAGCTCCTGCTCCTCGCGCCGCGAGCTCCTGCTCCTCGCGCCGCGAGCTCCTGCTCCTCGCGCCGCGAGCTCCTGCTCCTCGCGCCGCGAGCTCCTGCTCCTCGCGCCGCGAGCTCCTGTCCTCGCGCCGCGAGCTCCTGCTCCTCGCGCCGCGAGTCCGCCTCGCGCCGCGAGCTTTCCTGCTCCTCGCGCCGCGAGCTCCTTCTCCTCGCGCCGCGAGTTTCACCTGTTTTGCACATCAGTTTTCAAACGTTAATAACTTTTGATCCGTAACTCCAAATAAGTCATATGACCTATCGTTGGAATCGTGAGAGAGTCTACTTTCTCATGGTAAAGTCCTTTTGATCTGAATCCTTTCCCATTCTAAAAATGTCGGGTCAAAGTGTTATAGTTCATGCTCGGGAGAGTCATTAAGGCGTTGTGAGACTTTGGCGCGACTCAAACTTACTTAACCAACTTGTGTAGGGTTATAGAGTTAATTTTGATGACACCATGATATATATTGAAGCTATTTGGGTCGTTTCGTGAATTAAATGGCAATGTGTCGTATTCGGGTCAATAATGTGTTTTGATCGGTGTTTAAATGTGTAACGATTGTAAATTGACTAGAGAAGGGAAACGGGTCGGTCCGTGGGTAGTCCATGACCCACCAGCCACCAATGACCCATTTCCCCCCCCCCTTATCCTTTCCCTTATCCTCTCATTTCTATCTATCCATCTTTCTCTATTCTCTCTCAAGTAAAAGAAACCCCCCTCTTATTCTTCATCATTTCTTGCATCAAATTAGTGTTGGATTGATTATAACATAGAAATCATAACCATCTTCATCTCGTTTGCTTCCTATTGAAGAATCAAAAGCCAAGTCTTGCATTTTTACCCATTTTGACCTAATTTCGGGTTCTAGCTCAAGGAGGAGTTTTGGTAAGTCTAATTCATCCCATTTACTCCTACTTATGTTTGTTTATGCATTTCTAGTCATCTTGAACATTTACAAGTCCTAAGTCGGCCTAAAACTAATTTTGGGTCAAATTAGGGTTTATTTAGGGTTTGAAGAATTTGGGTTTGATTTTGATGTTTTGAATCGAAACTAAGATAGGGGTTATGTTTATTTATGTTAAAACATGTTTGTTTAAGCTTCAAAATGGGTCTTGGATCATCGCTAGTCGATTTGGGGGTCGAAAATGGGGTTTGGGTGAAGTTGGATCGCATTTTGTACTCAAAAATCTCCAGGTCTGAGCCCAGTCGCGCCGCGAGCTCCTGCTCCTCGCGCCGCGAGCCCGTGTCTAGTCGAAGTCAGTGACTTTCTCGCGTCCCGCCTCGCGCCGCGAGCTTTCCTGCTCCTCGCGCCGCGAGCTCCTTCTCCTCGCGCCGCGAGCTCCTTCTCCTCGCGCCGCGAGTTTCACCTGTTTTGCACATCAGTTTTCAAACGTTAATAACTTTTGATCCGTAACTCCAAATAAGTCATATGACCTATCGTTGGAATCGTGAGAGAGTCTACTTTCTCATGGTAAAGTCCTTTTGATCTGAATCCTTTCCCATTTCTAAAAATGTCGGGTCAAAGTGTTATAGTTCATGCTCGGGAGAGTCATTAAGGCGTTGTGAGACTTTGGCGCGACTCAAACTTACTTAACCAACTTGTGTAGGGTTATAGAGTTAATTTTGATGACACCATGATATATATTGATAGGTTGTGGGCACGTGGCGGTCGTTGGACATTTATAGCTCAATATTAACTTGTCGTTTGCTTGGAAATCAAGGTGAGTTCCGTAGTTCCCTACTCGCTTGAGATTCGGGCTGAAAAGTGTAAAAATTATGTGATTACTTGTTATTTGTGTTTGTAAATGATTGTTGGTGTTGTTTGATTTTACTCACGTACAAAATGTCTAGTTGGTGACATTTGGATGAATGATGGATAGTTTTGCTTTAGTGTTTGATGGGTTTGAATGTGATTGTGCTATTGTAAGGTATTAGGGTAGAAGTACATACATAGAGGTCGGTGTTACTTTCAAAGGGCTTTAGATGTGGTGGGAAGGCTGCGGGTGACCCTATATATAAACATCTAGAACTTAATGAAAGTAAAACCCTCCGAAGTGCATGTACACGTTATTTAGAGGAGTTGATGGATATTGGGAATGTGTTGGGATGTTCATATACGCTTTGTTATACTTGACTTGTGCGGTGCACACTCAAACATACTTTTATTGTTGCATTGATGACGTTATTGATACGCATTTGATATACATCATGGTCTTACATACGTACGACACATGATCTGACGTTAATAATTCGCGTACTCATTTATTATGCGATGTTGCTTTACCCCATATGATCTTGTAGTGATTTGATATTGTGATTAGGATAGTTGTACATACAGGGAAGACGACGATACCTTTAGTGAATTATAGATGTGGTGGGAAGGCTGCGGGTGACCCTATATATAAGCATCTATGATTCCTTAAAAGTAAAGTCGTATGAAATGTATGTGCAATGTAATTATGGTTGATTCTAGTAAAGGATTGAGATATATATATTATTATGATTATTATTACTATTTAGGATGGACGTGCATACATGGAAGTCGGTTACGCCTTCAAAGAGTTCTAGATGTGGTGGGAAGGCTGCGGGTGACCCTATATATAAGCATCTAGAACTTGATGAAAGCAGAATCCTCCTAAGTGTATGTGCGTGTAGTTTATTTTGCGTTAATTATTGATGGTTGACGATTGTTGAATTGTGGTTGGTGTTTGTACGCGGTTCACACGCAAGCTTAATATATGTTTATACGCGGTTCACACGCAAGCATATATATATTTTACGCGGTTCACACGCACGCGGTTCACACGCACGCGGTTCACACGCAAGCTTAATATATGTTTATACGCGGTTCACACGCACGCGGTTCACACGCACGCGGTTCACACGCACGCGGTTCACACGCAAGCTTAATATATGTTTATACGCGGTTCACACGCAAGCATATATATATTTTTACGCGGTTCACACGCACGCGGTTCACACGCAAGCGGTTCACACGCACGCGGTTCACACGCACGCGGTTCACACGCACGCGGTTCACACGCACGCGGTTCACACGCAAGCTTAATATATGTTTATACGCGGTTCACACGCACGCGGTTCACACGCACGCGGTTCACACGCACGCGGTTCACACGCACGCGGTTCACACGCACGCGGTTCACACGCACGCGGTTCACACGCAAGCTTAATATATGTTTATACGCGGTTCACACGCACGCGGTTCACACGCACGCGGTTCACACGCACGCGGTTCACACGCACGCGGTTCACACGCACGCGGTTCACACGCAAGCTTAATATATGTTTACACGCGGTTCACACGCATGCGGTTCACACGCACGCGGTTCACACGCAAGCTTAATATATGTTTATACGCGGTTCACACGCACGCGGTTCACACGCACGCGGTTCACACGCACGCGGTTCACACGCACGCGGTTCACACGCACGCAGTTCACACGCACGCGGTTCACACGCACGCGGTTCACACGCACGCGGTTCACACGCACGCGGTTCACACGCACGCGGTTCACACGCAAGCTTAATATATGTTTATACGCGGTTCACACGCACGCGGTTCACACGCACGCGGTTCACACGCACGCGGTTCACACGCACGCGGTTCACACGCACGCGGTTCACACGCACGCGGTTCACACGCACGCGGTTCACACGCACGCGGTTCACACGCACGCGGTTCACACGCACGCGGTTCACACGCACGCGGTTCACACGCACGCGGTTCACACGCACGCGGTTCACACGCACGCGGTTCACACGCACGCGGTTCACACGCACGCGGTTCACACGCACGCGGTTCACACGCACGCGGTTCACACGCACGCGGTTCACACGCACGCGGTTCACACGCACGCGGTTCACACGCACGCGGTTCACACGCACGCGGTTCACACGCACGCGGTTCACACGCACGCGGTTCACACGCACGCGGTTCACACGCACGCGGTTCACACGCACGCGGTTCACACGCACGCGGTTCACACGCACGCGGTTCACACGCACGCGGTTCACACGCACGCGGTTCACACGCACGCGGTTCACACGCACGCGGTTCACACGCACGCGGTTCACACGCACGCGGTTCACACGCACGCGGTTCACACGCACGCGGTTCACACGCACGCGGTTCACACGCACGCGGTTCACACGCACGCGGTTCACACGCACGCGGTTCACACGCACGCGGTTCACACGCACGCGGTTCACACGCACGCGGTTCACACGCACGCAGTTCACACGCACGCGGTTCACACGCACGCGGTTCACACGCACGCGGTTCACACGTACGCGGTTCACACGCACGCGGTTCACACGCAAGCTTAATATATGTTTATACGCGGTTCACACGCACGCGGTTCACACGCAAGCTTAATATATGTTTATACGCGGTTCACACGCACGCGGTTCACACGCAAGCGGTTCACACGCACGCGGTTCACACGCAAGCTTAATATATGTTTACACGCGGTTCACACGCACGCGGTTCACACGCACGCGGTTCACACGCACGCGGTTCACACGCACGCGGTTCACACGCACGCGGTTCACACGCACGCAGTTCACACGCACGCGGTTCACACGCACGCGGTTCACACGCACGCGGTTCACACGCACGCGGTTCACACGCACGCGGTTCACACGCAAGCTTAATATATGTTTACACGCGGTTCACACGCACGCGGTTCACACGCACGCGGTTCACACGCACGCGGTTCACACGCACGCGGTTCACACGCACGCGGTTCACACGCACGCGGTTCACACGCACGCGGTTCACACGCAAGCTTAATATATGTTTGCACGCGGTTCACACGCACGCGGTTCACACGCACGCGGTTCACACGCAAGCTTAATATATGTTTATACGCGGTTCACACGCACGCGGTTCACACGCAAGCTTAATATATGTTTATACGCGGTTCACACGCACGCGGTTCACACGCAAGCATGGTTCACACGCACGCGGTTCACACGCACGCGGTTCACACGCACGCGGTTCACACGCACGCGGTTCACACGCACGCAGTTCACACGCACGCGGTTCACACGCACGCGGTTCACACGCACGCGGTTCACACGCACGCGGTTCACACGCACGCGGTTCACACGCAAGCTTAATATATGTTTATACGCGGTTCACACGCACGCGGTTCACACGCACGCGGTTCACACGCACGCGGTTCACACGCAAGCTTAATATATGTTTATACGCGGTTCACACGCACGCGGTTCACACGCACGCGGTTCACACGCACGCGGTTCACACGCACGCGGTTCACACGCAAGCTTAATATATGTTTACACGCGGTTCACACGCACGCGGTTCACACGCACGCGGTTCACACGCACGCGGTTCACACGCACGCGGTTCACACGCACGCGGTTCACACGCACGCGGTTCACACGCACGCGGTTCACACGCACGCGGTTCACACGCACGCGGTTCACACGCACGCGGTTCACACGCACGCGGTTCACACGCACGTGATATTCTGAGCCTTGGCTTGGGGTGTTACAGAATGGTGGCCCATGCGTGGTCGTAGAGAATTAGGCGGTTTGACCTAGACTACGGCTTAAGTTAAAACTCTTCATATAGCATGCATGGTTAGGAAATTTGTGTGCAACATGAATTCTGTGAACCTTAGAAAGTGTATAGTATGAGTTCGTAGTTAAGACCACTTATGTGATGGATTAAAATCAACGTGATAAATGTGGAATGGGTACAATGTGGTTAATGTGTACATTGATTGAAATTAATTGTCATTGATATGGATTGTTGTTACTGATTGATGTTTGTTGGATGCGTTAGAGCAAAATGAAGTTATGGTATTAACTTAGTATAATATTGTGGCAACCCTAAAAGAACCCGATCAACTCTTTTATGGTCGCCCAACATTATAACAAGTTAATGACATCATGGATTGTGCACGTGTGGCTTAAAGTATAATAAGGAACCGATATGCTTAATGGAAGTTGATTGGGTGGAGGGTTAGCCGTTGGTACACCCTGTATACATACCCGATCAATAACTAGAAGGCATATCGAATTCGGATTATACTTTGAATCATTCGTGTTAGTTGCTTGGCTTAGTGTATAATAGGGAACCGATATGCTTAATGGAAGTTGATTGGGTGGAGGGTTAGCCGTTGGTACACCCTGTATACATACCTGGTCAATGACTAGAGAGCATATCGAATTCAGATTATACTTAACCCATTGGTGTTAATTGTTTGATTTTATGATGTATTAAGCATGATTACTTGAATTAATAATGAACGATTGTAATGAAATTGACATAATGATATGCTAAGTAACAATCTCATAGAATTCTAACACTCTTGCCTTAGCTTAATGATATGAAATGAGTATGTGGTACCGGTATGAGAGCATTGATTACTTGTGTGACTAACATGCGAGCATTTGAGACTAACTCTCGGGTCAATGTGTCACTTGCTATATAGAAATGGTGAGACCAAGGAGAGCCGGAACGAACTATAGGGCTGAACCGGAAGAACCTCAACCGGAAGCTCAACCGGAGGTACAAGGAGTTAGAGGTGGTAGAGGCCGTGGTAGAGGTCGTGGTAGAGGTCAAGGAAGGGGTCGTGGTGAAATTCCTGAACCAAACATGGTTGAGGTGATCGCTCAAACGATTGCCAATCTCATGCCAACCATTATTGCTCAAGTCACGGCAAGTCTTGGGCAGAACAATGTGGCTCAAAACAATGAAGCCCCAGAAAATGTGAATAATGAAAATGCTCAACCTCAGGACGCAGAAAACGAAGAAGAGGAACCAGTGAGAGTTGATAACCGTATACCCCTGTATAATCAACATGGAGAATACCGACAGGGGTGTATATTTAAAGACTTCAAAAGCTGTGGGGCGCCAGAGTTTAATGGAAGAGGCGGTCCCACAGAGTGTATAAGGTGGTTTGAAGAGATCGAGGCAGTGATTGAAAGAAGTCATTGCACATATGACGACCGGATTTCTTATGCATCCGGCATGTTTAAAAATGACGCCTTGAGTTGGTGGAACCAAGAGATAACTTTGGGGCGGACTTATAACTTGGAATGGATCGATTTCAAGAACAAAGTGAAGGCAAAGTTTTGTCCTCCCTATGAACTACAAAACTTGACCATTGAGTTTGCTAATCTCAATATGGAAGGAGCCGATTTCAAGAGTTATGTTAGACGATTTCAAGAGTTGTCTACCCTCATTCCTCACTTGGTGGATTCCGAGTCTCGAGCTATCGATTGGGCTTGAATCCTCAAGAGTTATGTTAGACGATTTCAAGAATGGATCGATTTCAAGAACAAAGTGAAGGCAAAGTTTTGTCCTCCCTATGAACTACAAAACTTGACCATTGAGTTTGCTAATCTCAATATGGAAGGAGCCGATTTCAAGAGTTATGTTAGACGATTTCAAGAGTTGTCTACCCTCATTCCTCACTTGGTGGATTCTGAGGCTCGAGCCATCGAGAAGTTTGTATTGGGCTTGAATCCTCAAGTCCGATCCTATGTGAATTCTAACATGCCTACTTCTTTAGCCGATGCTGTCAACCGGGCCGGTAGTGTGACTGAAGACTTATTGAGGAGCGGTGTTCTGAGTAACTCCTCAACAAACAAGAGAAAGGAAATGGGAGAATCAAGTGGGATGAAGAAAATGGGAAGGTTTGATCCCACGAATGTTAACCGGGGAAGGGGGGATGGCGGCAGTTAAGCCGGCGAGGAGGCCTTATGTGGGACCTCATCCTTTTTGTAACAGGTGTAATAAGCATCATCCCATTAACACCCAATGTGGAGCTTGCCTCAATTGTAATCAACTTGGACATTTGGCAAGAGATTGTAGAGCACCGAAAACGGCACCTTTGAATATAGTACCTCTTCAAACCATTCATCCTCAAGGCAACTTTCCATGGGGTACGTGCTTTAAATGTGGGAGCCCTGATCACTACCGAAATAATTGTCCGCAATGGATTGGACAACGAGTCGAAGTGGCGGTCCATCCGAATCAACTCCAAATTACCGGGCCGAATCAAAACCGTGGCCAACAAGGCCATCAAGTTCATCCTCGTGGCCGAGCTCTTGCGGAAATTGGCAATGGAGGCCAAAATGATCCAAACGTTGGTTAAGGTACATTCTTCTTAACAGTCGTTATGATATGACACTATTCGATATTGGAACAGACTATGATCTCGTTTATCCTAACGTTACTCCTTTGAATTACGCTCGTTCGTGTGTTTTCGAACTATATGTTTAAGATTTCGAGTGTTTAACGACTCACTAACCAAATTTGGTCAAATACCCCGTGTGTACATCTTGACCCTAGAAGACGACAAACTCTTCACGTACGTTGTGCTCTATGATATTAAGGTTCTTGACGATTGAGTGAGTGCAATTTGAATACCAACGGGTAATACGGTTCTTAGTTGTGTAGTAGGGATTACCAATGTAGAAATATTTAACGGTAGGGTTTCTCGGGTTTCATGCAAATTGTCAAACTCAAGCGTCCTTAGAGCTACCGTCTTAAGAATCTGGAAACTAACGTCGTCTCCGATAATCTTGAGTCCCCGAGGCCTCTCCGGGTGACTTATCGGGCTTGTCCCATCTCGATAATTTAAATCTCGTATATGCTTAACTTCCTAACATCGCGCGCGTGGTCAAAACCCTTATAGACTTCTGAGCTGCGAATAAGCGTGTAGTGAAAGACGGGAGAGAGATTTGAAGGAAAACAAATTGTGATGGACTTCATTATGAAGTCGCCGAAGGCAAGAAATGGGTTGATGTGTGGTGGAGATCGCTAGAGTTGAGGCCTAAGTACCCACATTTGTTTAACAATTGGTGATTCGTTGAATTTCGGGACGAAATTCTTTTGACGGGGGAATAATGTAACATCCGCGAATTTTGACTCGTTGACTTTACGTGTAATATGACTAACAATATAGGTTAATGAAGCTATTTGGGTCGTTTCGTGAATTAAATGGCAATGTGTCGTATTCGGGTCAATAATGTGTTTTGATCGGTGTTTAAATGTGTAACGATTGTAAATTGACTAGAGAAGGGAAACGGGTCGGTCCGTGGGTAGTCCATGACCCACCAGCCACCAATGACCCATTTCCCCCCCCTTATCCTTTCCCTTATCCTCTCATTTCTATCTATCCATCTTTCTCTATTCTCTCTCAAGTAAAAGAAACCCCCCTCTTATTCTTCATCATTTCTTGCATCAAATTAGTGTTGGATTGATTATAACATAGAAATCATAACCATCTTCATCTCGTTTGCTTCCTATTGAAGAATCAAAAGCCAAGTCTTGCATTTTTACCCATTTTGACCTAATTTCGGGTTCTAGCTCAAGGAGGAGTTTTGGTAAGTCTAATTCATCCCATTTACTCCTACTTATGTTTGTTTATGCATTTCTAGTCATCTTGAACATTTACAAGTCCTAAGTCGGCCTAAAACTAATTTTGGGTCAAATTAGGGTTTATTTAGGGTTTGAAGAATTTGGGTTTGATTTTGATGTTTTGAATCGAAACTAAGATAGGGGTTATGTTTATTTATGTTAAAACATGTTTGTTTAAGCTTCAAAATGGGTCTTGGATCATCGCTAGTCGATTTGGGGGTCGAAAATGGGGTTTGGGTGAAGTTGGATCGCATTTTGTACTCAAAAATCTCCAGGTCTGAGCCCAGTCGCGCCGCGAGCTCCTGCTCCTCGCGCCGCGAGCTTTCCTGCTCCTCGCGCCGCGAGCTCCTTCTCCTCGCGCCGCGAGCTTTCCTGCTCCTCGCGCCGCGAGCTCCTTCTCCTCGCGCCGCGAGTTTCCTGCTCCTCGCGCCGCGAGCTCCTGCTCCTCGCGCCGCGAGCTTTCCTGCTCCTCGCGCCGCGAGCTTTCCTGCTCCTCGCGCCGCGAGCTTTCCTGCTCCTCGCGCCGCGAGCTTTCCTGCTCCTCGCGCCGCGAGCTTTCCTGCTCCTCGCGCCGCGAGCTTTCCTGCTCCTCGCGCCGCGAGCTTTCCTGCTCCTCGCGCCGCGAGCTTTCCTGCTCCTCGCGCCGCGAGCTTTCCTGCTCCTCGCGCCGCGAGCTCCTGCTCCTCGCGCCGCGAGCCCAGTCGCGCCGCGAGCTCCTGCTCCTCGCGCCGCGAGCCCGTGTCTAGTCGAAGTCAGTGACTTTCTCGCGTCCCGCCTCGCGCCGCGAGCTTTCCTGCTCCTCGCGCCGCGAGCTCCTTCTCCTCGCGCCGCGAGTTTCACCTGTTTTGCACATCAGTTTTCAAACGTTAATAACTTTTGATCCGTAACTCCAAATAAGTCATATGACCTATCGTTGGAATCGTGAGAGAGTCTAATTTCTCATGGTAAAGTCCTTTTGATCTGAATCCTTTCCCATTTCTAAAAATGTTGGGTCAAAGTGTTATAGTTCATGCTCGGGAGAGTCATTAAGGCGTTGTGAGACTTTGGCGCGACTCAAACTTACTTAACCAACTTGTGTAGGGTTATAGAGTTAGTTTTGATGACACCATGATATATATTGATAGGTTGTGGGCACGTGGCGGTCGTTGGACATTTATAGCTCAATATTAACTTGTCGTTTGCTTGGAAATCAAGGTGAGTTCCGTAGTTCCCTACTCGCTTGAGATTCGGGCTGAAAAGTGTAAAAATTATGTGATTACTTGTTATTTGTGTTTGTAAATGATTGTTGGTGTTGTTTGATTTTACTCACGTACAAAATGTCTAGTTGGTGACATTTGGATGAATGATGGATAGTTTTGCTTTAGTGTTTGATGGGTTTGAATGTGATTGTGCTATTGTAAGGTATTAGGGTAGAAGTACATACATAGAGGTCGGTGTTACTTTCAAAGGGTTTTAGATGTGGTGGGAAGGCTGCGGATGACCCTATACATAAGCATCTAGAACTTAATGAAAGTAAAACCCTCCGAAGTGCATGTACACGTTATTTAGAGGAGTTGATGGATATTGGGAATGTGTTGGGATGTTCATATACGCTTTGTTATACTTGACTTGTGCGGTGCACACTCAAACATACTTTTATTGTTGCATTGATGACGTTATTGATACGCATTTGATATACATCATGGTCTTACATACGTACGACACATGATCTGACGTTAATAATTCACGTACTCATTTATTATGCGATGTTGCTTTACCCCATATGATCTTGTAGTGATTTGATATTGTGATTAGGATAGTTGTACATACAGGGAAGACGACGATACCTTTAGTGAATTATAGATGTGGTGGGAAGGCTGCGGGTGACCCTATATATAAGCATCTATGATTCCTTAAAAGTAAAGTCGTATGAAATGTATGTGCAATGTAATTATGGTTGATTCTAGTAAAGGATTGAGATATATATATTATTATGATTATTATTACTATTTAGGATGGACGTGCATACATGGAAGTCGGTTACGCCTTCAAAGAGTTCTAGATGTGGTGGGAAGGCTGCGGGTGACCCTATATATAAGCATCTAGAACTTGATGAAAGCAGAATCCTCCTAAGTGTATGTGCGTGTAGTTTATTTTGCGTTAATTATTGATGGTTGACGATTGTTGAATTGTGGTTGGTGTTTGTACGCGGTTCACACGCAAGCTTAATATATGTTTATACGCGGTTCACACGCAAGCATATATATATTTTACGCGGTTCACACGCACGCGGTTCACACGCAAGCATGGCCTATTTATATACGCGGTTTACACGCAGGCACACCCTATTTGGTGCATTTGTGGCATGATTATTATGAGTTCGATTTACGATATGGTATTGCATTATGACCGTTTATGCTTTTAGGCACATGTATTGATATTTACATCAGTTGTGCTCATTTATTACACGCTTACTTGTTTGTGTGACTTTGATTGTGGACGATATTGTGTTACTTAGAGGCTCACTGTAAGTCATGTTTCACCTCTACTTGTATATTGTGGTTATTGGCGATGGTTCTTTATGAACCATTACTACGAACTCACCAACCTTGTGTTGACTATGCTTAGTACACTTTTCAGGTAACCAGGCTATCCAGGACATGGAGTTTGATTAGTTTGCTTGCTGTTGAACCCGGACTTGGACTTATATGGATCAAGGATCTATTTGCCTTCTTTTGCATTGTACTTAGGACCGTTAGCCATCTTTTGATGTTCGGTGGCAATCCTTGATGATGACTTGCTCTTTATGTATTTTGATTCTTGTTTAACTTACTGTATGGATTCACTGAATCCTCTATTTGCATTTAGTTCATGTTCTACATTAATTCCACCTTGTGCTATATGATTTCCGTGATATTCTGAGCCTTGGCTTGGGGTGTTACAAATTTTTATTGATTCAAACCCATATTGTTGACAAAAATTTCCTAATTCACTACGACCTTGAATACCATCTTTTTTCATTTTTTCTTTTAATTTCATATCATTGCATATAGTTAATCCTTCTTGATTTATATAATTTATTATTTGACCATAAGATAAATCTTTATATGGAATATTATTATTAAAATCTTTTTTAATCTTTTCTCTTATTCTTTCTGCAAATAATTTTGGTAATCCTGCAATAAATCTTTCTTTCCAATAAGCTTCTCTACAATCTTCTCTACTCATTACCTTAGAAAGAAATATATCTTTATACCATCTAAAATCTTGTAATTTTCTACATGTTAAATTTAATAATATTAAAGAATTTCTTTCTTGATAATCACTAGGGCTTCCTACAAAATGTTTTATTATAGCAAATATTAAAGTATTTATTATATCAGTTGTTTCTGTTGGTATTTCTTGATTATTTGTACTTTCATTTTTGACGACTATTATCTTTTTAGCATTTTGAATAAATTGTCTATCTTGTTCAGTATAATAGTTATCCCACCAGCCTCTAAGAGTTCCAGTGAATCCTGAGGTTATCATTTGGAAAATTTGGAGTTCATTATTACCATTTGCTTTATAAGCATTAGCAGCCATAATCATTTCTTGTAATAGATTTAATATTTGATGTTCAGTTTGACCATCAATATTCCATTCATATAAAGAACTTCCTTCATATTTTGATTGAACTAAAGTATGTCTTTCTTCGTATTGTAAATCGGGTGGAGTAGGTCTTGGATAATAATTTCTTGTTTCTGGTCTTGTAGTATAAGAATTATTTTTTGAAAAATTATAATAATTTTTCCTTTAAGCTTATTTATAGAATCTTCTATTGTAAAATTATTAAATTGTTCTTCAATTTCTTGAAAATCTTCTTCTTCGTCTCCTGAAATTGTATTAATATTTGTTGAAATAGTATTTATATTTAATTTGGATAATTTTGATGAAATATCTTTTAATAAATCATTTTGTTTGTTCAAATTAATTGGTATATCTATGTTAAAAGGTTTAAATATTGGTCTTTCAATTGTATTAGAGGTTATTGTAATATTTTTTGAATTTGAAGTACTGGGTTGATCATTATTGTTTATCTTATTTACTTCTATTCTTTCTAATTGTTCTCCTATTGTATTTAACTTTTCATTTGTATAATTATTTTGGAAAATAATTGTATTTATATTTTTGTTTACATCATCATTAGTTCTTGCTAAAGGTTTTGCAACATATTCTGTTTTATTATTTATTATTTTTATATCATCATGTGGAGGGTGTATACTTATAACTTCTTCATCTGAACCTATTATAGTATATCTTTTGGTAATAGTAGAACTAGTCGAAATTATTGATTCTTCGAAAAATGGGTTTTTAATCTTATTTTCTACACAATATATAGAAAACCATGAGAAAAATGACATATTTTCATTATTTTGTAACATATATAAATGCCAATCAATTTTATGTAAAAATCTTTCGTTTTCATCAAAAGTCATATAGTACCATATTAAATTTTTATTATTATATTCATTGAACATTTCTTCTTCTAAAAATTTTATCATTTCTTTATCCATTTTTAACAAGTGGTTGCAGTAATTTGTTGAGAAAGCTTTTTCTTATATTTTAGTTATTCTTTTAATCTAAATTTTAAAAAGTTAAGATGTTGATTATTTTCTAACCAATAAAAACATCTTTCTTCTTTTTTTATACCTTCTTCTAACCATTTTATTCTTTGATTACAATATTTTATAAAAAATACTTTATGATTTCTTCTTACTTGTACTTTAGAATCAGACATTTAATTCTTCATAATTTTCCATATCAGATTTAGTTGGATTATAAGTATTAGTTTCACTTAAATTTTCTTCATATAAAGGTCTGGGAATATTAGTTGAAAAATCTATTCCTTTAATTTTCATAAATTGACATCTTCTTAATATATTTTCATCTATATTATTTCTAGATGTAATAGTTCCTATAGAATTTCTTGGTAATTCTTGATTATTGAAAGAAATATCTATTGAACCATCTGAATGTTCTATAATAGTAGACGTTTGATTTTCTATTTCAATCGGTTTTGGTGGATTAATATCTTGAAGATTCCATGTTAATGATTGAGTTATTTCATTCCATCTTAATCTCTTAGGTGTTTTTACTTTTGTATGCATAGTATTGGCTTCAAATATAATAGTTTCATCTTTAGGGGATACTATTTTTGTCTTAGGCTCTATGGTTGTAGTCATAGTCTTATAATATATTCTATATATTACTACAGCAGCATTTGTTCTTTCTTTAAATTCTAAATTTTTTGTCTTAATAGTTAAAGTCAAAGTATCTAATATATTTGGATCAAATAAACCAATTGTAAAATTAGGATAACAATTAAAATAAATAGGACCATTTGATATATTTGATTCAGCCATAGCTAATAGAGAATTATTAAAATTTGTATGCCTAGCATCTCTTAAAATTAATAATACTGGAGCATCTATTCCTAATCTAAACATAGGTTTAACTGCTACTTGAATTAATCCTATATGTAAAAACTTATAAAGTTTTCTATGTCTTTTAATAGCTTCTGCTGATAATAATTGCATGTTTTGATACTCTTTATTTATAGGTATAGTTTGTTCATGAGTTTTAATAGAATAATCTTGTAAAAAATCAAAAGTACCAATTTTGTAAATAGTATTTACATTTTGTTTTGGAATACTCCAATCTAATAAATTATTTTCAATTTGAGAAATGTTTAATTCAACTAAATTCATGTGTAAAGAGTTCATGTCTATATCTTCTTCCTGCTCTATAGCATTTGAACTATGATTCCGTCTATTTAAGATTCTAGATAATTGATTCATAATAAAAAGTTTTTAATACAAAAGATCTTAATGAAAAAATCTAGTTTAATTTTAAAGTAATAGGTTTATATTCCGGGAACACCCCCATACCGTCGTGGTCCGGCTACCCTTTTCAAATCAAATAACGGGCTTTACGCTAATCCAACCGTCGGTCGACAGGGCTTACCAACGCAATACTTATATATTAAATTATATTTATTTATATATATGTTCAAGGTAAAATAAAACAAGTATTAATGTATAAAACAATTATATATATTATATATATCTATTGTTAGGTTATTTACTTTGATTTTTAGTTTAATGTTATTTATGTTTTTTTCTATTATGAAAGGGGTGTTAGTGTAATGTGATGTCTCTATTTGTGTATTTTTTCTGGTTTAACTTTATTATATATATATATATTATATATATATATATAATATATATATATAATATATATATATAATATATATATATAATATATATATATAATATATATATATATATAATAACAATAAAACTAAACTTATATTTGGGTTGTATCAGTTACATACCAAGAGGAATATTGTGAACCCCGTCACAATAACTTGAAGGGAAGATGACCTTTTACCATGATGATAAAAGTGACATGAGGATTATAGTCTTCCTTAAAAGATTTACAGGCCTGGAGCATAAACAACTCCACATTTATAAGACCATCAATTTAATAAAGCAAAAAACAAAATAATCAAAAACAATAAAGAACACTACGTTACGGATCAGGCCCAACTCTTTAAATTCTAAATTTTTTGTCTTAATAGTTAAAGTCAAAGTATCTAATATATTTGGATCAAATAAACCAATTGTAAAATTAGGATAACAATTAAAATAAATAGGACCATTTGATATATTTGATTCAGCCATAGCTAATAGAGAATTATTAAAATTTGTATGCCTAGCATCTCTTAAAATTAATAATACTGGAGCATCTATTCCTAATCTAAACATAGGTTTAACTGCTACTTTGAATTAATCCTATATGTAAAAACTTATAAAGTTTTCTATGTCTTTTAATAGCTTCTGCTGATAATAATTGCATGTTTTGATACTCTTTATTTATAGGTATAGTTTGTTCATGAGTTTTAATAGAATAATCTTGTAAAAAATCAAAAGTACCAATTTTGTAAATAGTATTTACATTTTGTTTTGGAATACTCCAATCTAATAAATTATTTTCAATTTGAGAAATGTTTAATTCAACTAAATTCATGTGTAAAGAGTTCATGTCTATATCTTCTTCCTGCTCTATAGCATTTGAACTATGATTCCGTCTATTTAAGATTCTAGATAATTGATTCATAATAAAAAGTTTTTAATACAAAAGATCTTAATGAAAAAATCTAGTTTAATTTTAAAGTAATAGGTTTATATTCCGGGAACACCCCCATACCGTCGTGGTCCGGCTACCCTTTTCAAATCAAATAACGGGCTTTACGCTAATCCAACCGTCGGTCGACAGGGCTTACCAACGCAATACTTACCCATATGTAAATATATATATATTTTACTATATATATATATATATATATATATAGGGGTGGGATAAATTGAGTCCAGCTTAATTTGAGTCCAAAAAGGGTCCATATAACTTACACATGTGTAAGTTGTGGTGGCGGTGGTCGCCGGAAAATCATGGTGGTGGTCGGAGATGATGGTGGTGGTGGTAGAAGGTGGTTGGAATTTGAGGAGATGGAAGAAAATCAATGGACTCAAATTGGACTCAAAATAAGCTGGACTCATTTTATCTTTTCCCTATATATATATATATATATATATATATACACACTTTATATATATTATATATGTATTTTAAGGTATATATTAACTTTGATTTTTAGTTTAATGTTATTTATGTTTTTTTTCTATTATGAAAGGGGTGTTAGTGTAATGTGTTTTCCTCTAGCTCTTTTTTCTTCTTTTCTGGTTTAACCTTATCATATATAAATACTAATTCTTCAACTTGTTTAGCAAGCTATAATACAAAAGGAAACAAAAGGATACCAAAGACTTATATCTATATATCTATATATATATATATATATATATCTATATATATATATATAATATATATATATAATAACAGGTAAACTAAACTTATATTTGGGTTGTATCAGTTACATACCAAGAGGAATATTGTGAACCCCGTCACAATAACTTGAAGGGAAGATGACCTTTTACCATGATGATAAAAGTGACATGAGGATTATAGTCTTCCTTAAAAGATTTACAGGCCTGGAGCATAAACAACTCCACATTTATAAGACCATCAATTTAATAAAGCAAAAAACAAAATAATCAAAAACAATAAAGAACACTACGTTACGGATCAGGCCCAACTCTAAATCTAGAATTTCCTTAAACACCTATGTAGAACCAAAGAAACATTATTAGAAATTGCGTTTTGAAAGAATAGTGCAAGTTTGTTTCGACAGATAACGCCTATATACAAATACACCTATAACGTTTTTTTTCTTCGAATAACAACAAAAGATGTAGTACTCGAATTTGCTTATCAGCTTGTTCAAAATAATCAGAAGCTTTTCAAATAAAGTTCAAAAAGCTTATTAAATCGATTAAGATTAGGTTATCAGCATAATTTATTTGGTTCGCACCCAAACACTCAGAAAGTGCGCAATAGCTATGCCAAAACACGATAAATTAAGTATATAAGCTTTCCTACCCATACACCACCTAAGGAGTGCAACAAAAAGAGGGAAAAGATAGTCCTACCTATAATACAAGATACGCTGAGGTAAATCTCCATTGTTAAGCGGGAATGATATTAAATGGTCCCTGTAAAAGCATAAACAAGGTTAAAAAACGGAAACAAAGAAGAAAAGTCCATTTATCATAAACTTAATAGAAGACCAAAGCAACACTCTTTATAAAAGCAAATTAAATCTTACTTTATAAGTAGTGCATCGAGTATGATTTATTCGATCTGTGGCCGACTGTGTAGAGAACAAGGCTTCATACCTCATGAATTTCATCCAATCCATGGATGCCACCACCTATTAAAAGAATAATGCAGAATCATCTTCTAAAGCCAAATGAATGAAAAAAATACAAGCATGTGACATTATGTGTTCGTGGGGCATAAAATAACTGTTCAAAATAAAAATTAAAACATTTAAAGCAAATGGAGTTCATTGTCCACTCTCTTTAAATCAATAATAACCAATGTACTAAAATCATACTTTTTTTGACAAAACCGGAGTATTACATTTTAGACTCTTATGAACCTTTGACTGGTATCAACCCAGATTACTCGTGTTCGGTTTACCAAGTTACAAACAAGGTTGAAACTTCCCGCTAAAGATTAATGATAAAGAAGTTCATAATAACATACAACCACGGTTGAAGGGCTCGGTTTGTTTCTAGATGAAGAATGAGTGACATCGGCTCCGAATTTAATGGTTTTCTCATCCATTATACATGGGAGATTCTTGTAATGAGCATCAGACAAGACAGTGTTCCTGCCCCCTGACTAGTATGGGTAGAAAAAAGTAAGTGTGGTGGACAATTAGACAAAGAATGTTGTGATATCCAAAGATCGTACCTTAACATTTATCTTCAAAGCCACGTTCTCAAGATATTCCTTGGTTACGTGAGAAATGTACTTGTTTTTAAAACACTGTGTCATGATCCCAAAGTCCTTCTTGCACTTTCTTTTGATCATTGCTTTGGGAAATAAAGGTTTAGTACTTGTGTTATTTTATCAAGAACGAATTGCATTTTTGGTCCCTGTGTTATCACACATTTTACAAGTTTGATATAAAAGTGTGAAAAGTCGCGAAACTCATCCCTGTCATATCACACCTGTTGCAATTTTGGTCCAAAACTAACGTGCCGTTAGAATTCAGCCGTTAATGCCCCCATGTGCTTGTCACATGGGGGTAGTTTCGTCCATTTATTGCTCATAGGACCATTTCTGCAAAAAAAAAATATTTTGTATAAATCTAAAAAATTATTTTGTATAAATCTAAAAAATTATTTTTATATAAATCTAAAAAAATTATTTTGTATAAACACAATCGAAATAAACAATCTGATCTCATTCTCTTGTTCCCTTTTCAACTCCGATCCAAACCATGCCTAAAAAACCTAATCAAAATCGTGGAAAAAGTGCAAATAAATCTAAAAAAGTTGATGTTGAGTTCGACGGCCTTGATCCTAAATCTTTAGGGTTTAAATCCGATTCTGTTCAAGATAATGAAATCACTCGATCAAAATACAATCTGAGATCTAATTCCTCCAATTTTGAGTCATTTGTTGCAAGTGGCTGCTGCTTCGGGTAGTGTTGGGTCTTTGGGTTCAAACTTGAATGAAACACAAACCGAAAACACTTCTTTTTCATAGACTCATAGATATACTCGTATACAAAATATTTTTTTTTATTTTTTTTTGCAGAAATGGTCCTATGAGCAATAAATGGACGAAACTACCCCCCATGTGACAAGCACATGGGGGCATTAACGACTGAATTCTAACGGCACGTTAGTTTTGGACCAAAATTGCAACAGGTGTGATATGACAGGGATGAGTTTCGCGACTTTTCACACTTTTGTATCAAACTTGCAAAATGTGTGATAACACAGGGACCAAAAATGCAATTCGTTCTTTTATTAATTAGGAAATATTATCTCAAAACACAAATATAAGCACAAAAACATAGAATACTTGTCTTTTGAGTTAGGAAGGATGACGAAAAGCATGTCAAGCCCTCCCCCCCCCCCCCCCTCTCAATACGATCCTGATACGCAGAAGTGAAGTCAGCCTCGTAACCATGTATGAGGAGCGGTCTACGATCAAAATCTATCCATATGTCCACACAAATGCTCACAACTTTTTGAATTTTTTTTGAAACATCATTACGATCTGCCTTTGAGAGAGTACATCATCTTTTCACATCCACAGACAGACAGGTGTGTTAGTTGTAAATATAGATTAGTAAAAGTCCTTAGTATGTAACTATTTGTTTCCTTTTAGTCCCTCCACTTCTCTATATATATAGGGTTCCCTTGTTGTAATAGACATCACTTTATACATCAATATAATCAGATTTAAATTTACATGTTATCAGAGCTAGCTCACCGATGACCATTTCCGGCCAAAATACTGGTCACAACTAGGGGTGGGAACGAGCCGAGTCGAGTCGAGTTTCAGGATATTTAGGCTTGTTTGTTTATTTATTACTCGAATCGAGCTCGAGATCGTATAAATATTCAAAAATGAGCTCGAGCTCGAGTTCGACTCGACTCATTAGTGTTAGAGCTCGAGTTCGAAGCTCGTATAGTTATTTGAATACTTGTAGGATTAACTTAGTTCGAGTTTTGTTTCCATGTTTAGGAGCTCGAGCTCGAGCTCGATTAGCTCGTGTTATATAGCGGTACATGTTACCAATGGAGTTTGAGCCCACATGGGAAGTTGAGATAAGCGAGTTCAATCCATAAGGACTCGGGTAAAACCTTTTAAGGTTTTTCCATTAGTTGGGTTTTGAGTTAATGGAGGGACAAGACATAGAAAATAATATTCATAACTACATTCATCATTTAAGCTCGATCCTCATTCGTGTATACTTAAACTGAATTAACCCATCAATAGATAGAACGTTACATATTACCAATGCAACTTGGTCTCACATGTGAAGCCTGATTTACTATATATATATAGTAAAATATGTTATCATTATAATTTACTATATACATATAGTAAAATATGTTATCATTATAGAATAAATTATGGACAAAATCAACTATATAAATTTCGTTCTATTACAATAAATGAGACTTTATTTCTAATAATGATAATTTGGTATATCGTTTCTATTCATGGTAACTTTTAACATGGGGTGTTTTTTTAATAGATAGTATAAATGTGATCAAAGTTCATTTATATTTTATACAAAAGTAACTACCTCACAAAAAATAATATAAAAAGTAAGTTGTTATTTTAAATATATAAAAAAATTCTCTAGACAAAACATATTATATCTACATATTATAGTCTAACAAGCAAAATGTCGTAATGGAATTCAACTATCATTGGTATTAATTATATAATTTTTTTTTAAGATGTTATGATATAAATATTTACGAAGATATTTGATATTAATAATCATGTGTACATTATTTATATTATGGTATACGTGTGTGTGACATGTGAACTGATTTACTATATACATATAGTAAAATATGTTATCATTATAGAATAAATTATGGACAAAATCAACTATATAAATTTCGTTCTATTACAATAAATGAGACTTTATTTCTAATAATGATAATTTGGTATATCGTTTCTATTCATGGTAACTTTTAACATGGGGGTGTTTTTTTAATAGATAGTATAAATGTGATCAAAGTTCATTTATATTTTATACAAAAGTAACTACCTCACAAAAAATAATATAAAAAGTAAGTTGTTATTTTAAATATATAAAAAAATTCTCTAGACAAAACATATTATATCTACATATTATAGTCTAACAAGCAAAATGTCGTAATGGAATTCAACTATCATTGGTATTAATTATATAATTTTTTTTTAAGATGTTATGATTTAAATATTTACGAAGATATTTTGATATTAATAATCATTTGTACATTATTTATATTATGGTATACGTGTGTGGATGGTGAAATATAACTAATTTTAAGCATTTATCTAAAATACAGTAAAAAATTAAACAAAAAGATGGTTGAACTCATTGGTTAAAGCTTTATGCATTTAACTTGAAGGTCATGAGTTCTAGTCCCTATATTAACAAATTAGTGGGATTTTTAACCATGTATAGTAAGACTCGAAGCTCATTAGGCTCGGCTCGGCTCGTTCAGATCGAAACAGTTAAACGATCTTTCGAACGAGCCGATCCCAAAAATAAAATTTTTAGCTCGGCTCGTCTAACTAATCGAGCTCGTTTTCTTGTTCGAGTTCGACTCGAACTCGAAAATGTTAAACTCGAACTCGGTTTAAACGAGCTCGAGCTCGAGTTGTTCGTGAACACCTCGACTCGATTACCACCCCTAGTCACAACCAGTCAGATCCGATCAAACACCCCAAAACACAAAAATCTGTCACCTGCTTTTTCAGACCCGATAATTATTCGAGTGAATCAGACTACACTACCACCACCATCAAACTCGCAATGCCCTGATCTATAAACCCTGAAAAACACAGCTCCAGCCGCCGTCACGGCGCCACCATACTTCCGCCACGGTTACCCAAGCGCCGACGCATGACCAATCTTCCGGTCACCAGATTTTTCGGAGTATTGTTGGAATTCATTTCCAATCAAACCAATTTGGTTAGATTCTTTTATTCGAGCACCTTTTATTTTCAACCACAATTTATTCGTGTTCGTATATCGGCCACTGTTGCAAAAATCACCAAGTCGGGCCGAGAACTCCCAAGTACTCGCTACAACCCGAGTACTCCCCGCCTTGGCCGCTTTGACCCCCGAGTACTCACCGCATAGGCCCGAGTACTCTCAACCCCCTAGTCTATCGACCTAGGCGCGCCTAACGACTTTTGCAACTTTGATACCGACCCATCATTTTAGTTTTTTCGATTAAATATCATTTTTTTTTAATGGGATCAAGAAAAACACTATGGAAACCAGATTGTTCTGGTATTATTAACTATGCCTTGGTTTTACGTATCCCTGTGAATTTGGACTCTAGTAATTGTAGTTCATGGAGCCTTTCTAGGCCTTGAAAGTGTTTGACAAATAAGACCATCTATCTAAAGGCCCTCATGAACCTATTACCCGTGAATGGCGTATTGATGATAGTCGGATACAGATGGCTTTGTGGAACTCCATGGAACCACAAATTTTCACAATCGCTCAAAACTTCCCAACAATGAAGGCAATATGGGATCATATATCTTCACCCTTCTCGGCTAAGGAGTCTCTTTCTCATGCTTATTCAGTTTAAGCATTCACTAGGGCTCAACAGGGCGATTCCACTTTCACCGACTACTTTACTCGCTTCTCTAAGCTTTAAGATGAGTTGCGCACCCTATTTCCACCAACTACCGATTTAAAGGTTAAGGAGGAGCGTAACAATAAGATGGATGTTATGACATTTATTGTTGGATTATCACCTAAGTATGCTAGTGCACGACCGTTGTTCCTAAGTAACCCTACTACTATTACTATATATATCAAAGAGCATGGATATGAATAGTACACATGCCTTTTAAATTTTGACAAGTGGCGCCATTTACCAAACGACGCGTCGAACGTTTCGGTTATTACGTTCAGCTTTTGTCACGTCGTACCCCGTTCGGATTTTATCACGCCGCATTTTTTTTAATGGGATCAAGAAAAACACTATGGAAACCAGATTGTTCTGGTATTATTAACTATGCCTTGGTTTTACGTATCCCTGTGAATTTGGACTCTAGTAATTGTAGTTCATGGAGCCTTTCTAGGCCTTGAAAGTGTTTGACAAATAAGACCATCTATCTAAAGGCCCTCATGAACCTATTACCCGTGAATGGCGTATTGATGATAGTCGGATACAGATGGCTTTGTGGAACTCCATGGAACCACAAATTTTCACAATCGCTCAAAACTTCCCAACAATGAAGGCAATATGGGATCATATATCTTCACCCTTCTCGGCTAAGGAGTCTCTTTCTCATGCTTATTCAGTTTAAGCATTCACTAGGGCTCAACAGGGCGATTCCACTTTCACCGACTACTTTACTCGCTTCTCTAAGCTTTAAGATGAGTTGCGCACCCTATTTCCACCAACTACCGATTTAAAGGTTAAGGAGGAGCGTAACAATAAGATGGATGTTATGACATTTATTGTTGGATTATCACCTAAGTATGCTAGTGCACGACCGTTGTTCCTAAGTAACCCTACTACTATTACTATATATATCAAAGAGCATGGATATGAATAGTACACATGCCTTTTAAATTTTGACAAGTGGCGCCATTTACCAAACGACGCGTCGAACGTTTCGGTTATTACGTTCAGCTTTTGTCACGTCGTACCCCGTTCGGATTTTATCACGCCGCATTTTTTTTAATGTTTGTTCTTGGTTTCTTGAACAATTTTTTTCCCTATTGATTTTTTTTCTTTCACAAAATAAATATATGTATTTTATACTATTGATTTTTTTTTCTTTCACGAAATAAATATATGCATTTGACACTACAAACTTTTAAATGTGGGCACGTTTTTGTTTATTATCGTTCAGATTTAGTTACGTTGCACCCTGTTCGGATTTTGCCACGTCGCATTTTTATTTTTTTATTTTCTTGGTTTACTGCACAAATTTCCCCTTTCATTTTTCTCTTTCACAAATTAAATATATGTATTTGACACTAAACGTGATTGTGGTATTACCTTTAGGTAAATATATATTTTGATATGACAAAGTTTTTTACAAACATATATAATGACACAAAATCAATAATAGAAAGTATATGTGATGGAGTAGTTTTGGTTTTGTCTTTCATTAGGCAATTTGGGTTCATTCCCGATGTAGCTTCTTTTACGGTCTATTTTACTTATTTTTCAGTTATTTTCGTTAAACTTTTTAACAAAGATATCTAGGATTGTATGTTTGTAGTATTGGCCTTCAAAAATAAGGATACTCGCAACAACATGTGGCGCACTTTTTCTAGTTTCATATGTGGCTAAAAGAACAAATCTTACAAAATACCTAATTTAAATATAATTAACACTTTTTATCTTATCATGATTATTAATGAATAAATTATTAAAACATATTTCCACAAAAAATGTAAAACTTATCCATATTTCAACTGGTGAGGGTAATCCAAAGCACATTGTAATTATATCCATGTTCTAAAACAATACAGTCTATATTATCTGTGTAATAAAATTATATCGAAGAATTCGTTTTTTTTTTTTTTGGTAAATATCAAATTGCCAGTTTGGTTTAGCCTGTATTTTTAAATTTGAATTTATAAGGTTTTATTATTTACATTTATTTAATAGTTCATTTTATTTTAAAAATATTGTTAACTTATTCTGTAGTTGACATAATATATTTACTAATTCATATTTTTATATACAGAATTTTCTGATTAACGGAGAAATATTCAGACCTTCAGAGAAATGATTGTCTTAAATCATAGAATATGGGTTTCGGCCTGCGGGCCTCAAAACCCTTTTTGCGTATTTGACCATTTGGACCTAATGATTCACTATTTAATCTTCTTTGAACTTTATCCACTATTAATACTTAATATTTGGTGATGATTATCATTGAAACATTTAAATATCTTCTAAGTCTAAATTTTCCATTAAAATATAAACTCACGATTTTGGTGGAAATTCCACCAACAAATTTCTAATCATTTTTTAGTAAATGTTGTTTAGGTTGTTTGTAATTAACCCTCTATAAACATGAATGTGGACAAAAGAATCCCGATTCTAATGATTGGTTCTCTTTTTTGATCGTGGTATTGTTGAAGTTGCTATGTGTCCCTTTCGACCTCTTTTAAAATTTAAGTGCTTTCGATAAAGACCCTTTACTAATTTTTTCCCCCTTTTTGCATACTAACTACTTGTTTTATTGGTTTACAGAATTCAGAATTGGACTAGACGTAAAAAGTCACCTAATGATCAAATTATCAAATCATTGTAATTGACATAGTTGAATCGGTATTAATCTATCATGTCACATCATGATGCTAGTCACGTAGGGTGAACGGTGTGGAATGCCGATACTGAAAATCGCTATGCGGCATTGCCACTCCCCGTGAATCCGTAGAAATCGGTATGTGACATGGAGGTCCAAAATCGACATGGTGATGCCGATGGAAGTAAGCGTTAGCAGCGTGCGTGTGATCTATTTTTTTTGTCCTTTTCCATGGTGATTTGGTATCTTTTGTATGAACATCTTACAAATTGGCATAGAATTTTTTTTTTATTGCTAGGTGACATAATTTGATCGGATGCTAATCATGCTAATCAAGCTCAGCTTATACGAGTACTTATAACAATAGCTTCAATTTTGAGTTTTTAGTTAATTTTTTTTCTTTACAAAATTCCTTAAAAGTGCTACCCAAACACATTTAAGGAACTTATTAGCGGCTAACACAATAAGCTAAAAAACTTGTCGAAACAACTTGAGAATCTGTCCTATGGGTAGTAAAGAGGAAAATTAAAAATAAGAAAAATGGTAAATTTTGACCCACCCGTTTCACATAAAAAAGATGGTGGTTGACAAACAGGATCAAAAATATCATCAGGCAGGGTATGATTTTTTGGTTTAATTAATTTCTTTTATAGTAGCTAAAAAACACTATTTTGAATTTGATATTTTGTATGAAGGTGGTTGTATGGTTTAAGGACAAAATGAGTTGTCAAAAGAAATTTAGTAGGCCTAGTTTTTTATAACTTGACCATATATATAAATTCTTCCCACAAACTTTCATCTACATTATGATCCAATATTCATTTTTCTTTGCATACAAGCAGCTTATTTCCAAGATCAAAATCTTGCATTCATTTTCGATTTTCATGATCAAGCAGGATTCCACGAAATACTTGTTTTGATCAACTTGAGTTAATCTCGTTAAGAATCTTTTGATGTTCTCGTGTTGGCATAATTAAGCCAGCTTTTTTGTTAAATTTTACGACATCATGGGTGGATGTGCTTCTAGGCCATACAAGAAATCAAGATCACGAAAATATATCTTTTGTTCGGGGAAATGGCACAGAAGAGTTTCCTCTTCTGCGCCTGTTAGGCCGGTGGCACAACATAGAGATAGTGATGGTGAGTTTTAAAAATGGACTTTTAAAGAATTCAAGGGGTATCTAGATATGTACGTAAACGTTACAAATTTACAAGATTTATGCTAACGTACGATACATGTCTTTTTGTAGCATCAATCTATCAAGAAGAGACATGGTTCGACTCTATGAGTGTCTTAGGATCCGACTCTGATGACGACTATATTAGTGTATATGGAGGTAAAAAAAGTTTTATGTTAAAATTTAGACTTTAGAGCTTTTATATGATTTCAAACTTGATTAATAATTTTGTGATCACGTTTGACATCATTTCTAGATTTTTTATCTTCAGGAAATGCAAACGATCCGTGTGCTGATAACCTTATGATTCATTATGAAAACGCACCTTGTTTCTTGGACAACAAATCTGATGTAACCGAAAATGAGAAGTTTTGCATCAGAAAAGGATATAAAGATTCAAAGGGGTCTTCGGTTTTTGATACCAGCACTCTAGAAAATGATCTTTCTTGCCTAAAGACCGTTATAGTCGTTTCTGTGAACCAGAAACTTTCAAATGGAGATGAAAAGTCCGAAACTTGTAAGTGAAGTTGGTCCTGTTTTTATATGAGAGGATTTGTACATCAAATAAAAATTTTGATGCACGAATATACTTATATATAGAGATACTTGTATCATTATTAATGTTGCATCGACTTGCATGGCTAAATTAAACAAAATATTACCAGGCCAGTCAAAAAGATTCTTGTTTCGCCCCCGGGCAGGACTTATAATTCCTAGATCAATCAATGATAAACCGACTCCAGGATGTTGGTCACATGTTTCACCTTCGGTTTTTAAGCTCAGGGGTGAAAATTTCTTCAGGTATGTCTGATTTCTGGTATTGTGTTTCTTAAGTAGAGGCCTGATTCAGTAATGGGCCTAAACAGCTCGGGCTCAAAATAGTTATTTTGTTATGGGTCAGGTTGGGTTGGTCCAGAACACTTAGTAACCGAAAGTTCTGTGAAATTGAAAATACTCAAAAGGTTAAACGCTTTTTTTTTTTCTTTTTTTTTTTTTTATGATTGATTGAATTAATGTTGATATCTCTCAAGGGTCAAACGCTTAAGGGTCCATATATCCGGATATTCTACAATTTAGAACTAATAGTTACTGATTCTGCAGAGATAAGCAAAAGGAACCGGCTGCAGATTATAGCCCGTATGTTCCCATTGGTATGGATTTGTTTGTGTGCCCCAGAAAGATCGATCATATTGCTCAGCACGTTGAGCTTCCTTGTGTTGATATGAATAAGAAAGTACCTTCTTTATTGATTGTTAACATTCAGGTATTATTTTGTTCACGAATAATTCAGATAGTTCTTATAGATCACCATGCATCATTTCGACATTAACTAATTTAGATGAATGTTGCATTCATACGATAGCTCCCAACGTATCCTGCTACATTATTTCTTGGTGACACCGATGGTGAAGGGATCAGTCTAGTTTTATATTTCAAATTGTCTGAAACTTTCGATAAAGAAGTGTCTCCACATTTTCAAGAAAGCATTCAGGTAACATATACTCAATTTAATACGTAATGCCCTTTTACTCTTTTGGGACTATACGATAGAAATAGATTGAGCTTAACTATTCTTTTTCATTTGGTTAAATGTTTCAAATCATATATCTAACAGAAACTAGTCATGGATGACATGGAAGTAGTGAAAAGTTTCGCAAAAGAATCTTTGGTCCCTTATCGAGAAAGACTCAAATTATTGGCCGGTGTGGTTAACCCTGAGGATCTTCAGCTGTGCTCTGCCGAAAAAAGGCTTCTAAATGCTTATAACGATAAACCAGTGCTTACACGCCCTCAACATGCTTTCTATCGGGTTGGTACATTACTACCTTTCTCGGTTTTACTTAAGGTTGTCCCTAGGTAGTACTAGCAGTGAGACAGGGTAAAATGTCATAAATTTATAAAATAAAAACACTTTGGGTGACTTTTTACCAGTTTGACTCGATCCATTTTTATATGTTTTTCATTTCATCTGCATAACCCATTAGTTATAATACATCAACCCTTATGGACCTATTTTCATTTATATGCAGGGAAATAACTATTTTGAGATAGACCTTGACATACATCGATTTAGCTACATTTCACGAAAAGCACTTGATGCATTTCGGGAACGATTGAAACATGGGATACTCGATGTTGGTTTGACGATTCAGGTAAAGCATTTTCGGGTTTTAAATTATGCACAAAAATGGAAAATTTATGCTTATCATTTTCTATGAATTAATTTGTGCTTTTTAATAGGCACAACATCATGAAGAACTACCAGAGCATGTTTTATGTTGTATTAGACTTAACAAGATTGACTTTTCTGATCATGGTCAACTACCTAGAATCTTAATCCCAAGCATTGATTAATTTGCAAGATAATTTTTCTTTTTCTCCTTTCCTTTTTAATTTAATACATTTTTACCAATATTTTCTTCTTCAATCGAAGTAACAAGTAAAGTTATTATTTTCAAGTGGTTGGCTGTTATGTGGTTGTTGCGAAAATGTCAAAAGAGTCCCAGAGTTATATATTTGGTAAATTTGAACAAATGCATGATCTTGGTGGGTTTGTGTCGAAAAAGTGATTAAAACAAAAAGAGAAAAATGAAACTGACATGAAATTGTTGAAACTAACAGCAAAAAAAAAAGAAAAAAAAAAAGAAGGTAATAACAATACCTAACCTTAAACTCACTCCAAACGCTAAAGATCTAGTTAAAGTTAAAAGATTTAGATGTGTTTGCTATTTGAGGAATGTTAAATTTCAAAAAAATGTTTAGAACTGCTTTGATAAGGAATTTCAGCCAATAAAAAGACCACATGTATGAAAAAAAACAAATGAAACCAAATTTTACCAATTTTTGTCAAAATTAAAGGTGTAGTTAGACGTGGGCATTGGATTGGAACCGGTTCGGAACCGGAACCAGTTCCAGTCAACGTTGACTGGAACCGGTTTTTCAAAATCGGAACCGGTTCTTGGTCAACGTTTGACCATGTTTTTTTCGGGTTTTTTCGGTTCGGAACCGTTTGGAACCGGGAAGGAACTGATTTTTGGATCCAAAAGTGGAACCGGTCCTAAACCGATCGTTTCTTGAGGAACCGGAACCGGTTTTTTTCGGTTCCAGATCGAAACCGGTTTTTTTGGAACCGGATATTTTGGCCACCTCTAGGTGTAGTTACCAAATTTTACCATATTGTTACCAACTGAATATATATATATAACACCAATGCTTATTGTACAAGTTGGCTATGCATGAAAAAAGAAACCAAAAAGAGCCACAATCGGCTCCACTAGGCTGATTATCACCTTGCCAATTTTGCTACAAACTAGGTAAATAGGGAAACCAAAGTACCAAAAGTAGTCAATGAAGGTTCCGATGAAAACTAATCGTCTTACATCTTTCACCCTAATAGCCATACTGAAAGAATATACAATACAGGTCCTTCAACTCTTAAAATTATTACGTTATTTATTTTTTATATCAATTACTTCTACATTAATAACCACGCCATCACTGATTCACTTCACACCATCACTGTCATCGTTATTCACCACCGTCATCACGGGTCGCACACTACCGTCGTTTTATGCGGGTATCTTTTTAATGAAGTCGTATTGGCTCCATAAACTTGTTAAAAACGGCATGGATGGATATTATGATTTCCTCAAAAATTCATTCCCCCAACTCACCAAGATCCAATCTCATCCTTATATGGCCTATGTCAAAAACTAAAGCCCAAGTTAACAATGGGCCAACCTTCCCAAATAGCCCAAACACAGTTTAACCCTAGCTATTGCTGCAATTGCAAAGGAGTAGTTTGACACAAACGCAGCAGCCGTTGACACCAAACAAATCAATCTCTCTCCCTCTCTCACACACACACACAAAAATGGAAGAAGAAAAGTTGGAAACAGGAGGAATTCCGGTAATATTTAGAGACATAAGACGTTATAGTTGCGAGTATTGCGGTATTGTTCGTTCCAAGAAAACTCTCATCACTTCTCACATCCATTCTCATCACCAGGTATCTATCTCTATCTATATCTATATATGTTGTATCTATATTTTTTTGTTAGAGGGTACGTTTGGCAAAATCTGCTGATAGCGGAAGCTGTTTAGATTTGTTTAGTTTCCCTGCAGAGCAGCTGGAGCTATTAATAAACTGTGTAAAATAACAAGCTTTTTTATGTAGATTAAGAGCTTATTTTGTTCAAAAACTTTAAGCTGTTGTAATCAAACGAGACTGTTTATATGAGGAATTCTAAAAAAAAAGATTAAAAATGGAAAAATTCGGTATATAACGAAAGATCAAGCTCTTTACCAAACATAGGCAAAGTGGTTTACTGTATTTTTTTAAACTGTAATAATATGTGGATATTGGTTTCTTGATTGAAGTTGAAGGTGGCTGTTGTAGGGAGGGAGGGTATATTGTATGATTTTGTGGTTAGTGGATACATGAAGATTTATATATTTTGTGATAATAATTTTAGGATAAAGTTAAGGAAGAAGAAGAAGGCCAAGCAGGAAGTAAGGTGAATGCTTGTGCAGAATGTGGTGCTTCATTTAGTAAACCTGCCCACTTGAAGCAGCATATGCTCAGCCATTCTTTTGAGGTACTTTTTTTTTATGAGCTCAATTTGGTTTTAGTAGACGATCAGCGTCCGTTTCGTTACTTGAACAAATGTTCCAAAAGGTTTGTTTTGACCGCAACCAGTTATGGAGTGTCATTTTGTCACTGTTAATAACCGGTTGTTTATATTTGGTTGTTGTTTTTAAGAATTCTTTAGTTGCCCATATGTTTTGTAGTATTTTACTGTTTTTGTCTTTTGCATTTTGGTGTTGGTCGCCTATTCTTTTCAGAGTAGAGTATAGACGTGTTAGTTTTCTTTGATGTGATTCTTTGTGATTAATCTTTCATAGCATCCATGATTGTGCAGGGTATAAAAGTTATTTTTAGCCTTTTGAAATATTGTTAAAGAAATCGGATGTTGTTGCGTTGTGATGCATTGGATCCCAAACAGAGAACTCCAAAATGCGAGACCTTGATTGGATTAGTATCAGGTAGGGTGACCTCCTGTGAAGCTCCGTCAAGTTAACCTCAATCACGAGATGGAAGTATGAGGTTCAAAGATTCTTTTGTCAGTGAATTAGGTAAAAGCATAAGCATCATGGAAATCAAAAAGCTCATCTGTAAGATGTTTTATTATGATGCAGAGGCCCTTTTCATGTCCAATAGATGACTGCAACTTAAGTTACCGTAGGAAAGATCACTTAAATCGACATTTTCTTCAGCACAAGGGTACACTCTTTGACTGTCCCATTGAAACTTGCAAGAGTAGGTTTTCAAGTGAAGGTAAACTGACTAGACATGTGAGGGAAATCCATGATGATACGAGCTCTACCTCTGATGAGTTGAAAGAGGATGATAAGCAGTATGCTTGTACGGACCCTGGGTGTGGGAAAGTTTTCAAACATGCATCAAGGTTACGAAAGCATGAAGGATCTCATGGTAGGCAAGTTTGGATCTGCTTTTTTAAACTGATTATGTAGCCCGAGTAAACTGTTATATGTGTTTGGATACCATATATGGCTCTTGGTTATCCGAATATCTAATGGTTATATAATCAGCTCCATAGTAGCTGTCACAATACCGTAAATTAAAATCACCTGATTACCCGTTATCTAATTTTAGATACCTTAACTGCCAATTCACAAGACTGTCATCTGAATTTTTCGGTAAAAGGTATACCCTGGTCAATTAACCGAGTAACTTTCATCTTCCCCCCCCCCCCCCCCCCCCCCCCCCCCCCCCACACACAGTTATCTGTGTTTTTCTCATTTTATGTAGTAATGTCTAAAATAATCAAATTTTGCTACACTCAAACATCTAAAGACCATCCAATAGCTCTTTGCTATCTCTTTCTCTCCCTCTTTTTAACAAATCTTATCTTTGATACTTGAAGCGTCATAAAATCATATTCAAAATGACCTCCAAATGCACCTAGATGCAAAATTTATTGATATATTTTTTGCTGATCATTTTTAAGTCATTTTTTGATGGTATTATCTTTCAACTCTTGCAGTTAGGTTGGAAACGGTGGAGGCATTTTGTGCAGAACCGGGATGTATGAAGTATTTTACCAACGACCAGTGTCTAAAGGCTCATCTCCTTTCATGCCATCAGCACATTAACTGTGAGATTTGTGGCAGTAAACAACTTAAAAAGAATATTAAGCGTCACCTTCGCACACATGAGAAAGTGGTTCCTAAAGAGAAAATCAAATGTAGCTTTGATGGATGCAGCTTAACATTCTCTACCGTAAGAGACATATGATTCCCATCTATTCTTAATGTATTATATAAGCATACACTCAAAGAGATAAACAAATTCTCACTTTTTTTGTTTGTGAAAATGCAGAATTCAAATCTCCGGCAGCATGTAAAAGCAGCCCATTTGCAAGAAAAGCCATTTGAATGTAGCTTTTCTGGTTGTGGTATGAGGTTTTCTTTCAAGCACGTGAGAGATAACCACGAGAAATCTGGGCGTCATGTTTACACACAGGTAAGGATACTATTGTTGCTTGTATGATAATAGACGGCTCAAAAGTCAAAACAAGTAATATACCCATTGCATCCTCTTGTTTTGTTGATATTCATCAATCAATCACTCATCTCTATTTGTCTTTTTAGGGAGATTTTCTGAAGGGTGATGAGCAATTTCTATCAAGGCCAAGGGGTGGGTTGAAAAGGAAAATGCCAGACATAATAGAAACCATAATGAGAAAGAGGGCGTTTCCTCCTAGTGAATCTGGTGGCATGCATGGCTCTGATTACATATCGTCTTTACTCTCAGCGGATGATGAAGATTAGCCTTTTTGTTACTTGTATACGATGTATATTCCTATGCCTTCTTAGTTTGTAGTTTGTGTATTTTGCTCTACAGTACAAGTGTTGTAATACATTTTGATGTTTAGTAGCATGCCATGTATTAAAGTAATCTGATTAATTGAAAGTGCAAACTTGTCAATTTCGACTGTGTCTTTTATATATCACCAAAATAATACCAATTCTTTGATGGTTTCCATATGATTTTGTAAATCATTTGTTAGTGGTACATTGCGAACCTTGGCAACATATTAGAGAGTTCGGCCACTCAGGTGATATCATAGGACGTTGATAGCTAAACCAGCTTTCATGATGAAGTTTGAGCCAACTTAAAGAAAGATTAAAATGGTATTAAGATCAGATTGAAAACCTCCAAAAAAGAAAAAAGGGGGGGATCTGCAGCCCTTACAATCAAGAAAGAGGGGGGCGGGGGGGATTATTTGTTTCATCACATGTCAAGGGGATGTGAGGCAGCAGTATTGTATAGTTCAGATCATTTTCCTTAGATCAATTCCCTTTTTTGGAAGCACTTTGAATTTATGTTAAAATTATATTTTTTACCAATACACATTAATACATATGTAAATTTTAATTTTATTACATAAATCATCAAAAAATTGTATAAGAATTAAAACATATCTTAATCATAAGGTGGAAAACTTATATATAAGAATTTAAAAATATTTTAATGTTTTATGTTATCAAAATTTGTAGTAAGAGTTTTCAAGTAGGTGGAGTTTTCAATTAGCTAAGTAGCATGGTTAGATTAAGTGGTAATCCAGAGGTTAAGGGTTTAATCCTTATTCTTCATTTTTTTATCGCTAGATAAAATTTGGAAGCATTCTTTATTTTTTTGTTTTGTTTTGTTTTCAAAGTAGGTAATGAGGCTCTAGTAACTATAGTCAAAATACGGGTACTAAAAAGTGAAATATTGTCGATTAAAGTTCCCTCACCTCCAGTATCTTCATTACAATTACAATTGTCAAATCCATAACACCATTTTTATTCAACTAAAAAAAGGTATGCTTATTTGAACACATAACATTCTCAATTCCAAGGTAATCATCCTTACCTTTTTCTTCAATCATTTAATTAATTCAGTTGTTATTATTATTATTATTTGTTATGTTTCTAATTGATAATTTGTGGGTCTTACTTGTATGAAAATATTGAAGTTTCATAACACAAAATAATTAACAATTTGATTTCATAATAATTAGGATCCATAGGGCTCAAAATGCTAAATGTATAAAATTGGGTATTTGGGGATAATGTAGTTTGCAACCTTGGTGTTGTACAAGTGTGATAGTCGTCGCGCAATGTGGCTCCGACAAATAGGAGAGAGGGTGATGTGTCACATTCGTATTAAAGTTTCTTATATTTAAATACCGGTGGTGGTGCGTAAATGCTTCATATAGCAGTAAGTAGAAGATATAATAGGCTCACTTGTTTTGTTTCTGAATGCAAGTGTTCTGCACCTTTGGGAGTTGATAGGAAAGTTTGTATCGTGTCAGATTATATAAGTCGTAGCAATCAAAAATTGTGGTTTTTCTTAAAAGTTTTTATCTTTGATATTCGATTGTCTTAAGCATGAGTCAGTCCTCTAGGGCTTTAGTACCAAAAATGATAAATGTACTATTGGTTCCTCGTTGATCTAACGATGTAAGTTTAGCCAAGTTGACAAATAAGTTCATATTTGTTCTCAAGTTAATGATTAATGTAACTATCGTTTGGTAGAACTCAGATTTGTTAGGAAATGCAGATAAGCATTATGGCACCCAAATGTTTTTTTTGGTTGGTGCTGGATGTTAAAATGTTAAAATTTATACGCAGCAAATTTGTTAGCTGTCATTATCTTTCTTTGTTAGATGATTAACATTTATCTGCATTGTGTTTACCAGATTGGGGAAATATATGATTATTTCTTAAACTCGTTCATTTTTATGCAAAACAAACCCTGAAGCTCGTATATAGTCAAGATGGAAGAAGAGATGATTTCGCTATGTAACATTATGCCAGTGGAGCTTGCAATTAAAAGGGAGATGGAGTATCGTAAGAAGATGGAAGCATTAAATAACCGCAATCAAAGTGAGTTGGCACCTCTCATGCTTGCACAGGTAACCTCATGAACGAAGATCTTGTAATCTTTAGTTTAATTCATCTGTTTGGGAATTATTACTACATAAATTGGCTGCCAGTGATCTCATGACTTGGGAAAACACAAATGTGTGTTTGTTTGTTTAGCCATTTTATCGATAACATGTATTTAAAATGAAATCTACTTGTTGCATACCTTTAAATGCGCGTTAGTCGTGTAATTTTGCATGTAAATGTGTTAAATTTACGGCTTTTTTTTTCCTTCAAGTCGTATATCAAGTTTTTATGCTGTGTTCTATACTAGTTATAATTGATAAGATCTAACTAGTTGTCATCTCTCCTGTTACTTGCCACTCACTCTCCCACCGGTTAATTGTAGTAGTTGATATATTCTGATTATCTTTGATTTACTTTATAATTAGACACGAGAGTAGAAAGAAATAAAAAATTGGAGATAAGTTGTTATTCCGAAGGACTTTTAGTGTTTATATGAATTAGGGGTATGTGGATGTATTAGAAATGGAAAATACTTTAAAGAATCGATGTTAATCGTATATTTTTGGGTTTAGAAGTGAAAGAAATCATTTTATCTACTAATAGCGGACTAATTGGCATAACATGACTTGATTAAACCTAGGATAGGTGTTTTTTTAACATTTATATCAATTTTTTGGTTTTCTTACAACAACTACTTGCTTGTTTTTACAAAATTACTTTGACCCTAGAAATCCACGTTGTAGGACCCACCAACTCAAGCCAGGAAAGAAGATACCCAGTTGGCACCAAGCAGGTCTCAAATACCTCCAATGATACAGTTTTCTTCAAGCTGCCAAACCTTCCAAGAACAAGTCTTGTTTTCTTGCAAGGCTTGTCGGTTGACTTTTGCTACTGTTTTTCAACTTAGCAGTCACATTGTAGGTGAACAACACAAACTCATTATATCTCAAATGAAGAAGAGAAGAGAAGCAATTAGTAACCCGATTTGGTGTGAATTATGTAAATCTTCATGTTCAAGTTTGGGTGAAATGGAGCGCCATCTTAAGGGGTCAAGGCATAATCCATTTGTTATGGATTTGGCCTCAAAGTCTAAAAGGAAGAAACATTAGTTGGAAGTTCATGTAACTCAAGATTTGCACACAAATCATTTAGTTTATAGATGTCGTTATTCTTAGTATACCATTAGGTTTATGAGATTTTGATGCAAATAACGTCTTTGTCGAGGATTTATTACCTATTTCTGATTTACATGAAATGAACATGATTATTGAGTCCATTTATCACCTATTTCTGGTTTTATCTAATGAAACACATAATGTGGTTAGTTATTAGATATCATTATTTTTTCAGTTGATGAGTATTTTCCCCAAATTTAGGCATTATTTGCATTTATTTAGTTTTATTGCAATTAGTGTGATACCAAATACATCATCTGCAAATCACGCAATACTGTGGGTAGAGAATTTCACATTGTTAGGCGTAATTTGAATTATTGGCCGGGTCTTCCAAACACTATCAGTGCCTAAATGCATGCCTACATAAGTATTCAGTTATATATTATCTTATTTTTGTTTGCTGGATATGTATCTAGAATTGGATTGTCGTGTTCGGTTTTAATATTTAGTTGAATGTAGTGAATATTTGGCACTTGCACTGATGATATGGAGGGATCTTGTAATTAGGTAACATTTCATGTTTCAAAATGCTATTTTTTCCATATAGGTGCCGGTTTCTGAAAGCCAGACACTGGTTGACCGAAAGCGAAAAGTAGAACCTTGCAATGCACAATGTTCTCGGAGGTTACTATCTTCTGCAAGGTTTGTTTGTGTGTTGTGCCGTATTGCCTTTGCTAATGTGTTTCATTTAAAGAGGCATGGTGAAACTTCTGCGCATAGAACCGCAGTTGGCATGTTGAAGAGTAGGGGTGTAAATGTAAGTAATCCGTTCTTATGTGAGCTTTGTGATATTCTATGTTCTTCTGGCCAAGTAATGGAGTTTCATGTTGCCGGGCTAAAGCATGCTGCATATTTTCAAGAGTTTGAAGCTGCAAAAAAGGCTAGAATTCAACTAAATCTGGCTTCAAGTTCCATCTGGCTCCAATGAGCAGTTAACCTGTGTTGTTCTGAAAACTGGGTGCCCATTTTGCCAGTTGGAATATCATGCTAATGACTTGTAATATATGTAAAAGCTGTATCTTATTATGTGTTTGTCTAGGTCTTTTGTAATGACTTGTTACTTGGAAAAATGATTGCTTTTCCCTTTTTGTTAAACCAGATATGGGAATGTAAAACGTTCATCTTTGGTCAACATCTTTTTACACAACATTTGAAATGCTACTCAATCTACAAAAAGTACAACCACATTGGCATGCTAATGCTATCATTCTACTCCGGCCTTCTTTTTCAACATTGCGATGAACTCATCCCTTTCTTGTGGTGTCATCCCTTCAGCCGAGCAATCTCCAACTCCCCATTCTGCCCCCCGAATGCAATACTTGTCTTGAATAGCTTGTTTATTCCTGAAAACGTCCCACATATAAATGTTATGTACTTAAACTTCTCCACCGACATACGAACTATTATCTTAAAATTTAGAGCCTTACTTTTCTTTGTTTAACCTGGATCGCTCAAGCAACTCCTTAAGCAACGGAGACTCTTTGAATCTTGCATCATTCTCTGCATACCTTTTCTGATTTTCTTCTGCAAATGTAAGCTGTGTCAACAAACTCAAGTAAAGATGATTGGAACATGTAAAAGGGGGAGCACATGATACCATTGAAACGTGCGAGAGAATCAATCTTAGGTAGTTCAGGGCCAGGGATTGATTCTATTCCAGGGAAGCCCGAAAGAATTCCAGCATGCGCTGTAAGTATTTCACCATAACAATTAGTCACATATTTAGACAGTAACATTTATATGGCAGGTCAAGGAAATGTACAAATTTAGCTAAGATCTAAACGGGTTGAGTTGCCTAAAGGTTCCCCACTGCATAAGATACAATCTTAAGTTCTTATTTTTTCATAGAATTTAATAATTTTTGCCATAATATAATTCTTATCTCGTTAGGAAACATGTAGCATTTGAAACCTGTTTGCAGGTCATGATGACCTAACCTGTTCTGGCCTTGCGTTAAAAACTAGTTATTTTAGCCAGAACCCCTTTTGTCGTGTTACCCAACCCGATCGTTTTGTCAACTATGGGAGTATTAGGTAAGCTTATCTTCTGAGCTTATAGCTTGAACCTATAGGCTTATTTTATCCACAATTAACTCAAACCCTCAAAGTTTTGGCTTGATGCTCATTTCCATTTCAAGGGAGTTGGAAACTGCTTATTTAAAAGTGTTTATCCTCTTGGTGGTTGTTATTGTTTGCCTGCTCTAAATTAAGCTAAATATACACATACACTTAAATAAGCAAATCCTAGTACTAAAAATAAAATATGACACAAACTGACCATCTGTCTAAAACAGATTGAATGCTAATATAACAAGCGAAAAGTGCCACAATATGCATATAAAGTAGAGAGAGATATATAACCAAATGTAAGTAGATGTTTGTTTACCAGGATATGAGGAGACAAGAAGAGTCATTGAGGCAGCTAAAGGAACAAGAGACTTTGCAAACCAACTTCTTTTGGGTGATATCAATGGTGGTGGTGGTGGTGATGATGAACATGAAATATGATTAAAAGGGTGTCTCGCGGTGGCGGTGGACGGTCGGGATGATAAGCAAGCGTGCCATGGAAGTCCAAGTGAAGAAGAAGAAGAAGAAGAAAGCATGGCTGCCTGCTTCTTCTCTTCAGTTTTGTTAAAAGAGCGAGTGCAATGAAGGGATATATACATTTTAGTGGTGGATCATGAAATATATAGATAATGAATGAGCCAGTGCCAAATTAATGGTTCTTATTAGTTTCTGATGTGGCTTTCTTTCATTGGTTGATTTATATTTAAAGGTCAGATATTTTGGTTTAAAGTTGCAAGCCTTTTTATGATGCAAATTAATGTTAAGTCGAGGATGATTTAAGATGCCTTGAACTTACCTCTATAAAACCAAAATACTTGTACAAAACTTATTTCTAACTAGAGGAATATCCGCACAATGCGGTGCTGCTGTGGTGGTGGCGACAATTGGTGGTAATGGCGGCGACTGCTGGTGGTGGTTGCGACGACGATTGATGTAGGTAATTGAGGTAAAATTAATAGTTTCACTTTCAAAATCTTTTCCTTTGACTTTTAATCGTAATTATTTTGTATTGTGTTATATAACATTTGATCTAAAAGATATGCATGAATTGAACTTTTAATGTATTTTTCAATGATATAAGTTTCATCAACTATTATAAAAAAATTCACATAAAAGTGTTTACAGTCAAAGTAAAATGAAAAAGACTTTAGAAGTCAAATAGGACACGTAAAATGAGAGGAAATAATAGCTAATGATTTCAAATATTTTACATAATAACGCAATTAAAATAAAAGTGAAATATATGAGAGTCTTCAAAATCAAAATCGAGCCTCTAGATGATTGAAAGGAACTTGAGCTTGAAACTTGAAAGTGAGGCATGTTGTCGTGGTTTGTCCAAAGTTATGGTCGTTTAAAGTTTGAAATTTTTTTCTAGCCCGTTCAACCTTTTCAGATTGACTAGTGAAAATGCACATTAGGCCGCTAGGAGTGAGGTGTTAAATCTCTTTGAAACGCCCAGCATGGACTGCCCCTACACCGCCCCCTAGAGACGTTATGGGCCAAAAAATTGTTCTCGCCGTTACATTTTGGACGCCCCCTCCTTCACAACAATCAATACACAACGGCTCTTTCCCCATAACGCCACCACCACCACCCCCCCTAGCGGCGTTATGGGGGGTTATGGGGAAGACGCACTCTCTATGGCCTTACAACTATGCAACTATTAGTAATTGACATTCATAAAAATAGAAAAATATAAGTACAATAACATTTATAGGATTGTAATATAAAAAGCCTACCCATGATGAATCGTAGTTGAGTATGTAGCACATTCTGATGAAATCAAATTAACATGGTGCTCCAAAGGGGTGACCTGAGAACACAAATGGGAAACAATATATATGCCACAAACTAAAACATGTGCATAGAAGATTCGTATGGTACAACATAACGATGCACGACAATCGTCACCATATGTGTTCTAAGTGTCACTCCTGTGGGGATATACCATTGTTATAGGTTAGTATAAAATTATGGAGGAGGGAGTGTTATACTTGTAGCTGTTGAGTACTTGCAAGATGTCACATATGTCCTCATCAATACACATTATGTTGTCATCTTTAAAATTGACTTTAACATATATATATATATATACTGGATTATTGTCCCGCGTAATACGCGAGTAAATATAATTTTATATTTATATATATAAATACAATTTTCTTAAGTAATTATTAACAAATGTAAATGTTCAATTTTACTTTATTAACATTTGCTCTTTTGACCTAGATAATTCCACAAACATTTATTGTGTTGCTCATCAAGTCTTACTGATTCAACAAATTATCCAATGCCAAAAGTTATTGCTCATTCATGTCACCACAAATATCTCGTTGTCATTCG
>CM067174.1:70997347-71024847 GCA_034093135.1 Erigeron breviscapus | reverse complement strand
AAAAGTTGAAAACCGAAACCAGGTCTTTCCAAAGGTTAAAAGCCCAACTACTAAAGTTTGTTTTTGGGCCGAAACAGGTCAATCCAATCCATAAACCACACAAATTAATCAACTAAAACCCGGCCCATATATTTGTCGACATCTATTTAGTAATTGACCTTACTATCCTTTTTGATACAAACTCCAAGTCTACAACACCAATCAATGCTTTTTGCACCAAGGGTAAAATCGTAAACACATTACCTATATATACCCCCTCAAAAGGTCAATAAAAATCCACATTCTGCTTTCTTTCATTTTATAATATTTTTTTTATAGTAACCAAAAAATAAAAATGGACACAGTTATGAACAACATCAAAGGCGCATTCTCTGGCGAAGAAAAGAAGAGCAAGCCGGATCAAGCATTGGCAAGTGCCAAGGAGGCGGCCGAGACGGCCACAAAGACCGTAACAACCCAAACTGACAAACTTGGCGAGACCAAGCAGCCAGATTCATTCATGACAAGTGCCAAGAAAGCGGCCGATACGGCTACAACCGCTGTAACAACCCAAACTGACAAAATTGGACCTATGGTGACTGGTGCCATGGATTCTATTAAGGGTGCTGCACCAAAAAAGGAGTAGTATTGTGAACTAGTATATTTGTGTGTTGTTAAGTTGATCAAAGCAACAACAAGCTAGTATTTGATCATTTTCGCATTGTAACTTGTCTATGTATGACAAATATTGTACCTTATTTATGTTATGTACTAATAATTGATCACATAATTAATATATGTTGTTATTATATTTTTATTAACTACGTACACTATTTTACGTGACTATCAATGTTGTGAAAGCCGTTTGATGTAGGAAATTAGAGGAAACAAAGAAAATGTAAAAAAATAAGGGTTATCAGTTAAGCTCTCGATCTCGATGCATGTCTAGATTATATTGTGTATTTTTTGTTATATATCTAGGCTTTTTTTGTAAAGTTTATATGTTTTGTTGACTCTAGTATTTTGCTAGTTGTTCCTCTCACATATAAAACATAATATTGATGTTAAAGAGGAAAGAAAGAAAGGAGATATACATAAGAAATTTGATAATTGGGTTGGATTGTTCGAAAGTTTTAACAAATTAAACACCGGCCCTACTATGATATTTGTATCCAACCTATCTTGGAACCAATAAGAACATAGTACGTACTAACCTTATTATATATAACTACTAGCTAGGTACGATCGATTGTGCGAGTATTTTATCTCTGTTTAGCCACATAAAATCGTGTGGACAACTTTAGGGACATCTGCCTTGTTATTATCTAACAAAATTGTCATTATCAGTTTATCAAGAAATAATATATTGATTAGGGTTAATTACAAAAATGGTACCTGAAGTATAATGAAAATTACAGATTTCATACATGTACATGAGGGCACTTAACAGCACAACTAACGGACGTTTGGTCCAGGTATGGTCTGAGTGGAAAAATGGTAAGTTTGGGTATGACGGGCGTAATTAATAAACCCTGGGTATGATTTGTGCAATATGATAGATAGTTCAGGTATTATTTTTGTAATTAACCCATTGATAATAGTATGAGACTATGAGCGATAAAGCTTCAATTTTTTTTAATAAATAAATATGAAAATACGCATTTATCAAAATAATTATAGATCTATAATTCAATATATTTATAGTTTTCAATAAAATACATTTTTTATAAAAATTAATAACTTTTATAATAAAATAATCTTTTAATAATTAGTTAAAAATATTATGGTTGATGATTATTATGTAGTAATAAATTATAATTTTTATAAAAATTTATTAATATTTTATAAATATTTATATTGTTTTAAAATATAACATTTTATTTTTATAAAAAAATTATTATTAGTCTATAAAAGATATTATTTTTCTAATATTTTTATTTTATTAAAAACTATTACATATTGAATTATATATCTATAATGATCTTGATAAATATGTATCTCTTGTATATTTTTTTAATAAATAAATATGAAAATACGCATTTATCAAAATAATTATAGATCTATAATTCAATATATTTATAGTTTTCAATAAAATACATTTTTTATAAAAATTAATAACTTTTATAGAATAAAATAATCTTTTATAAAAATTAAATATTATTTCATAAAACAAAAGTAAATATTTTTAAAAAAATAAATATTTATAGAATATTAATAAATTTTTATAAAATTATAATTTATTACTAAATAATAGTCATTAACAATAATAATTTTTATTAAATAATACTATAAAATATAGTGTTATAAACTAAAATATTAATAATAAGGAGTAAATTACAAAAATGGTACCTGAAGTATAATGAAAATTACAGATTTCATACATGTACATGAGGGCACTTAACAGCACAACTAACGGACGTTTGGTCCAGGTATGGTCTGAGTGGAAAAATGGTAAGTTTGGGTATGACGGGCGTAATTAATAAACCCTGGGTATGATTTGGGCAATATGATAGATAGTTCAGGTATTATTTTTGTAATTAACCCATTGATAATAGTATGAGACTATGAGCGATAAAGCTTCATTTTTTTTTAATAGCAAAAGCTTAACTAGTTAACTATCGCTATTAGAAAACAAATACTTGTAGTTACTTAAGACCACATACAAATTAAATATTGCATTTTTTTCTTCTAATCTTCTGGTAACTTTACAAATGAGACGCGGGAAGTCGGGGTCGAGGTAGAAACGTATTCGATATGTGTTCATTTCTGAGATAATGATAACCCAAGTAATATATATACTATTAAAATCTTAAGCAGTGTGATGCATATTATAAGTTTATATTTATTATTTAAAAATAGGGTAAATTACACAAATGATACCTGAGGTTTGTTCGAAACTACACTGGTCATACCTACAATTTAAAAATTACGCGAGACATACCCATCGTTGTCAAAAACTTACATTGACCATACCTATCGCTGACGGTCGTCTATTTGGCCGTTAATTCAAGTCACGTGCCGTGCATGTGAGGTATCAAAACCGTAATTTCGTGCATACTTCAGGTATTATTCTTGTAATTCACCCTAAAAATAATTATTAACAATTTAAAGTTTTATTTATACTTGAGTTATTAAGTTGGATAGATATGAAATTTATTATGAGAAAATAGTTTTCTTTTTTTCAATGAAAATTATATCAAGAAAAATGGTTGATACAAGAATGCATTTATAATAATATATATTATTATTATTTAATAGGGTAAATTACACAAATGATACCTGAGGTTTGTTCGAAACTACACTGGTCATACCTACAATTTAAAAATTACGCGAGACATACCCATCGTTGTCAAAAACTTACATTGACCATACCTATCGCTGACGGTCGTCTATTTGGCCGTTAATTCAAGTCACGTGCCGTGCATGTGAGGTATCAAAACCGTAATTTCGTGCATACTTCAGGTATTATTCTTGTAATTCACCCTAAAAATAATTATTAACAATTTAAAGTTTTATTTATACTTGAGTTATTAAGTTGGATAGATATGAAATTTATTATGAGAAAATAGTTTTCTTTTTTTCAATGAAAATTATATCAAGAAAAATGGTTGATACAAGAATGCATTTATAATAATATATATTATTATTATTTAATAGGGTAAATTACACAAATGATACCTGAGGTTTGTTCGAAACTACACTGGTCATACCTACAATTTAAAAATTACGCGAGACATACCCATCGTTGTCAAAAACTTACATTGACCATACCTATCGCTGACGGTCGTCTATTTGGCCGTTAATTCAAGTCACGTGCCGTGCATGTGAGGTATCAAAACCGTAATTTCGTGCATACTTCAGGTATTATTCTTGTAATTCACCCTAAAAATAATTATTAACAATTTAAAGTTTTATTTATACTTGAGTTATTAAGTTGGATAGATATGAAATTTATTATGAGAAAATAGTTTTCTTTTTTTCAATGAAAATTATATCAAGAAAAATGGTTGATACAAGAATGCATTTATAATAATATATATTATTATTATTTTGTTATATGTGTATAGTGAATTAAACAAGGATTAGAACCATGAAAACCACTATAATTTTTACTTTAATTATTATTTTATTATTATTTTATTATTTATTTTATTTATTTAATAATTTATTCTTGTTAATAGAAACCTATTTAAAAAATACAAAAAAAATAATTAAAAAAACAATATAATTTTTTCGTATGGTTTGATGACATCCCCCTCAGATTAGAGGGGTAAAACAAAGTCGAAGACTCGTCACGGTTTTAGAATATAATTTCACCTCAGATTAGCAATCTGTAGCATTTTGGATTTGAAGTTCCAGGGTTAGTCGTTAGTCTGAGCTTAGAATTTCCAAGCCTTAACCTGTATCATTTGATCACGTTTTTTCATAAATTTTTTATTTTTTATTTTGAAATAGGTTTTTTTTAAAAATAAATATATATATGTGAATTTTAATATAGAATATCTACCCATTTTAATAAATGAAATATAAATATAAATATCTTAAAAAAAAATTATTAGGGTAAATTACACGGATGATACCTGAAGTTTACACGAAATTACGGTTTTGATACCTCACATGCACGGCACGTGACTTGACTTAACGGCCAAATAGACGACCGTCAGCGATAGGTATGGTCAGTGTAAGTTTTTGACAACGATGGGTATGTCTCGCGTAATTTTTAAATTATAGGTATGACCAGTGTAGTTTCGAACAAACCTCAGGTATCATTTGTGTAATTTACCCTTAAAAATAGGATACATGAATTAAAATGTTTTATACTTGTCTCGTATGAGGTGAGTTAGATTGAGAACATTTTTTAAAAAGAACAAAAAGAACAATTCTCAGTCACACATTTTTCATCCCTTATTAAAATAATAAGATTCCACCTAATTCATTCAAAATGAAGTAATTCCACCTAATTCATTCAAAACCATAGAATGAGTATAGAATCAAACCGTAAAAATGTATGATTAGATTAATCTTTATAAAAATGTATCAAATGTATCAATTACAAATTTTTTAAATAAAAAACTATAAGAGTTATGTGTTGAAAACGGATGGATACGGTAAGGGCGTTTACCATCCGATCTAAAGGGGTGTTGTCACCGGATGCATATGGGAATGATATGGATTTTGATGGGCGGCGATCCAAGAGATGGTGGTTGTTGGATACACTACGAGCATAGTCCTTAGCTGTAAGGGCTCCGCCCTTAGATATGTTTTTTTTAGTAGTTCTCACGGTTCTCACCCTTGTTTTGTTTCACACTTGATCACTTCACTATATATATAATCAGAATAAAGTAAATAATCAAACCGTAAAAATTTATGATTAGATTAATTTTATATAAAAATGTATCAACTTACACATGTGTAAAAACAACTACAAAATAAAAATTTAAAAATTGTCAAAAGTATATCGAGTCGCATCTATATTGAAAGATGACAAAATTTTAAGACTACCCATATTTTTTCCCACCTAACAATGTACGGTTATTGAAATAAAAGTTTTTGAATAAATTAGATAATGTTTATTATTTAATAATAAGGAGAAATGTGTAGTCCAAATTTATTGTTTTTGTTCTTTTTAAAAAGTGTTCTCAATTTAACTTTATATATATCTATACTATATTAATAAACAAACTACCCTCCCCTATTTTCAACTCTCTACCTTTAAAATACCCAAAATACCCTTAATTTTTAACACATTCCTAACTCACACACTAAATCTACCCAATATATCCCTAAAATATTTTACACCCATATTTATCCAAACTATCTATCTCCTTTATTAATTAGTTTAAATACTTATACCTTACTCTATAATATTCTTAATAAAGTTATTTACAAAAGATACATCTCTTAACCATAAAATAACTACACTATCATTTACGTCAATTGCTTTTAGATTAATAACCATATCGTTACCACCACCGCCACTAGCACCACCTGTTACCGCCACCGCCGCCGCATTGCGCGGGTACCCATTTTCATTTGTAGTCATTCACACACACACACGTAACTCTCTTTCAATATCTCTTTTTTTCTTTCATTTGCACCCTGTTAATGGTATCCCCGTTGCAACGCGCGGGTACCATGCTAGTATATACATATATATGTTCGCTTTGAGGCCAAAATGTATGGTAACACCCTCAATTTACTCGACTATGTGCTAAATTCTATCCTAAATTACATAGGGTATAGTATAGTATTATACCAAAACGGTGGCGGCCATGAGAATTGAAATGCATAGACCAAGTAGAGAAAAAAATGGCTATAACTTCTAGTGAATTCAAATATTTAAACAAATTTTTTTATAAATGATAACTAATGTTATTATAATAATAAAGTATGTACATAACAAAATCATCGTATTAACTAATTAAATGGAATCAAATACATATTTATTTATACATATATAACATATTATACATTATCATATATACTATATATTAAAAACATTCAAATTTTATGCCTCGTTCAAAACTATGTCCTGTCCGGGAATCGGGTTTGCCTCCCCTGACCCCAAACTTGATAAACAAAATCAAATACTACATTGACTCGGATAAATAATATAACTTTATATTAATGCTTACAATGTCATATTATTATTATATTGTTTGATATTTGAGTTCGAAAAGATATATAATGATTGAATACAAGTCTGTGTTTATGATACATACGAAATATGTTTCGATACTTTAATACCTTTACGATTATTACATAAAATATGTAAATCTAAACTAGGCCAAGCTTGAACTCGAAATATCTCATCTTCAACGAGTCAAGGTCGAGTTTAAAGAAGCTTGACTTAACTACATCTTTAACGACACCCAAGTAATATAATGATCGAAACAAAACACACTTTAGTGTTTACATTATGACCATCTATACCACAAATTAATATATTATACACATCTATATTATTTCCATAAAGCCAGAGTTTATAATCTTTTAATTAATCACTTCTCCCGCTTTGATTTACACCTACACGACACGGTTTCGACACTATTCGTGGAGAGCCACTATAGATAACAGTTGGATTGAATAAGGCCCCCCTTGCCACGTAAGAAACAATCCAAATCCCATGGCCTACAAAAGTTATTAATCACCAAACAAAATGGCCGACACAAATAATCTCAACTAACATCTTAAATGACCTTTATACCCTTCCTCGTGTAACTTCATCCACCACAAATACAATTTTTTTTTTGAAATTTAAATTTTATTCACAAAGGTCCACCACCATCAATAAGTGGGGTGACCAAGTATACATTACAATATTACCCTAATGGGCAGTTACACCATTCTTCCCACGATAAAAAACCCGACAAACATCTATTCCTATACCATTAAAAGCTTAATAACTTGATATCGTGAAATATTCTCTCAATACAAGTCTTGCCGTTGTCAAACTTGTTTTCGTTGCGAGATTTCCATAAACACCAACCCGTGATGTACACTAAACCTTGCAATACCTTCCTTTGCTTGTTTCCATATCCATGCTGATTATGGAGGTCGAACAAATCTGAAGCCGAAAAGAGAAAAAGAGGATTGGTCTTACACCAACCACTTAATCTTTGCCAAATAACAATAGAAACCTCACAAGCACTAAAGAGATGATCCACGGTCTCTTCTTCCTTGTCACAAAGTCCACACATCATAGAGTTGAAAATACAATTTCGAGCCTTCAAAGCCGTGACAGTTGGAATACGTCCTAGCCCGACCCTCCACATGAATATGTTACATTTCCTTGGCACCCACTTCTACCACTTTAGAACAAAGCGGTTACTGCAATCCTTGTCGCTTATGAGATATTCCTTGACGCCTTTGACCGTGAACACCTTTTCTTTGCCCCCAATCCATTCCCATTGATCACTCCTGTTCCGTAGCCTAATACATACCTTTCTCTTCTTATGTAACGCCCCTAACTTCCTAAACAATACAAAATGATATTAAAGGACTTAAAGGCCAAAAGGGCGTTAATCTTATTCAAAGTCAAACCAAAATCTAGCCAAAAGTCAACCTGGCAAAACAAAATAAGTACTTTTAAAGCTTGAAATAAAACTCTAAAGCAAAGGGGTGCTAAGTCCACTTCTATCTACTCTCTTCTCTCGTTCCCAAAGCCCGCTTGATCACCTGCCGTATAAGAAAGAAAAAGGAATACGGCTGAGCAAAAAGCCCAGTGAACGGATATGATAAAAGTAGAAATATAATATGAGGTGAGTTTTTGCCAAGGTCTCAGGTTCGAGTCTTGGGTTTCTCATCTCAAAGTATTTTCCATAGGAGGGGGTTGGAGGTCCAGCAAATCGTTGGTTAAAATTGTCTCCAGCACGTCTGAATCGAAACTAACTTTGAAAAAAATAAAATAAAAAAATAACCCCTCATCAGCAAGGGCAAAATCGTAAAATCCATACATACATATGCGAATATCCATTCTATATATATCCACCATCCTTCCTTGTTGACTACCCATAAGAAAACTTTCGATTATTATTTACAAACACCGCAAAGAAAAAAAACAAAAAACAAAAAATGGATTCATTTATGAGCGGAATCAAAAACGTCGCCGCCACTGCCGGCGGTGGAGAAAAGAAAGAAACAAACCCAGATCAGCCGTCAAACAGTGAGCTTTTATCAAGTGCAAAACAAGTAGCTGAAGCAGCAAAACTCGCCACCAGTAACCAATCTGACAAGATTGACAAACCAAAAGTTGCTGGCGCCGCCGCTGACATTCTTGACGCCGCCAAAGAGTACGGCAAGTTTGATGAGACACAAGGTGTCGGACAGTATTTGAAACAAGCTGATGACTATCTTCATCAGTATGAGAAGGGGTCTGGTGCCACCGGTGGAACTGCCGCTGCACCACCGCCTGTGAAGGAGGGGGAAGGTGCTCCGGCGCCGGTGGAGGAGAAGAAGCCGGAAAAAGAAGAATCTGGTAGTGGGTTTGGAGCTCAGGATGCTTTCAAGGCTGCCGGAAGCTTTTTTAAGTAAAAGTGTTTATGGGTTGTACGTAGTTTATGTAAATGATGATGAAATTAAGCAAAACAGGTTATTATTGATGTGTTTTGCAGTGTGAGTTGTACCTTGTGTTTTACTTGTTGTACTTTGTGTGATTTTCTAATGTAATAATAATTTGTCTATTTGTCTAATTTTCACCAAGTTTGTGTCATGACTCATGACACAATTAATTTAATTATTTCGCATTTGACAAAATTGAGTATTTTTATTGTTAATTTTGGTTTTTCATTGTAACTTTTAATAACAAGTTTACTCAATTTCATAAAAAATAAGGTTGTTTCAAGTCTAATAAAGGGTGTCATCGTCTTTTCAAATTTCTAGTTAACTAGTGTGTGTGTGTGAGTGTGACTATTCGGTTTATGAAAACGACTTTTGCTTCTTTTGACCATTTCAAACTTAAAGGAAATCGGTAGCGATTCTATAAATGCAAATATTTTCGTTGAGCCACATAAATGCGCCTTGTTTACTTTTACTTAATAATCAAGAACTTAATCATTAATTAAATTTCATGTTTCTTTTTTGACTTAATAAACAAAAGTAACCGTCAATTACCTATATTTTACTTAATACATACAAACATTATTTATGTATTCAGCCACTTAATACACTCAGCACTTAATGACTAAAAAAAGAAACGGGCCTAGTGTGTGATCGATATTAGACAAATTTCGATTACGTTTCATATCGAACATTTGTCTGTTATCTTTACATATTGCATATCTTTTTAATAATTAATGACATTTGTTTTTATCATTTCATATAAACCACAATCTTTGTTACCCAATTCCAAGGGAAAACTAATACTTACAAATCAAACGTCCTTTTCTTTTGGCAAAAATTTTTGTGAATGAGGTCGAATAAATTTGTAGATTTTTGTACATATTTTAGGTTGTGGTTGTTGATGATGTTGCAGACATTTTTATGCCATTTGTCGGTACATGTTGTGTGTACAAATTTATTACAAATTTTATTTCTCTTTTCTTTTTAAATAAAAAACATGAATATGTATATTAAATAATGTCTAGTATATTATAAAATGTATATAACATTGAAGAGCTAATTCAAGAAGAACAAGTAACCCCTGAGAGTCGGCCAATGGGTAGGGATAGGGCCAAAGCACAAGCTAAAGCACAAAAAGGCAAAGGCGCATCTTCATCATCATCAGCAGCAATTGAAGAACACATGTCGACTATGATTACGAATATCAACAACACAGCTCTGCAGAAGCAACAAGTACTCAAAACCTACGAGGATTCGATTAAATCCGTAAGTTTAGCTGAACATGAGAGGGTCGTTATTGAATACAAGAAGTTGAGATACATGGATACCAGTCACATGTCAAAGAAGAAACGAGCCAACCAGAAGACCTATCTTACTCATCTCAGGGCCAAGTTCAACATCGAGGATTCGGGTTCAGATTCGGATTCAGAGTAGAAATGTCTAGTATTTTAATTTAGGACCCGTGTGTTTGAAATAAGTAGATTTAGGACCCGTGTGTTTGAAATAAGTAGATTTAGGATCCGTGTGTTTTAATTTGTTTTAATGGTATTTGAGTTTTAAATTTATATTTATTGTTTTAATAATTATTTAATTAATTATATGTTTAATTAATTAAATACATAATTAATAAATTTAATGTTTATTAAATGGTTATGAGAAATAATGATGTGGAAATTAAGTGAAATTTGTAGTAAGAATTTAATGTTTAGCATTGGGGTCAAAAAGAGATTTGTAGTGAGAATTTATGAAAAGCTGATGTGGCATGCTGACTGGACAAATTTGTAGTAAGAATTTGGTTACCCAATTCCAAGGGAAAACTAATACTTACATTACATACAAATCAAACGTCCTTTTCTTTTGGCAAATCCAAATACACCAAAATAAACATCAAGTAAAACTTCAATATATTCGATACAACTCTATATGTCAAGTTGTATTCTGAAAGTTTCATTTCGGATCGGGATCAACAACATATATATGCTGGTTTTGGGAGTTTTCTGGTCGATCTAATCATATTAGCTTTCGCTTTGACCCGAGTTTCTTCTTTTTTCATGTGTTCCTCATTTCGGGATCTTGCTCCCTTAGAAATCTTTTCGATTATCTCCATCTTTCTTGTATAAGCTTGCAATGCTTGAATTCGTTTCCACTCTATTTTACCCTACACACGTCAAAGGTTACTTAATTTACATGAGTTAATTAAAGTAACAAAAATTTCGTATCATAAAGCTAGTCTTTAGAATTGAGACCTCTCTCCTTGCTAACTTGTTCTTTGCTTTCGACTTCTTTCTTATCTCCCATTCGGATATTTTTGCTTTCAAATTCACGAACCGTTTTGTGATCTTTTCGATTTCAGTTTTCTCCCAAATATCTACTTGTCCAAGTCTTGTTTCGGGTTCTTTTTGGCTAGTTTCATTGTCAGGCGGTGTTGTCTCAAAGGGAGAGGTGGTTGAGCCAATAGTTTTTGTTGACACATTCTCTTCCACTGCTGTTGTAATCACGGGTGATGGCATTGGAACATTAGCAGCTCCGGCAGGGAACATCTTCACTAATTTCGGGTCTTGGTGACTCTTCTAGTATTTCTAGATTTCCAGATAAAAAATTCATTTTCTTTTACTACTTAATTATTGGAAAATTCTAAACGCAACACTTAGGGTTGCACTTAACGTGTATAAAAAATTTGCACCTTCCATATCAATAACTCATCCCTGAATTTTATGGTAAATGTATAACTATTTAATGCATCTTAACTGCAGTACTGTGTTTAGCAAAACCCTTAATTTTTTAATTCAATTATGAACATTACACTAAAATTTGTTTGATTTTATGAAAATTACACTGAAAATTGTTTGATTTTATGAAATTTATATAAATTATTTTTGTAATTCAATTATAAAAATATATTTATTATATTAACTAATTGCGTTATTATTCAAGTGTTAATTTAGATGCGACAAGCCGACAACTGATAGTGCACCATCCTAGTTAGCACTATGACTTGATCAGAACAACATAAAGCAGCGTAGCTCCCGAATAGAAACGATTACATATAAAGCAGCGTAGCTCCCGAATAGAAGTAATCACATGATCCGGACCAAGCTCCGGATCCAACATAATAGAACAAATAGAATGTCATGTGATTAACACGTGGCCGACCAACAGGACAAGATGACGTAATGCTAAGCCAATCACCGTTGAGGAAGGTACGCTCCCAACGGGCTCCAAATCGTACTAAAACGTCATAGGAGGCAAGTACTCAGATCTTGTCTCCTCAGCCTCTATAAATACTCCTCTCAATCATTCATTTGAGGATCATGTTCTCACACACTTACACACTTTGCTCTGATTATTTTAGTGGCGTGGAGTAACATCCATCACCAATTGGGAACCGCCAATAAACATAATCAACCTTCTTCTGACCCTCCTCTAGCAAGTTCACCCCCTAGTAATTAGACGACGAAATACGTTTAAACAAGTGGCGCCATCCGCACTCTACTCCGAAGAGCTTGTGACGGAGGCTACAATGTCAGCAGAAGAGAATCCGGGACCACCCCCCGGGTTCGGCAACCCTTCCGGAAGCGGTTCCGGAAACAATGAAGTTCCATCATTAATCCGGAACACCCTCCGACCATCGCAAAGGCAGGTGGAGGTTATTGAACCGTTATTAAGAGAGGTGTTAAGAAGAGCTACTTTAGGAGATATCCAAACGCAGTTGAACTTTGATGGTGAAAGTGAAGAGGTAGACGAAGAGATAGAAGCCGAAGCTCCACCAGCACGCCAATCCGGACCCAGAACTCGGCAGAGGTCCACACCTACTACTGCAACTCCGGAGGCGATGCCGCACGTAGTAGGGAACGGAACAGGCACGACAATACCGGAGCAACCAAACCATCTACCTCCTCTTGCAGCAGCGCAGGTTCAGCAAACAGGGCAAACGTATAACCCAATCTATCACGGATATACTAATATGCCACAAGTACAATATGCGCAAGCTAACCTCCCTCAGGCGCAAGGCTACCAGTATGGACCCTACATAGCAACACCAAGCACACATCATGTCAATCCAATACCTCAAAGCAACACCCAATATGTTACTCCCACCCAGCAGTACAACACTCCAATACCGAACTTCACACAAGTGTCGCCTCCACAACCAAGGCTAAGTACTCAAAATACCCTCCCATCTTTCTGGCAAATACCCGGGATAAGGCAGGAGCAAGTAATTCCCCAATATAACACGATGATGCAAACCATGAATCCTCAGTGGGCTCCAAACGAAAAAGACATGTTGGTGCAAACGGAACCAGGCCCTTTCACTCAATGGATCGAAGAATACCCCTTACCTCAGGGAGCCCGCCTGCCGAAAGGAGCAGAAATGTATGATGGAAAGGACGATCCAGATAACCATTTGAAGCACTTTAATGCCATAATTCGGATGGAGAGGTGGATAGTTCCGGTAGCATGCCATATGTTCGCACTTACTTTGAAAGACACTGCTCGAGCATGGTTAGATGGTTTGCCCATGGGAAGCATAATGAACTTTGAGGACCTCAAGACAAAATTCAGATCCTTCTTCAGTCAGCAAAGAAAGTATAAGAAGATCCATCTGGAAGCACACAACATTAAGAGAAAAGATAACGAAAGCATACGTCAATTCATCACAAGATACACAGAAGAAACATCCCTTATCAAAGGATTGAATGAAGACCAAAAAATCTCCGGTTTTGTTCATGGCCTCCGGTATAGCCCTTTGGTAGAATTTTTGTCGCGGGACCTTCCAGGATCATATACAAGTGTCATGGACAAAACGTACACGTTCCTTACGGCGAAGGAAACAGCTGGAGAAGTCCACGGGGCGCACGCTCCGGATGGGAGGCCACCGTGGGGAGGAGGTCCAGGGTCCGGCAGCAGAAGGGGGAAGGTATACAGAAATGAAAGAGTAGACAGGCACAAGCACTCTCCATACCCCCCGCTTTCTAGAGGACCCCCACCGAATAGGGGAACGTTGTTCACTCCCCCAAGACCCCAAAGAGATGTTTTGGCGACGGAAAGGTTACCATCAAGAGATCGCAGTAAAGGGAAGGCGAAGGATCTCACAAAATTTTGTGAATTCCATAATGACCATGGGCATGATACAAACGATTGTCGCATACTGAAAATAAAGATGGAGGAAGCCATGAAGACCGGGAGATTAAGCAACTTAATAAAGGGGCTGAAAGAGCAGCGTCCAAAGAATGATCAAAGGAGACAGAATGTTACCGAGCCTAGGGGCCCAAAGCAGGAACCCCTTGATGAACCCATCATGATGGTGGAATATGTACGAGAAAGGCATGTCACGGAAAGAGAAAGGCAAAGGTGGGAGCAAACAACTATAACCTTCCCGATGCTACCTCCAGATGAAAGAGCAGAAGGACCAATCCTGATAAAAGCAGTTATAGGGAACCATCCAGTGAATAGAGTCCATCTAGATACTGGAAGCGGTTGCGAAATAATGTATGAACACTGCTTCTTAAAGCTAAGAGCCGCCCTGCGGATGAGGAGAAGAGATTCGGGAAATGCATTAGTAGGATTTTCTGGAGAGAAGTCTTGGCCTTTGGGAGAAATAAATCTTAAAGTGGTAATAGGGGAACATCCAAGAACAAGAATGGAGGAATTAACGTTCATAATCATCAGAGCGGAATCCCCTTACAATGTGATATTGGGCCGAACAGCCATGCGCCGAATGGGAATAATACCTTCCCCACTTCACGGTTTAGCCATGTTCCCAACAAGAAATGGAGTTGGATGTGTACGTTCCGAATATAGGAAGCCTCACCATTGTGCGCAAGTAGAAGCCCCAACAAATGAAGCACCAGAACCAAAGAAGCTGGAGCTAAATAACGAAGCAGAAAAGATATTTATCAATCCCCAATATCCAGACCAGTCCATATCCATAGGGAAGCAGTTACCAACAGAGGTTAAGAAGCAGCTTAAAGACATGCTCCGATTGAACAAAGACGTATTTGCATGGGCTCCTTCAGATATGACAGGGGTACCAAGGCAACTTAAGTTTGGAGATGAAGTGTTCGATACGCAACATAGGTTAAATGTTCGCCCACACGTTGAACCCATCAAACAGAAAAGAAGGAGCCTAGCTCCGGACCGGGCACGAGCAGCACAAGAGCAAGTGACGGATCTAGTTAAAGCAGGCATACTTCGGGAGGTTAAATACCAAAGCTGGGTAGCAAACCCGGTGATGGTAAAGAAGCATGATGGAGGTTGGAGAATGTGTGTAGACTTCACTGATATAAACAAAGCCTGCCCGAAAGATTGTTACTCATTACCTGAAATAGACTGGAAGGTCGAGTCTTTGATGGGTTTCAAATTGAAGTGTTTTTTGGATGCGTATAAGGGATACCACCAGATTCAGATGCATAAAGATGATGAGGAAAAAACAGCGTTCTATACCGGGGAAGGGATATATTGCTTTAAGAAGATGCCATTCGGTCTCAAGAATGCTGGAGCAACGTATCAGAGACTTATTGACAAAGCTTTTAGTGGCCAAATAGGTAGGAACCTAGAAGCATACGTGGACGACATGGTCATAAAAAGTAGAACAGAGGAAGATATGTTATGGGACATTTAAGAGACTTTTGAAACATTAAGGTCCATAGGAATGAAGCTTAACCCGAAGAAGTGTCATTTCGGGAAGAAGGGCAGTTCTTGGGTCATGTGATAACAAAGCAGGGTATACGCCCAGATCCAGAGAAGGTGAAGGAAATTAAAAATATGAAATCCCCAAGAACATTGAAGGAAGTGCAAAGTCTGAACGGGAAGCTAGCAGCACTTCACCGCTTCTTATCAAAGTCAGCGGATCGGTCCCTCCCTTTCTTCAAAACTCTAAAAGGATGCACAGATAAGCAAAGCTTCCATTGGACATCTGAAGCAGAAAAGGCTTTTGTGGAACTTAAAGAATATTTGGACCACCTCCCAACCATGGTGGCTCCAGGAAAGGGAGAGGTACTCCAGATGTATCTAGCAACATCGGAAGAAGCTGTAAGTGCAGTGTTGATGGCAAATGTGAGAGACAACCAGATGCCAGTGTATTATGTAAGTAGGGTACTCCAAGGACCCGAGACTAGATACTCAGAGATAGAGAAACTAGCTTTGGCACTCATACATGCGGCAAGAAGGTTAAGAAGGTATTTTCAAGCTCATACCATCCAAGTGTTAACAAATAAGCCCATCAAGCAAGTGTTGGCAAGGCCGGAAGCTTCGGGAAGGCTAGCAAAATGGGCCATAGAATTGGGGGAGCATGAAATTGAGTTCCGGCCAAGAAGTTCCATTAAAGGACAAGTATTAGCAGATTTTATAGCCGAAACACCAGTTAGAGATCCCAAGAAGAAGCGAAAAGAACCTGAAGTAACATTCCCGGAGGATGCAGAGTCGAGCTCCGAGGACCCTATATGGAAGCTTTTCACGGATGGAGCTTCAAGTGCAGATGGATCGGGAGCCGGACTTATCCTGACCAGTCCAGAAGGAAAAGAATTTACTTATGCTTTAAGATTCAATTTCAAGGCCTCAAACAATGCGGCAGAATACGAAGCATTACTGGCAGGCCTTCGAATAGCAAAAGCAATGGGCGTGAAGCACGTCCACGCTCATGTGGACTCCCAAATTGTAGCCTTCCAAGTAAATGGTGCATATGAAGCAAAGGAGCCGTTAATGAAAAAGTATCTAGAAAAAGTCAAGGAGATAAAAGAGAAGTTTCGATCATTCCGAGTATCGAACATCAGCCGAAACAAAAACAAAATAGCAGATGCCTTAAGTAAGCTAGCATCCACTTCCTTTGCTCACTTAACAAAGGAGGTCCTGGTGGAAGTATTGGAAAAAAGATCAATTGAAGAAGAACCAGAAGTAAATGCTATAAAAGAAGAGGGACCAACATGGATGACACCTATGATAGAGTACCTTACCAGTGGCTTGCTTCCAGCAGACAGAGACCAGGCTCGAAAGATAAGAGTAAAAGCACCCCAATATGAGCTTCGAGAAGAAGGCTTATACAAGAGGTCATATATGGGACCCCTACTCAGGTGCGTAGGCCCAAATCAAGCCAGAGGAATAATACAAGAAGTGCATAGAGGATCTTGTGGCCTACATGCTGGACCAAGAATGGTGATAGCTAAAATTGGAACGATGGGATACTATTGGCCATCAATGTACCAAGATGTGGAAGCAGAAATTCGGAACTGTGATTCGTGTCAAATACATTCATCTGTTTCAAAGGCTCCCAAGAACAATATGATACCAGTGTCCTCGGCATGGCCATTCTCTAAGTGGGGTATTGATATAGTGGGTCCTTTCCCACCAGCTCCAGGAAGATTGAAGTTTCTAGTGGTAGCCATAGATTACTTTACTAAGTGGGTAGAAGCTAAACCACTGGCAGTAATTTCAGGTAATTTCAGGCCTTCTCCCTCCATGTTGTCACAAGATTTGGAATACCAAAAACGATAGTGAGTGATAACGGAAAGCAATTTTGTGAAGGAGCCTTCAGAACATTTTGTGAGAATCTAGAAATCGAGCAATCTTTCACTTCCGTGGCACATCCGCAAGCCAACGGTCAAGTAGAAGTAACTAACAAAGCGATTGTGCAAGGAATAAAAGCAAGATTGGGAAGGAGCCATTCCGGATGGGTGGAGGAGCTCCATCAAGTGTTATGGGCACACAGAACTACACCAAAGACAAGTAATGGAGTCACACCATTCAGCTTGGTGTACGGTACCGAAGCAATGATCCCACCAGAAGTAAGTGTTCCCACCAGAAGAAGATTCTTAAGTGATGAAGAAAATGAGCAGCAGATCCTAACAAATTTGGACCTTTTAGAAGAACGAAGAGAAATAGAAACAATTAGGGAAGACCAAAACAAGATCCAAATGAAAAGATACTATGATAAGAGAGTTCGCAGAGAGAGTTTTCTCCCAGGAGAATTCGTCTTTCGCAACAATGAAGCAAGCAAAGCAGAAAATCTTGGAAAATTGGGGCCCCAGTGGGAAGGTCCTTACATTGTAATTGAAGCATGTGGAAATGGTGCATACAAGTTAGCCACTATGGAGGGAGAAGGCCTCCCCAGAACCTGGAATGGAGCCCAACTGAAAAAATGTTACTTGTAAGAAGCTAAAATAGAGCAGAATTAACCTAGAATTTTGAAGCAGTGAAAGAAGAGTTCCCGTTTAGAAAAATTCACTTATTTTGTCCATTTCATGTAAATATAACAAATTAAACGCTCCTTGTAGGCTCAGGCCACATGTTTTTTGTAATCAAGCCCGACTATCGTAATGGGTTGGAGCACGGCTGCGGCCAAGACTTTTAATGAAAAGCTGCAGCTAAACAGCTAATTTTTATATACTTGTTCTAAAACTAGCGATATGAGCGCGAAACAATTTAAGTTCGTAATGATTATGCTTGTGAGTTCCTGAAATACGATGGTTAACCTAGAAGTGTAAAATACAACAAGTCTAATAATCACTAGAATGGAGTAGTATTACTTGTAAATAAATGCAAGAATATATAAACAAAGTAATACAAGACTTAAAGCAATAAACAAGTAAAGTGGAACATTATGTATTTTTCAATGGTGTATTTTATTTATGATGTTAAATAAAAATACAAGGTTGTGCGGAATCAAGATAATACAAATAAGTATGTATCCTAACAACCTATGAATTACAAATGATCTATATTTGTCAAATAACTCTTTTGGATCGAGATACTTAAAGTTGTGAAGTATCCCAGTTTAAGATCGAGAGTATTTAAACAAATTCACTCTAATGCAAAATGTATGCTTAAAAGTATTTTCTCAAAGAAATGACTTTGTATTTATAGGCAACAAAATTCACCAGTGAATTTTGTGCCGTACAAATGTGGTTGCATGCATTTAATGATCCGACAAGAACATTAAATGCATTGGTTAATGGTACAAGGATAAAGTCATATTGATATGATTTTATTCTTTTAACCAGTGTACAGATCTGGTAAGACTTCCAGTGGACTCCGCCATTTGTCAGTCTTCTTTATTCTGACTTCAGTGAGAACGTCTTCAGTAGAGTAGATCTGGACTGGGGTGAAGTCCAGTGAGCTAATCTGGAGAATACTCCAGATTTCCTATACAAGTATTTGCTCACTGGTCTTCCATTATTTCTGGACAAATCTTCAGAGGGACTCCAGATTCCAAGTCTGGAGTAGGTCCAGTAGAACACGTTTCTGGACAGATCTTCAGTAAGGCTCCAGTAGTCGAGTCTGGAGCGAGTCCAGTAAATCTGGACCTAACAAATTCCCCCTATTTGTTTAGAAATAATGCAAGTGTTTTCAAGCTTAAATCTATACAATTTTGTATGCTTGAAAAACACAAGTTTTGATTTTAGTCTAAAAAATCTAAGTTACTGGAAAACACTTTATAGATCATGAGTGTTTTCAGTTTCATCTTTTAAGTTCTAACTTAGACTAAATCTGATCATTTACTTTTATGAATCAAAAATTGCAACTAATATTACATACATCAACTGATAAATAGTTTACAATTTTCATCAAACAATAAATTACAACAAGTAAATGATAAGAGTCAGGCCCTTCTCTTCGATGTCTGTCCTGGAGCATCTTCAGAAGCCTTTCTCTTTGGTGATGGAGAAGATGGTACTAATTCTGGCGATTTCATGCCCATTGCAACTTCCATCTGTTACTTTCTTCTCCATACCTTCTCAATCCTCTTCAGAAATGCTTTAACATCAGTCGACACATTTGTCTTCCCCCTGAACGTTAAAGCAATCTCTTTCAGTTCACTCCATCCAAACGCCTGGACTGAAGTACTTTTTCTTTCATCAGTAAAGTTACCCTCCCTGGTCAACTTTACTTCAAACCTGGACATGCCTTCATGATTTTCAGCTAATTTGATCTCAGCACCAGTGATCCTTCTAGCATCAGCCCTGAAATTCATCATTTCATTATACTTGTCTTTTAATTTGGCTGTCTGGATCAATGCTTCAGTTTCCTTTGACACTCTCTTTTGTTCTACAGCAGACTGGAGTTGTTGACGATTGATTTTTCGAGAAGTGTCTAGGGGAATGAATGTGCTTACATCAGTATCTTTAATTGCTTTGATCTGTTTGGCAGTCAGTTTTGGTAAGCCAGTCAGTTTCTTTCTGTACTCTATCTCCAGAGCACCAGCGTTTTTCCTTATCTTCTTCTGGAGCATCACCAGTTCCTCCTTCCTCTGCCTGATGAGTTCTGGTACACTAACGCCATAAATTATTGAATCATAGATTTGTTCTTCTTCGGCATAAAAGGAGCGTATATGAACATCATTCAATGCATTCAGACATTGATGAACTCTGGGGTCTTCCTTCATCTTTTTATACACATCAATATTTATGCCTAACCTGCCAGCATTGTAAGAGTCCAGAGTCCCCATAGATGCCATCTCCCTTTGATGGGCCAGCAGTTCATCTTTTTGATTTCTCTTGAAGATTTCAATCATTATGCATTCTTGTTCAAGCTTTTTAGAGGTTTCATCATCAGCAGTAGGATACTCTGATGATTCTTCAGCAGTTTGTTCTTCTTCACCAGATACCATTTGTGCTTTTCCTTTAACAGACTTCAGAGTAGTTGGTATATCTGGGAAGGATTCAAACAGCAGTAGGATACTCTGATGATTCTTCAGCAGTTTGTTCTTCTTCACCAGATACCATTTGTGCTTTTCCTTTAACAGACTTCAGAGTAGTTGGTATATCTGGGAAGGATTCAAACTGGGGCTCACTGGCTTCAGTACCAGCAGCTTTTTCAGACAGCATAGTGGCTTCAGTGCCAAATGCTCTTTGTGCCAAATGCTTCAGTGCCAAATGCTCTTTGTGCCAAATGCTTGCTTTGATCTGTTTGGCAGTCAGTTTTGGTAAGCCAGTCAGTTTCTTTCTGTACTCTATCTCCAGAGCACCAGCGCTTTTCCTTATCTTCTTCTGAAGCATCACCAGTTCCTCCTTCCTCTGCCTGATGAGTTCTGGTACACTAACGCCATAAATTATTGAATCATAGATTTGTTCTTCTTCGGCGTAAAAGGAGCGTATATGAACATCATTCAATGCATTCAGACATTGATGAACTCTGGGGTCTTCCTTCATCTTTTTATACACATCAATATTTATGCCTAACCTGCCAGCATTGTAAGAGTCCAGAGTCCCCATAGATGCCATCTCCCTTTGATGGGCCAGCAGTTCATCTTTTTGATTTCTCTTGAAGATTTCAATCATTATGCATTCTTGTTCAAGCTTTTTAGAGGTTTCATCATCAGCAGTAGGATACTCTGATGATTCTTCAGCAGTTTGTTCTTCTTCACCAGATACCATTTGTGCTTTTCCTTTAACAGACTTCAGAGTAGTTGGTATATCTGGGAAGGATTCAAACTGGGGCTCACTGGCTTTAGTACCAGCAGCTTCTTCAGACAGCATAGTGGCTTCAGTGCCAAATGCTCTTTGTGCCAAATGCTCTTTGTGCCAAATGCTTCAGTGTTACTTGTTTTTGGTCACCAGACGATTTTTCCCCCTTGGAATGATCACCAGTTCTGGACTTGAGATCATTCCATAATTGTTCTAGCATATGTCTGTCCAGTGCACCAAAAGTTCTTCCTGCCACTGGAGTTGTATAATCACAACTTTCTTAAGTGCCTGCACTTCCTTTTTAACAGTTTCAACTTCTTTAGGCAAGTGCTTTGGCAATTTTTCTTCCATCAACCTCTCCACTTGGGGTAACAGCCCATCTTGAAGAGTTGGAAGAACAGTCTCAGAAATTTCTTCAGATAATTCTTTCAGCATACTGATTCTGAACTTCTTTGTGCATTCATCACTAATCGTGCTAACAACAGCATCCTGATCAAGTGTGGATCTACTCTCCAGAGAACTTATCCTGGTAACCAACTTCTGAACCTCTTCATTCAGACCTGCCAGTGGTTGAACAAGTTCACCTTTCACTGCAGTCTGAACAGAGTTCACCAGCCTTGTCTCCAATCCCTGGACTGCCACTTTGAAATTTTCAGTATTGTTGTTTGTGGCCAGTACCAGTTCATCAAGATTCTCATAAACAAGTGTAAGTCCCAACTCAATAGATGGCACTACCTGAAGACACCTCTATGTCAATGGTGGAGTTACTTTGCAATATATGCACTGAACTGGAGACGACCAGTTGCAGTGTGTATATACCAAGTTCTAGATAGATTACTTATTTAAATGACAATAAGTAAAGAACAATGCAATAATACAAAATACTTGTAAGATAACTTGATGAGACAATATGTAATTTTCAAGTGTAATTTATTTATTGATATTAAACAAATTACAAGGTTGTTGCGGAACCAAGATAATACAAAGAATGTAAATATCCTAACAACCTATGAAATACAATTGATCTACACTCGGAATTTCTCAAGACAATCGAAACACTTAAAGTTGTGAAATGTTCCTTTTAGCGATTGAGAGAATATTGCACAAGTTCACCAAGAATATTGCAGGTTTGCAAAGTGTGAAGTGTTGTATGTTTTTCACTTGTTATTCTTGTTGTGCAATGACTTGTATTTATAGGCAAAGTTAACATTTGGGATGTTAACTTTAGCCGTACAAATGTGGTTGAGATCATTTAAGGAATAACATTTAATTCCTTAAAAAGTAGTGTAAAGTCGCATGATAAAGCAATTTTACTCAACCACCTTTATGTACCTTTTATTACTTAAATAATAAGATAAGGCTTATTATCCGGGTAAAGGTACATAAAGCATATAAGTCAATTCCTCGTAATCAGTGTAAAGTTTTGTAAGAGCTTTCCACTGATGGTCTCCAGTTTGTAACTGACTAGAACGTCAACTGGGGTTCGCTGCCATTGCCATTCTCTATCTTCCATTTGTTGTCTTCGACTTCAACTGGAATGATTCTTCAACTGGTCGGTTCTCAACTGGAGGAAGTCTTCAGTTGCGTTGACTGTACGGTGCAACTGGACTTTAATATATTTCTCGACAAATCATCTAGGTCTCCAGTTTCACTGGACAGTTTCACTGGGTCTCTAGATGCAACTGGAGACTGGCCAGTTTACCAGGTGAACTGGTCCTAACAAATTCCCCCTATTTGTCTAGAAATATTGCCAAGTCTTTTTCTAGTTCTTGTATCTATACAAGTGTGAACTGAAGAGACTTGTTCGATTTAAATCTATCTAAGTTTCCAAGGCATTTTTATAGATCAATAAATGCCTTAGGTTTTTCTTTTAGGTTTGTTAGATTTTAATTTATTATCTACCTTGTGGTTACAAACTGGTAACTTCATTTATACAAGGAAATGAAATTTATACAAGTTACAGAATGTAAAACAAAATACAAGTAGATAACTGAAAAGAAATAACTTAATTAGATGGCCCTTCGCCAGTTCTTCTTCTCTTGGTCACCAAAGAAATAGGTTGTGAGTCTTCAGGGTCAATATTCAGCTTTTGCTCCAGGTTTTATTTATGTTGAATCTTGCCCCTTAAGAAGTTCACCCATGCTTTCTCAAACCTATTCTTTTGTGCCTTTGCATCCAACACATTCACCATCTCCACCCATTCGCTGAACCCATATTGCATAGCACCAGGATTGTCAGTTTTAACCAGTGGCCCTCTGGTATAACTAACTTCAACTTGAAAAACTTTGGTGCCTGGCTTGATTGTCACATTTACACCATTGATAGTACCACTATGTCTTCTGGTTGACATGATCTGGGAGTAATAGCTTCTTGCTTCAGATTCATTTGTTATTTTTATACTCCCAGCACCAGCAGCCAGTACAGCGGACTTGATGTCTTCATTAGATACCTCGCCAGTTGGTTCAACAAATGTGCTAAGGTCAGCATCTCTTGACAGTGGTCTTCTTGGTTGTGGAATCCTTCTTGGTGGATTCAAAACCTTCTTCACAACCTTCTTAACATTTGCAATTCGTTTAAGAATCCCACTGGCCCTATTCTCCTTAGCCTTCTCCACTGAAATGTTCAAACTCTTGGCATCAAATTCAGCTTCATCCTCAGGATAGTGTCTGTCCAGTTCAACATCCAGCATTTCTTTCAACTGGTCAACTATCCTGGGATCATTCTTGATCCTGACATACTCCTCCTTAGTGATACCCAAAAGATTGGCATCACTCATATCAAGCAACTTGATCTGTGCAAGATGTGCCCTGGCTTCAGCTTGGTTTCTTTGTTTCATCTTCTTTCTTTCTTTAATATCATTACCAAGTCTGGCCAGTCTTCTGCTATCACTATCTGAAACTGGAGGAAGTATATCAGCATTGCCAGTTTCTAACATTACATTAGTGGCCGGCTGGGCAGATGCATCACCAGCTAAACCTTTTCCCTTATCCAACACATTCCCCCTATCACCTTGCTCACCAGCTTCAGTACTGGTAGCTACAACCATTTCTCTTCCAGGTGCAACTGGTGCAAGGACTCTTTGGACTCTTTCCCCCTTGGCAGCATCTAGACCTGCCCTAATTCCTTCCCATTCAGAGGGGTGAGATGGCAACCGGTCAAGAGGCTGCCATGTTTGCATGTCCTTGCACTCTTTGAAGATTCCACACATCATCCTAAAGGACCTCCAAAGGTGGTTGGTCTCCTTTGACTGGGTCAAGACATTTGCAGTAACCTGTTCTTGACCAGTTTTCAATTCATTTAAGATCTTAGAATCTTCATCTAGACCAGAAACCACCTTGTCCTTTATTTCATCATCCTTCTTCTTCAGATTCTCTACTTCAGTTGTCAGTTTTTCTAAAGATTGAGCATGTAGAGATACCTGGGTGTTCAAATTCTCTATGCTGCCTCTCAACTGGTTGATCTCACTGGTGAGTGGGGCCAGATCAACCTGAGGAGTGGCTAGCTTGGTGATCTCAGACATCACCCTTTCAATCAATTGTGCTTCTCTAGCACCCAGCGTATCCTCTATCTTCTGACCAACTGAAGTCATCAACTGCTCTCCAAGTTCAGTTACATTTAGGCCAGGTTTTTTAATCAATTCTTTTACCTGCCTTTCAATTTCCCTCAAATCAACTTCTGATGTTCTCACAGTGTTTCCCAGCAAGTTGGAGATTGAGGTTGTAACCTTGGAGTGAGTGAGGTCAAAGGCTTCCTTTAAAGTACCAGCCAGATTGTTGCAGCCAGTGACCAACTCATTCAGCTTTTTAAACACCAAGTCTTCATTTGATGAAAACTTGTTTATCCCCAGATCAACCACCTTAATATTTGTCAAGTGATCTTTGTGGTATCTGGAGAAGGACTTGGTGTTTTTGTCAAGTGTCTTCTGAATCTCCTCCACCCTGGTTAGAAGGTTTTGGAGATCGGCTTGTAAGTGAGACAACTTGACTGTCCAGTGACGAAGGAGAAGGTGTCATTGGACCAGCAACAGTTACTACTGGAGCAACTGGAGGAGGCAAACTTAAAGAAGTCTCCCCAGTTGTCATGCCAGCAGTTGAAGATATAATAGGAGTGGTGGATGAAGAAAGGACTGGAAAATAAATGTGTTGTTCATGCTGAGAATGCTCAGGTGTGAACAACGGCGTCGGTGGGGGTGGCATTTCTCGAGTAAATGAGAATTGCCCAGTTGGTGAAGGAGCGGTATAAGTTTGGAAAGATATATCAGTAGGCACATTTTCTTGTGGCGGTGAAAGTGAAATTGATGCGTCTGGAAGTGAGACTGGAGATGAAGGGTTTTGATCTGGTACAGCAGAATCAAAAGTCTCCAGGTCTGTTTTAGTACCTTCAGAATCTGAAGATTCTATAAGGATTTCCTCGTCATTAACATTCATGTCCAGATCCATGAATGTAACTGAGGGCTGACCAGAAGGGTCAGTCTCCAGATGACCTTCCCCAGTTTCCTGGATGGGTGCATCTGTTGGAGGATCAGATACCGAAGTATCTTCACCAGGGATAGATGTGATTGGAGTTGCTTCAGTTATGGTTGCTCTATCCTCAACCACAACATGAGACGAACTGGAGGGTCCCTCATTATTTTGAGGCCCGCCCAGTTGCCTTTCTGACTCACCTTCAATAGGTGCATCAGTTGAAGCGAATGCCAGTTGCATTCATTCTGGAATTTCGACCTCTCCAGCTTCAGATACCAGAGAGTCTAAATTCCTTAACATATCTGGAGCAGTGTACGGTGAATCTGTACTTAATATGCTTCTCTGCCCAGAATATGTTTAAAACAGAGAGAGAGGAACCTTGAAAAGGGGATACACACACCCCTGGTGCCCTTTAGCTTTTGAACTAGGCTTCTAAACAGAATATCTGCAAAGTCCACTCTCAATCCGTTCCACAAGCAGTAAGCCATCTCTGCTTGTGAGGAGTTAATCTGGTCAAGTCCACCAGAACTCCCACCCATACTCTCCACCAGGTGGATGAAAAAATACCTCCATGAAGGTGTAAGACCCTTCATGGTCATCGCACCTTTAGTCTTCAACTACCCCATTCTCCAAACACTCCTTGTGTCCCATTTCAAGAAGTACTTGGCGAAAATTTATGTTTGAGGGCAAGACGACTGGAGATTCACCCTCTCTCCAGTAATTGAGGCGTAAGGCATCCCTCAATACATCAGCGGACAAGGTACACTGGATTGTTCCATCCTTTAACGTGAAACTGATGGAGGAACAATCGGAAGAAAGAACGGCAGTGTACCAAAACTCACACAAGTAGTTGTGAAACAACTTGCGTGGGTTTAGAGAGAATGAGGGTCCTATTGGAGAATCCTTCAAAACTTTTGGATTCTACCAATAAGGGTATTGGACCCTTGAGATCCTTGTAAGCTTGCCATCGGATTATTTGGATTTAGTTTGATGACAGAAGCATTACTAGGAGCACCAGATGCCGGTTTGACATCTGGTGAAGGAGCATATGGAACAGTCAAGAGATTTACATCTCTTGAACGGGATGATCTAGGAGCCATTTGAGAATGAAATTGAAATTTGGGAATTAGGGTTCTTGATTTGTGAAGCAGAGAGAGAAATGAAGCAATTTTGATGATTGGAAGTAAATGAAAGAATGTAGAAGAGAAGTAAATGAGTTCGGAGTAAATAAGGTATTTATAATGGATTCAAGATCCCAATGAAATACCCAAAACTATATTTTATTAAACAAAATCCTTTTTGTAGATATTTTCACAAATTGAGTTTGAATTTTGAAACAAAATAATAATTTGCCATGTCAACATTAAATGCTACCATGTCAGCATTAAATGCTACGACGGCTTATCTTACCCACGCGCCCACTCACTTTTTATTTTCCCAACACAAACAGTTGTCAAGTACTAAAATAGCTTTAAACATGTCAGATCACGATATCAAGTGGTTTAAAACACTCGAGTACCATCACGTGTCACAAATATTGACCAAGTATTTCTAACGTTATAAAAATTAAGACAAGACTGAACCTGGTAACTGGAGGATC
>CM067174.1:70962903-70996347 GCA_034093135.1 Erigeron breviscapus | reverse complement strand
TCAATTGTATATATCCACTCATTTATGTAAACTTTACCTAATTATACCTTACTATACCGATAGTCTAATCTGGGGGGCCATTGATTGTCATTGGTTTGTTTGGATGGTTTGGGAGAGCTTCAATGGGTTGTCGGTTGGAATATTTTTGGTCTATGGGAATGTGTTGGATTGTTCAAAAGGAAGTAAGTGCGTTTGACATGTTCATCATTGTAAGAGGGTGCCTACTAATTAATTAAAAAAAGTACTTCTCATTTCTATATGTCTAAAGAATTGTTGTATCATTTGGTTAGTGAATATAATTGAAGACTTGGTTGAATTGAAGTTGTTTGAAGTTGATACACCACAATGGTGTCGGGTTTTACTTGGTGCTTTTGGAGGTGTCTTAGCGGGATAACATCTTATGGGTTGTTGGCAATCAATGGTAAGGGTTTGATTAGACTATTTTGTGCATAACCTATCCTTTTGTTATTTCCTATTAACACTAACCTAAATTTCCCATACTCCATTGTAAATTTCCATTATATATACCTTAGCCTAACTATACAACCGTCCTATATGCCTATTTTGATGATGTACTTGGTGCTTACGCCATGTCGGTGGAGCTATGATCCTTGTTCAAGCCTATGGTAAGATATGCATCACGACCGCGCAATGAGTGATTATTCATATATATTCAACCCCAATTGTAAGTTCGTTGGAGTAGGATGATTTTGATAGGCTCATTTGTTTCACTTTTGCTTAGTCGTGTTATTGAGGCTTGTGGACTGTTCAGATATTGTCAAACATTTCGGGTTTTCATTTAAGATTAAAACTGTTTCACCCAACTTTTTGTCATTGACATCCTTGGTGTGGCTTCTTTTTGATACTCGTAAATTGTTTCTATAGTTTCATTGCCAAGGAATTTTTTTGCTTAATTTCCAGATTTGCTTGAGGACAAGCAATGCTCAAGTGTGGGGGGATTTGATGTGACCAATTTATATAGATCGCCTACATCATTATTGGCCTTTTTCGTATGTGTTTTGAGTCGATTTTGTATGCATTTGGCGCGTTTATGGTGTTTGTTAGTGGTTTCATGTTCTAAGCAGGTTACGTGTCCATTCGGTGCAATTTCGGATGAATTTAGGCCAAGAAGTTGATTCATATGTTCGAGAGTTGTTTTAATTGAAAGGATAGAAGATTTCAAGTCAAAGATACTGGTCAGAAGTTGTAGACTGCGCCGCAGTGGGAAGTACGTGTGTCCACTGCGCCGCAGTCGTGTGAAGGAAAAGGCACGTGGGTCAGAATATTGGGACTGCGCCGTAGTGGGGAGCTTATGTGGCCACTGCGCCGCAGTCAAGCTGAAGACAGACGAGCATTAGACCAGTGTCATTCCACTGTGCCGCAGTGGGGGCATCACTCGTCCACTGCGCCGCAGTCGTGTGAAGGAAAAGGCACGTGGGTCAGAATATTGGGACTGCGCCGCAGTGGGGAGCTTATGTGGCCACTGCGCCGCAGTCAAGCTGAAGACAGACGAGCATTAGACCAGTGTCATTCCACTGTGCCGCAGTGGGGGCATCACTCGTCCACTGCGCCGCAGTGGGATGACGGACCTGAGGGTTTTTGGCAGCTTTTTGCATCAGTTTTCAAGGAGTATAAAAGAAAAAAAAAACCCTATTTTCCCAGATATCAAGTTTTCTTTCTAAGAGCTGCACTTCAAGGAACACCTTCAAGGATCAAATCAAGATTTCATCATCTTCCGATTCATTGAAGATTCACGTGCACCCACTTAGATCGTATCTATTTCATTGTCTTGCAATTTCTATTTCTCAAACGATTGGTACATCATGTTCTTCCTTTATTTTGATTGTTATTTCAATTTAATCATGAGTGGCTAATCTTTTAATCATCCACCTTGATGAAACTAGACGAATGATGTAATTGCGATATGTTTTAATTCAAAGAGTTGATTTCAATTATCGTTGTGTCGAGATCTTGATGATTTAATTCTTTTATATATATTATTATGATATTGGTGGCATGTGTGTTCTTCGTTAGTGGTACTAGTTGGATACATATGTGATTTTCAAACGGTTGCTTGTCTATGAGCAATTATCACTAGTTCATGGTATGATAGTGAATGTCATTTTAATAAAAGGAATCATTTTGTCAACGTGTTTAGAAACGGTTGGTGGTACCACGTTTTAATTCACATAGGCACAATTGTTAATTGGATAATCAAGTAAACTAATTGTTGGTAAGGTTGTCTAGGCATTGGTGGTACCGGCTTGGGTAATTAAACTAGCAACTTAGGTGTTTGGGTGATTTGTGAGCGGTTGGTGGTACCACGCGAGCATTTTATCCTTTCACGATTATCTTGTCAACTCTAAATGAATTTGGTCTTAATTGAATGCAATCATGTTTGAAGTCTAGCGAATTCAAGGTGGATGATCTTTACTATTATTGTTTGAAGCTTTTCTTTACTTTTAAGTGTTTTGTCTTTTAAATTTACTTTAATTTAATTGTCAAAGTGTGATTCAAAGTGTTCCACCCTGTTTTCCAAACTACTTTATTAGACAATTGATTCAAACCAATCCCCGTGAACGAACCTGGACTTACTTTGTAACTATATTGCATACGATCGGGTCCACTGCCCGATAGTGTGTAGTAGTGAGTTTCGAGGTACTTCTAGTTTTAAATTTTAAACTCGATTTAGCACATCAGCAACCCGTGGTGGTGGAAGAAGAAGAGGCACCGGTAATGCAAGACAAAATGTCCCAATGTTCAATCAACACGAAGTGTATCGTCAAGGGTGCACTTTCAAAGACTTTAAGAGTTGTGGAGCCCCGGAGTTTGATGGGAGTGGGGGTCCCACGGCATGTATAAGGTGGTTTGAAGATATTGAGGCGGTAATTGCTACGAGCCATTGTACCTATGATGATCAAGTTACCTATTCAACCGGCATGTTCAAGGGTGATGCTTTGAGTTGGTGGAACAAAGAAACGGGTGCGAACAATTCTATACCTTGGGACCAATTCAAGATTTTGGTGAAAGAGAGATTTTGTCCTCCCTATGAGCTCCAAACTCTAACATTGGAGTTCATTCAACTCCAAATGAATGGGGCGGATTATAAGGGGTACATTCGGCGATTCCAAGATTTGTCAACTCTTATTCCACACTTAGTGTCTCCCGAGCCTCGAGCTATTGAGAAATTTGTCATGGGCTTGACTCCACAAGTCCGACACTTGGTGAATAATATCATGCCTACTACCTTGACGGAAGCCATTAACCGAGCCGGTAGTGTTACCGAGGATTTACTAAGAAGTGGTGAGTTGAGCAAGGCGCCAACAAAGAACAAAGATGTACCGGAGTCTAGTGGGGTAAAGAAAATGGGTAGGTTTGACCCCAAACGCCCTAATAAAGGAAAAGTGTTTGCGGTGGTTGAGCCGACAAAGAAGGTTTATGTGGGTCCTCATCCACTTTGTAATAGATGCTCCCGACATCATGCTCCCACCACTCCTTGTGGGACATGTTATAATTGCAATCAAACCGGTCATCTTGCTAGAGATTGTAGGGCCCCGAGGGTGGCTCCTACGCATGCGGTTCCTCTCCAAGCCCTTCCTCTCCAAGCTAACAATCAAAGGGGCCAACGGGGAGCTTGTTATGAATGTGGAAGCACAAATAATTATCGTAATACTTGTCCCCAATGGGTGGGACAAAATGTTCAAGTGGCGGTTCATCCCAATCAACTTCAAATCGCCGGTCCTAACCAAAACCGTGGCCAACAAGGCCATCAAGTGCAACCTCGGGGGAGAGCCTTTGAGGTGATTGCCAATGAGGCTCGTAACGATCCAAATGTGGTGGCAGGTATGTTTCTTCTTAACGGTCATTATGCCACGGTGTTATTTGATTCCGGAGCCGATTATAGCTTCGTGTCCCATAGTTTTGTTCCTTTGATAGATGTTCATCCTTGTGCCTTAAATTATGTGCTTGATATTGAGATGGTCAATGGTGCTCTAACTAGACTTAGTCAAGTACTTCGTGATTGTATCTTGACTTTAAACGACGTCGAATTTTTCATTGATCTTATGCCTTTCGATATTGTAAGCTTTGACATCATTGTGGGTATGGATTGGATGACGGCGGTAAATGCGGTCATTGATTGTGGTGAAAGAGTGGTCAAAATACCATTGTCTAACGGTAAAGTTCTTAGAGTTCAAGGTGAAACATCCGATTCTTCTAGTTCCAAGGTTTTTAGTGCTACCGTTACAAAGGTAGATATGAAAACCGTTCCTATCGTTCGTGACTTTTCCGATGTCTTTCCGGATGATCTACCGGGTCTACCTCCGTCTCGTAAACTTGACTTTCGTATCAACTTAATTCCCAGAGCTGCGCCCGTGGCTAAATCTCCTTATAGACTTGCCTTTACGGAAATGTAAGAATTAGAATCTCAACTTAAAGAGCTTCAAGAAAAAGGGTTCATTCGTCCTAGTCAATCGCCTTGGGGAGCTCCTATTTTGTTTATGAAGAAAAAGGATGGGTCTTTTAGGATGTGTATCGACTACCGGGAATTGAACAAGCTCACGGTGAAGAACCGGTATCCACTTCCTAGAATCGATGACCTATTTGATCAATTGCAAGGTGCCAAATATTTCTCAAAAATCGATCTCCGTTCGGGCTATCATCAACTTAGAGTTCATGAAGATGACATACCAAAGACGGCGTTTTGTACAAGGTATGGCCATTTCGAATCTACCGTTATGCCGTTTGGGTTGACTAATGCACCGGCGGTGTTCATGGATTTGATGAACCGGGTGTGTCGACCGTACTTGGACAAGTCTGTCATTGTCTTTATTGATGACATACTTGTTTATTCAAAAACAAAGGAAGATCATGCCGAACATTTGCGCGAAGTGCTAGAATTGCTTAGAAAAGAGAAGTTGTATGCGAAATTTTCTAAGTGCGAGTTTTGGTTGGAAGAAGTTCATTTTCTTGGTCATGTGGTTAGCAAAGACAGGATTCATGTAGATCCTAGCAAGATTGAAGCGGTCAAGAATTGGAGACGACCCGAGACGCCATCCGAGATTCGCCAATTTCTTGGATTGGCGGGCTATTATCGAAGATTCATTGAAAATTTCTCCAAGATTGCACAACCACTCACTCTTTTGACTCAAAAAAGAGGAAGTTTGATTGGGGCGAGAAGCAAGAATTTGCCTTTCAAACACTCAAGGACATGTTGTGTGATGTACCTATCTTGAGTCTTCCGGATGGAATTGAGGATTTTGTGGTTTATTGTGATGCTTCGGGTCAAGGATTGGGGTGTGTACTTATGCAACGGGGTAAGGTCATTGCTTATGCCTCCCGTCAACTTAAAGTGCATGAGAAAAACTACCCCACTCATGATTTGGAATTGGGAGCGGTTGTTTTCGCTTTGAAGTGTTGGAGACACTACCTTTATGGCACCAAATGTGTGATCTACACCGATCATAAAAGTCTTCAACACATTTTTAATCAAAGTGAGTTGAATATGAGACAAAGAAGATGGCTCGAACTTTTTAGTGATTATGATTGCGATATTCGCTACCATCCGGGCAAAGCTAATGTTGTAGCTGATGCATTGAGTAGAAAGGAAAGAGTCAACCCGAGAAGAGTAAGAGTCATGAGTCTCACGGTGGGGCAAAGTTTTCGTGACCGGATCATAGAAGCTCAAGTACAAGCTACCTTACCGGAAAACTTTGGTAATAAAGGGTTAGATGGCATGGAGCAACAATTCGATAGGAAGGAAGACAATGGGTTATATCTAGTTGAAAGGCTTTGGGTTCCCATTTTTGGCAATTTGAGAACATTTCTTATGAATGAAGCTCACAAGTCGGCTTATTCGGTCCATCCGGGCTCGGATAAGATGTACTTTGATATGAAGGACTTTTATTGGTGGCCGGGAATGAAGCGTGATGTGGCCAAATATGTGAGTGAGTGCCTTACTTGCTTACAAGTGAAAGCCGATCATAAGAAGCCACCCGGTTTATTGGTGCAACCGGTGACACCGGAATGGAAATGGGAACGGATTGCAATGGACTTCATCACGAAGTTACCGAAGACAAGAAGTGGTCGTGATACTATATGGGTGATTGTGGATCGGTTGACAAAGTCGGCTCACTTCTTAGCCATTCGTGAGACCGATAAGTTTGACACCATGGCGCGCTTGTACATTAAAGAAGTGGTGTCTAAGCATGGAGTTCCGGTTTCTATCATCTCGGATAGAGATACCCGGTATAACTCAAATTTTTGGAAAGCCTTTCAACGAGGAATGGGTACTCAACTTGACATGAGTAAGGCATTTCATCCTCAAACGAATGGACAAACCGAGAGAACCATTCAAACGCTTGAGGACATGTTGAGGGCTTGTGCTATTGACTTTGGTGGAAGTTGGGAAGATCATTTACCATTACTGGAGTTCTCGTATAATAATAGTTATCATGCGAGCATCCAAATGGCTCCATTTAGGGCACTTTATGGTAGAAAGTGTCGTTCTCCACTCGCCTGGGCGGAGATTGGTGAAAGCCAACTTATTGGGCCGAAAATAGTAGTTGAGACGACAAAGGTGATTTCTCAAATTAAGGAGAGATTACAATTGGCCTGTGAGAGACAAAAGAAATACGCCGATGTGAGGCGTAGACCTTTGGAGTTAAATGTTGGTGATCATGTGCTTTTGAAAGTCTCCCCATGGAAAGGTGTTGTCCGTTTTGTAAAAAGAGGCAAGCTTGGACCAAGATACATTGGGCCTTTTGAGATAATTGAACAGGTGGGCAAAGTGGCATATCGTTTAAAGCTACCTCAAGAACTTAGTGGTGTGCATGACGTGTTTCATATTTGTAACTTAAGAAAGTGCTTGGCGGATCCTACACTACATGTGCCTATGAACGAGATTCAAGTGGACAAAAAGCTCAATTTCGTTGAAGAGCCGGTAGAGATATTAGAATGTGAGGTCAAGATATTGCAGAACAAGCGTTACACGATAGTCAAAGTCCGATGGCATGCTAGGCGTGGAGCCGAATTCACTTGGGAGCGGGAAGACTTTATGAGGTCTAAATACCCGCATTTGTTTAGTGACTAGGGTTCCATCGAATTTCGGGACGAAATTCCTCTAACGGGGGAATGATGTAACATTTATGAAATTTGACTTGTTGACCACGCGTACAATGTGACTAACTATTTGGTTAATTATATATTTCGAGTACAATTTGGGGTTCAATTAAGTGCAATGTGTTCATATATAAATTTACCATTCAATTTGAGACTTATATGCTAGACGAGGCCATATGATTGTTGATGATATACCATATACGGAGCTTTACCTCCGTATAAAAGACTGGATACAAAGGACTCTTCGTAAGCAGCGAAAGTACTAATCAATTATACCAAGCAGACCTATCCGTAGTCGAAGCTACGATGTATACCTCCGTAATTCCGGAGCTCTCAAGACAATAAGGAACGGATACATATAAATCTATCCCATACTTATCCGACCTCCCCATAAGGGAATGAAATCAGACGTTCCTATAAACTAGGACACGGCCTAAAGAGTCCTAGATATATTTTCCTTACTTAGAATATATCACGAAAAAGGGAGAGATTTACCCTAAATCTCTATCCTCCTCTCCAAAGCTTTTACCCTCTATATAAAGAAGAGATGCCATACGGCAAATCATTCATTCACCATCATTCGATATACTAAAACCCTAATCACTGATACACCCGACCTCCATAAACAAATCCTCAGCCTCCTTAACGGTTGAGAGTTAACAATCATAGGCGTAAAGCGGCCTACGGCCCTCTGACCGGAAGGGAATCGCCAACAAACACCCAAAACCCCACTCATATCTTCGGTTGAACCATAGTGCGATTATTTGGTCAATCAAATTGGCGCCATCCGTGGGACCCCTACTCCAAAAATCGAATCCAACCATGATTAAAACAAGAAGCATTATGTCAAACCTTAATCCCCCTCCGAAACAATACAAGTCAGATACTGCCTGTGACCAAGGAAAAGACGGTGATGAAATCCTCTTGGTCGGGAGGATTAGCTCCCCAGATGAGCAAGAAACCAAAAGCAGCCACCAATTGCAAGATGACCAGATGGCAGGTCAGCCGGCCTGCCAGATAATGGCATTAAGCAAGTCAGCAGACCGCATCTTCGATATAAAGGAGGGTAGCACCAAAAGAAGTCCAGTCCCAGATCCGAAGGAGGATGCTGTACCGCACCTTGTGTGCACCGTATAAAGTGACCCACTGTCGGTGACACAGGAACTCCAGAAAGAAGATGAAGACCAGGCTCAAAATAGCGGAGACGGTCCCATAGCAGCAGACAAGGACATGCAAGAGTCAGCTGGAAAGGATCTGGGTGAGAAAAAGGAGACAGGAGATCCCAGAACAGCAAAAAGTCCAATGCAAGCATACCCGTTGTACCCAATTTATCAGGGAACCTCCGTAGGGATTATGGCAGGGCCATGCAGACAACGCTTGGACCAGAGACGTACCTATCGCCAGGAACACATCCATCGTACTTCTACGGAGGATATTTTTATCCGTACGGAGGGCCGCAGATCCAGTACATGGGAACACCACCCTTTGAGGGAAGCTACCCAGGAAACATGCAGGCATCATGGTATTACCCATATGGGATTATGACCCCCCAGTATCTTAAGGCAAGCCCAACAACCGGAGTCGAAAAGGACAAGGTTGAAGAAAAAGGAGCAGAGTCTAAATACAAAGGGTCATGCCTACAGTTCGTAAGGGATTTACGCCAACACATACCTCCGGTAAAGATACTGGAAATCCAAGAACTACCCTGGTACGATGGTACCTCCGATGTCGATGAGTTCCTCAAGAATGTTGACGAAGCGGCAAAGATAGAAGGATGGAATGGTCCGGCGATCTGCCATGTCATTCTCTACCTTCTACATGGAAAAACAAAGAGATGGCTTGAAAGCCTACCTGAAGAAAGTATACAAAGTGATAAAGATAAAGTAGGAAGAAGAAGAAGAGGCAGAAGACTTCTTGAAGCGATTTGGGGACAGCACTCGAAACCTGGTGCACATATCAGAAGATGAAAGGATATCCGGAGCCATACACGGCCTCCGATCGAAGGAATTAATACGGCATTTATGCCTCAGCAAGCCAAAAAGCTATGCAGAACTGGTAGATACGTTCCATGAGTGGAAAAGTGCAGAAGAAATAGCGGAGAAAGCCATGGCTAAATGGAAAACGATGATAAAGAAGAATGGGAAGCCAACCGAGACAATCGAGGACGTAGCAGTGGACGAATTCTACCCCACATACAGTAGGACCCACATCTACAAAAGAACAATTAATAACCTCCAGAAAACTCCGTCGGAAATCCTGTCATCCGAGGAGATAGCAAAAACATTTGTCAGACCACTGCCGTTATCCGGAAGAGGAACCAAAAACCTAGATAAATTATGTTGTTTTCACAACGGATATGGGCACAGTACAGATTACTACAGAGAGTTATTAAGGCAGGTAGACAACGCGGAAAGAGAAAACAAGCTAGTACATCTAGTGAAAAGAAGCAGACCAAGCTTCGAAGAAGTTGAACCGGAAGAGCACCGGAGGAGGATACTATCGAATACCTTGATCCGGAAGGGTCCGCAACATTATCACTTCGGTGAACTAGATGACAAAGCATCGATAGACCCGGTGCTAATAAAAGTAAACATAGGCAGTGTATGCCTGAGGAACACACAAGTGAATACAGGAAGTGGACGAGACATAATCTACGAGAAAGGTTTTCTCCGACTACCAAAGAAACTACGAGAAACAATTACCCCACTGGATACAGATGTGGTAGGGTTCGCCAGTGAGCGCATCCGCCCTTTGGGAGAAATATGGCTGGACGCCACTATCGGAGGATTCCCCTGGCGAAGAACCGCAAAAATTTTGGCAGTCGTAATAAAGGCAAACTCGCCCTATGATATGCTACTGGGCAGAGAAGGAATGAGGAAATTCCACATGATAGCATCCACGATACACGGTTGCGTTCAGTACAAATCTCACGGAGGGATGCAAACACTGCTCTCTTCATTCACCAAGGATACAAAAGGTGAGAGCTCCGTACCGTGGCACAAACGCAACAGAAGAATAATTCAAAAAGGACCCAGAGGACAACTGGAAACCGCAGCAGAAGGATCCTTCGAGGAAGAAAAGACAGACAACTTCGGACCAGTAGAGGATGCAGAAATCCATACAACAAAGACTCCGACAGGCATTAAGACCGGTTGGAGCATAATTCGCCCCCGGGATAAGCCAAATTAACGGAGCAAACAGGGCAGCACAAAAGTAGCAGCTAGGAACAATACAAAATTATTTTTTTTGTAAAATCCTCCTGCCATGTACTTATAAGCTCCCGCAAAATTATAAAACGATCGTAATAATTCCATAAATGCGCATAAAATTTTTTTCAACTTTTGAATTGTTAAGGGGACGCCCATAAGACTTTTCAAACACAATCATGAGGTAATAACCCATGAGTATAATGCATAAGCCACTCCTTCCTTATGATTGTAGTGCATAAGCATTAATGCATAAGACATTCTTTTAGAGAATGTATAAGCATAACCAAAACAAAAGACATCACTTTCCAATGAAAGAATGTAGAATGATAATGGCGGCATAAACAGAGACAAGAAGCAAAAAAAGAAGAGCAAGTCATTTACAATGTAATGCTTAAGGCATCAAAAAATACATGTACAGAGTACAGAGGATCAAACAGTTTACATTCCCTGAGGCCTAATATTATACAGATCAGCCACCGAAGCATCGGGATTTGAAGAAATCTGCTGGATATAAGGAAAAGAAATCCTCCTTAAGGCCTCTTCAGCAGCAACGATCCTCTCCTCAGTACCAAGAAGCCTCTCCCTATTCCCAGCCAAGACAACCTGTCCACGACTCTCCATACAGAAAAGTAACAAAGCTCTTGAATCAGCCCAGTTAGCCTCGATCAGCTCATCAAGGCTCTGATCAAACTCAGGACTCGCCATCAACATCCGGAAGACATGAGGATTGACGCCAGAAATAACCTGACGCATGGAGTTCCTCGAATTTTCCAACTCCAACTCCAATCTACGGATCACTGCAGCAGTCCCGGCAGAAGTAAGAGTGGAAATCCTCTCATGAGCAGCATCCAAACTTTGCGTAGCAAGGGACAAAGCCTCCTGAGAATCAGCAAGCTCCTTTCACAAAGAATCAACCAAAGAAGAATCACCATTGGCAGACGGAGTAGCCCTCAGAGAAGCCAACTCTGCCCTGTGCCTCTGCAGATTCTCCTCCAGATAGTGCACTCTGGCACTACTAGCCGAACCAATCATACCAGCGGCAAACAGAGCCTGGTTAGTCATCTCAGCAAGCCTCTGACCAGGCATGGTTCTAAGGTGATCAGGAACCAGCATATCCAGACTCGTTCGGCAAAGCTGAGGATCTTGCAATTCACTCTGAAGAGGAACCCCTAAAAAATTACGAAGAATTGTAATAAGTAATATGAAAAGGGGAAAAACTACTGAAATATCCACGTAATATCCAGCCACTTACCAATTGTTGCTCCAGCCCCAGCTCCAGCTGTGGCAGCTCTAACTACAGTTGTAGTAGCTCCAGTTGTAGTAGCTCCAGTTTCATCAACTGGCTCTTTCCCAGGCCTCCGTCCGGGATCAGAAGTCCCAGCTAAATAAAGAAAAAGCATACAAATCAGATTTATGCGGACACAAATCACAAGAGTCAGGGAGAAACATGTACCTTGATCAGCATCAGAAACTGGATCAGTAGTAGTAACAACAACTTCATCTCTTATGGGAGAAGAATCAAGGATAATGACAGAAGGACTTGCAGCCATAGGGTCCGTTGAAGCAGATGGGCCACCCCTCATCCTCTGCCTCTTCGGAGGAGGCTCAGAAACATCTACACCAGCAAAAAGGGGACCCTCCCCATCCGAATGAGACAAAGGCCTTCTACCAACAACCATGCCTCGAGGATTTATGGTGACAGCCTCTCTAAGTGTCAACTCTGCAAACACAACGTAATGACATCAAAAGAAAGCAACATAATGCAATTGGCAAAAAAAAGCAGCAAAGAAGAATGGTACCTTCACAACACCATATCAAAACAGGCTGATCAGGAGAACCCTCCCATGACATGGTAATGCCACAAAGATACAGGATCACAAAGGGATAAGTGACCAACCCAAATGGAGACCTATGCACCTGACGGACCAACTCATTATCAAGAGTAACCCAGTCATGCACATTGCCCTCAAAAGACATCCCCGACACCAACCTACTCGTATCCAACAAACCTCTATATAGCGGATGAATGTATTCCTCGCTAAAAAACAAAAACCCAGGCCTCCAGTTTAACATATAAGAATCCCCTACATTAAAAAAAACCTACCAGGCCTCTCCTCCACCATAACCCAACCGTCATGAATACCAAACCTAAAGAAGTACCGAAAACACTTATCCTGGGCTCTACCTCATACGCACGACAAACAACGATAAACGACATTATCATAGTAATCGCTAAAGGATGCACCGTAGACAAATACAGATCGTGGAAATCAAGTAACCCTAATAATTAAGGGGACAAAGGAAACCTAAGATTACCACCGCAAAAGGGAGCGGTGTACATACCTATTGTTTGATCAAATAATCGCACTATGACTTAACCGGAGGTGTGAGTGGGTTTGGAGGTGTTTTGTTGGCGATTCCCTTCCGGTCAGAGGGTCGAAGTCCGTTTTACACCTATTGTTTGTTGATCCCAAGTCGTTTTGTGCGACTTAGGGTTTATGGGATAGTTTAGGGTTTTTTGCATGAATTCGGAGGTCGAATGTGAGTTATGTATTTAGAGAGAATTGTATATCCCCTGCCGTATGGCCTCCTCCTCTATTTATATAGAGGGTAAAAAACTTGGGGAAGAGGGTAAGAGAATTAGGGTAAATCTCTTCCTCTTTTGAGAATATCTTATTTCCTTCTTGAGGGGATTTGTGATAATCTCTTTACTAGATCATGTCCGAGGTATTTGGACTTAAGTATATTATTTTATTCGGATAATCATGGAAAGAATCTATATCCGATCTTCTTGACATGTTTTCTCTCGGAGCTGGGTATTGGTTACCTAGGGAGCTCCGGAACGATTATGTGAAACGGAGGTTGAGCTCCGTTCTGGGTTAAGTAATTTTACCTGTACGAAGGTGTCTTCGTGTCTGCTTCGGGTACGGAGCTAAAGCTCCGTATAGGGTATATCATCAAGCCCCCAGTCTGATGGGAGATTCTATCTGTAGAATATCGCATTAGACTTCAAAAAAGAAAAATAAAATAAATAAAAGCATACCTGCGTAACCTGGCTTCGAAAAAGCTATGGTTTTGGATGCTTCGTTTTTCTCCGGAGTTCTTTTATTGAGGGTAAAGTTGTAATTTTACCGTGCCGCGTATATATCCCATTAAGAGTTTAATTCGGACGCGCGTATCTCGAGGGAAAACTAATCGATGGTTAGGGTAGGTTATGCGCCGGTTTTTCAAACCATCCATCTTGTCTCCTATTTAATCTTTGTCGGCTCCGATTAAATATTTTTCTTCTTATTCATCTTGTCGCTCCCCCTTCCTACTCTGTGTAACACCCGTCGTTTAAAAATATGGGTTTTCAAAAACTTTTCACCTAACGGTGTTAAATTGCGGAAGTAAAGACTGTAAAAGTCAAAACCGATAGAAACTTTTCGGTTTCTGCATTTATTTGGTGTTACATGCCATATCAAACAATAGTTCAAATGAAAACCCAACGGTTGCCCAACATAAAACAACCGTTCACACATCACTACATAAATTCGACATTATATACGAAATGTAATGAATGTCTAAAGAAAGCATCGTCTAAGGGTAGCTAAGGCTCCTGCATTGCATCTACCCAAGCTCGCACGTCCTGCATCTAGTTTCCATCAAGCTAAACCTGAGGAAACAACCACATTAAGAAGCAAGTGTTAGCTATAAGAATAGCTAAGTAAGATAACACTTAATTTAAAAGCATTTGTCCAATTAAAACAATCTTCATTATTAGACAAGTTTTATTAGGCACAACACACATCACACGTTCACACATATACTGCATTTCAACTTCGTTTCAATTAGGATAATCATCCTAAATGTGCCTATCCTGCATTAGTTCACACATTGTCACACGTATCTTCGTTAACTGCATATAAGTGTGCCCTGCATCACACCCGACTGGATGATTAGTCAAAAGACTACTCATCTTACGTCGTTAAGGAATGGCAAGCCAATCCTTGAGTAATCCGTATATGTAAGTTGGTCAAACCCCTCGTATTACTCGCCCTGCGTTATAGAGACCACGTTGCGAGGAGCCACCCAAGCAACAACTGCATCTACGCACTTGCCCGGCTAAGGCTAGTACGGGTTAAGCTTAACACTTTTCACTGCATCTGTTTTATGAGCTCAATTTCACACATATAGATTGGGTCCCTGCATTCCCAAACATTCACACACATATAGTCTAGGTAACACACATTCCTAGACATTCACACACTTTAACTTCATTACGTTTGGATCCTTAAACGTGCAAGTGACATAGCAACCTAGCAAGTCTAGTAAACTAGGCGTACAGGTCAGGCATGCATATCACACATCAACTTCATTTCTATATATCATACATATCAAGATACTTCATTAAACTGCATAACTACATATTACATTAAGCAATACTGCATTACACTACAATAGGGACTGCATCTCAGGTCTCATGGTCAACTGCATAACCCATAATACCTCCCAAGTAACCCATATGCCCACATGCAATAATAAGGTACCGAATGGAAGTGTTTACGATTTGAAACCAGCTTTTAGTTGATCCCCCAGCGTGTCAAAGTAGTGTATCTTACCTGGTAGTAGTGTACGCGTGCAACCAAATAGCTAATAGTGCTTATCAGTAATCCCCGACACCTATCGTACATTAACATATAAAGTATAAGTCATTTAGGACCTTAAATGGACCCTCGTACGAACTTAAGACTGACTACGTAAAATTCCAGAATTACACCTTACGAAGATAACCTTCGTACGAACTTAAACTTCGTTCGATCTACTTTACGAAAATAGCTTCTTTACGAATTTAGTTGATCTGCTGAAGATAACCCAAAAATCATTCATACGAAGTTAATCTTCGTACGAACATAAACTTCGTTTAATACTTTACGAAAATGATTATAACTTGCGAAGATGATCTCTGAACGAATTTATATAACCAACGAAGATAGTTTACGAAATTAATCCTCTTTACGAACTTAATCTCAAATCCTTTTTACGAAGTTATCTACTCCTAACGAAGATAGCTCCAAACGAAGTCTATCTTCGTTCCGACGAACTTAGGCTCAGTTTTACTTCAAACGAACTTAAAATTCGTTTTCCAAACGAATTTAGATCCCACAAAACGAACTTAAAGTTCGTTGGACAACACCTGAACCCAGAAAACGAATTTAAGATCCAATTTCGACCAGAATTCACAAAACGGCTTCGTCCTTCAATTTTCCAGAAATCATTCGATTTAGGCTTCACCCAAAACATGTTTTCGACATCATTAAACATCTTTTGATCATCATGATCGACTACGGACTCGTTTAACATCACTTTCAATGTTAATTACCCAAAACACCACATAAACCCTAACTACTTGCATAATCCCTTTTTAATCAGATTTGTCCCATAATTAAACCACCTCTAAATCTGAAATACAAACAATAAATCAATGATTACCTGCTTGACTAAATGATCGATCAATTTACAACACCAAATCGTTTGATCAAATACTTGATTAGTTGCTTTAGGATTCAAGAAAGGATTAGAGAGACTTTGTGTGTGAGTTATTATTTGCTAATGGCTGCTAAATCAGCCCTAATTACACACATCAAATCCTTAAACCCGTTTTTAGATTTCAACCTATGTCAAAATCAGTCCCTGGACTTCTAAACCCTTCATTATTGGCCACAAACTGCATTATTGACCATATACAACATTAGTCCTTCATTAAAAGGCACTACATAGCCTTTAAGCGACATTAATCACACTTTTATTCGTCATTAAAATTTAGGCTTTTAAACCTAACTACTTTATCTACGTTAACCACACATAACTACATTCAAATATTAAGTAAAGACTTAACGACACCCCAAATTGACTTAACGGCATTAGTCAAACGTTAAATAAAAGTTCGGGATGTTACAAATACCTCCCCCTTAAGAGGATTCTGTCCCCGGAATCTCATCAGATAGGAACAACTCGGGATATTTCTCCTTCATTACTGCTTCAGTTTCCCAAGTCAAGCTTTCTCCATGATTATGCTTCCACTTTATCAAGACAAGTTCAATCACTTTTCGGCGTAACTTCTTTTGCTTTCTTCCAAGTATCGCTACCGGTTCGTCTACTATTCTCTTCATTGGGTCAATACTCACGTCTTTAATAGGAATCACACTTGACTCCTCAGCTAAACATTTCCTTAAGTAGGATACATGGAAGGTGTTGTGAATTCCATCCAATTCTGGAGGTAATTCCAACTGATATGCCACATCTTTAATGCGCTTCACCACTTTAAAAGGTCCAATGAAACGTGGACTCAACTTTCCCTTCTTTCCAAATCGGATAACTCCTTTCCAAGGTGATACTTTTAGCATCACTAAATCACCAACATTAAACTCAATCGGTCTCCTTTTCTTATCTGCATATGTTTTCTGCCTTTCTCTTGCCACACGTAAGGCTTCTTTAGCTACATTAACCTTTTCAGAGGTAATTTCAATAATTTCGGGACCGGTCAACTGCTTTTCACCGGGCTCCATCCAACAACTTGGAGTCCTACATCTCCTTCCATATAACATTTCAAATGGTGGCATCCCAATACTTGCATGGTGACTATTATTATAAGCAAATTCAATCAACTTCAAGTGTTCATCCCATGCTCCACCGTATTCAAGTACACACGTTCTCAACATATCCTCCAAGGTTTGAATGGTTCTCTCACTTTGCCCATCGGTTTGGGGATGATAGGCGGTACTCAAATTTATTCTACTACCCAACTCCCGTTGAAGACCCTTCCAAAAGTTTGACACAAACCTCGAGTCTCGATCCGAAACAATAGATAACGGGACTCCATGTTTCGCAACTACTTCATCAATGTACAACTTTGCCATCTTCGTTAAAGGCACATCTTGTCGGGTAGCTAGAAAATGAGCACTCTTCGTCAATCTATCTACAATCACCCAAATCATATCATTCCCTTTCGGAGTTTTCGGTAGCTTCGTTACAAAGTCCATCGTGATATGATCCCATTTCCACTCGGGAACGTCTAATTGATGCAACAAACCATACGGCTTTTTATGGTCCGTTTTCACACGTGCACATGTCAAACACTTTGCTACAAAATGAGCTACTTCACCTTTAATATCCGGCCACCAATAAATCGGCTTCAAATCTGCATACATTTTGGTGACACCGGGATGCATCGAATACCTACTTCTATGGACCTCTTCAAGGATCAACTCCCGGTTACCACCAAGCAGTGGCACCCAAATACGACCCTTGTATGTTTTAAACCCATGGCTATTAGTCTCCATCACAAGTCGTTTCTTCTTCCCAATACTCTCTTTATCAATATTATCCTTCATTAATGCCATCTCTTGTGCTTCTTTAATTCGATCTAATAGACCCGACTTGGCCTGAACTTGCATGCTCATCAACTTACAAGAAGAGCTTTGCACTTTCCTACTTAGTGCATCCGCCACTACATTGGCTTTACCCGGATGGTATTTGATTTCACAATCATAGTCTTTAAGTAATTCCATCCACCTTCTTTGTCTCACATTCATCTCCTTTTGAGTAAACATATATTGTAAACTCTTATGGTCGGTGTAAAGTGTGCATTTAGTACCATATAAGTAATGTCTCCATAATTTCAATGCAAACACAACCGCCGCTAGCTCAAGATCATGGGTAGGGTAATTCTTCTCATGAGGCTTCAACTGACGTGAAGCATAGGCAATCACTTTGTCTCTCTGCATTAAGACACAACCCAAACCCGTAATAGAAGCATCGCTATATACCACTAAATCATCAGTACCTTCAGGCAAGGCAAGGATAGGAGCTTCACACAACTTCTTTTTCAACGTTTGGAATGCATTTTCCTGCTTTTCAGTCCACTCGTACTTCACACCCTTCTTTGTTAATTCCGTCATAGGCTTGGCTATTCGGGAAAAATCCTGAATAAACCTTCTATAATACCCAGCCAAACCAAGAAAACTCTTAATCTCGGTAGGAGTCTTTGGTTGCTCCCACTTTGAAACAGCTTCAATCTTTGAAAAATACGAAGCACCATGTAGTTGATCAAAAAGATCATCAATTCTCGGGAGAGGATACTTATTCTTGACCGTTCGTTTGTTCAACTCACGGTAGTCAATACACATGCGCATTGATCCATCCTTCTTCTTAACAAAGAGAACCGGAGCTCCCCAAGGCGAGGAACTAGGTTGTATGAACCCCTTGTCAAGTAACTCCTGTAGTTGCGTCATTAATTCCTTCATTTCGGTAGGAGCTAATCGGTAAGGTGCTTTAGCAACGGGTGTAGCACCAGGAATAAGATCTATCTGAAAAGTAACTTCACGATCGGGAGGAATACCGGGTAGATCATCGGGAAACACATCGGGGAAATTGGATACTACCTCAACACTAGCGATTGGAGACTTCTCTTTTCTTGCATTTATGACATAAGCCAAGAAATGGCTCTTGTTTTTCCTTATACTTTTAATAGCTTTCATCATACTAATAATCTTTATTCCTCCTCTCTTCTTGTCTCCATACACCGTTATCACTTTACCCTCGGATATAGGCAATCGAATTATCTTTTGGGAACATAAAATACTAGCTTCATTTCTAGCCAACCAATCCATACCAATCACTACATCAAAACCACCTAAGGTAGTAGGTAATAGTTGGACTGGAAAAGAACGACCTTCAATCTCAATGTCACAATCGTCATATCCCACACGTATATTATTAACCGTACCATTAGCAATTTCTACCTCTAATGAACAATCTAAGGGAGTAGTGACTCTTTCTAGCTTAGGAGCAAATAATGTGGACACAAACGACCTATTTGCACCTGAATCAAATAAAACAGAGGCAAGCTTTGAATTAACAAGGAAAGTACCACTTACCACTTCATCGTTGTTCCTTGCGTCATCAACCGTCATTTGAAGAGCTCTCACTTTTGTTGCTGTCGTGGCGGTCTTCTTTCCAGCATTCTTCATCTGTGGACAATCGGCAATGAGATGACCCGTTTCTTGGCACTTGTAGCAACGAGTCTTGTCCCTACATTCAGTGGCAAGATGTCCCGACTTCCCACACTTATGGCACCTTCTTGTCTTGTCGGTACAATGCCCTTCATGAATTGTCTTGCAAAATGTACACCATGAACCATTCTTCTTTTTATCCTTGTCACCACTCGAACTACCACTTCCACGGAACTTCTTATTATTATTGTTATTGGAAGACCAATTTGACCTTCTTTTAAACCCCGGCTTCTTATCATCACTCTTCTCAACCTTCTTGTCTTGTCGGTACAATGCCCTTCATGAATTGTCTTGCAAAATGTACACCATGAACCATTCTTCTTTTTATCCTTGTCACCACTCGAACTACCACTTCCACGGAACTTCTTATTATTATTGTTATTGGAAGACCAATTTGACCTTCTTTTAAACCCCGGCTTCTTATCATCACTCTTCTCAACCTTCTTGTCCGAAGCGAAATCATCGTCAAGCTTCTTAGACTCCTTGATAGCTTCAGTCAGAGTCTTGTGCTGCCTGCAGATACCTCGATAACTCGGAGGCAAACCATCAACATAGCAAGCAACCTGATCTGCATCAGTACGGAATAAATGACCCACGAACTTCATCTTCTCCATGAAGGAACGAGCATACCCGTTGACCTTTCCGACTTCAGCCGTCAAGGCACGAAACTCCTTTTCCATCTTACGCTGCTCATGAACCCCAATATATTCCTCAATGAATTTCTGCTTAAAGTTAGCCCACGAGATAGCAGATACCATAGCTGGAGTCATCGAAATAGTAATGCTCTTCCACCAGTCCCGAGCACCTTCTTTCAACATCCTACTAGCACACAACACTTTCTTATCCTCGGGACAATCACAAGCTTCAAAAACCATCTCAGTATCATCAAGCCATTCCATGCAACCTACTGCATTAAGTGTTCCATAGAATTTCTGAGCTCCACACTTCTGGAAACTTTCAAACTTGAATCGAGGGGCGTGAACATCATTAGGAGGAACCACATTAACATTAGCATGGGGAATAACAACATCATCGACCGGTGGCTCAGTGTGGTGAGAAGGCACAGAGTGACTGTTATCAGTTCCTTCTGCGTTAGCTGCCAACGCCTGATTCAACTGTTCTTGCGTTTGGGCCAACTGGGCCTGAAGAGTTAGCACAAGATTATACATCTCCGTCTGATCGGGAATCTGATCCACCACTACATCGTTAACTCTCGGAGGATTGCCAGGTGGTGGAGGCATCGGACCCAATGAGCCTGGTTGATTAACACGGCGGGGGTTCACACAATTCACATTAGCATTAGCAGCAGCATTAGTAGCATTAGAAGCACCTGCACCCGGATGGACCGGTGGAGTAACGCTAGCAGTAGCTCCGTCGCGTTGGATGTTGCGGTTGCGAGTGTTAACCATTTTCCTTCAATAAAATGGTGGAGTCGATAAGCGCAAAATAAAACAAAAAAGCTCGTCGAGATAAGGCTAAAACATATCATCGTAACGTAAACATCTCGTAAGCCCTATCACACTCGCACTCATCCCAACCCATCCTACATCACGTGTCATCTCTAGCTAAGGCATCCTACGAGTACCTAGCATGCACACCTTAAGTTTAAGTCCAAATCCTATGGTCAATAGGCCTTGGTTCACTTAAACTACTTCTCTGATACCAACTTGTAACACCCGTCGTTTAAAAATATGGGTTTTCAAAAACTTTTCACCTAACGGTGTTAAATTGCGGAAGTAAAGACTGTAAAAGTCAAAACCGATAGAAACTTTTCGGTTTCTGCATTTATTTGGTGTTACATGCCATATCAAACAATAGTTCAAATGAAAACCCAACGGTTGCCCAACATAAAACAACCGTTCACACATCACTACATAAATTCGACATTAATACGAAATGTAATGAATGTCTAAAGAAAGCATCGTCTAAGGGTAGCTAAGGCTCCTGCATTGCATCTACCCAAGCTCGCACGTCCTGCATCTAGTTTCCATCAAGCTAAACCTGAGGAAACAACCACATTAAGAAGCAAGTGTTAGCTATAAGAATAGCTAAGTAAGATAACACTTAATTTAAAAGCATTTGTCCAATTAAAACAATCTTCATTATTAGACAAGTTTTATTAGGCACAACACACATCACACGTTCACACATATACTGCATTTCAACTTCGTTTCAATTAGGATAATCATCCTAAATGTGCCTATCCTGCATTAGTTCACACATTGTCACACGTATCTTCGTTAACTGCATATAAGTGTGCCCTGCATCACACCCGACTGGATGATTAGTCAAAAGACTACTCATCTTACGTCGTTAAGGAATGGCAAGCCAATCCTTGAGTAATCCGTATATGTAAGTTGGTCAAACCCCTCGTATTACTCGCCCTGCGTTATAGAGACCACGTTGCGAGGAGCCACCCAAGCAACAACTGCATCTACGCACTTGCCCGGCTAAGGCTAGTACGGGTTAAGCTTAACACTTTTCACTGCATCTGTTTTATGAGCTCAATTTCACACATATAGATTGGGTCCCTGCATTCCCAAACATTCACACACATATAGTCTAGGTAACACACATTCCTAGACATTCACACACTTTAACTTCATTACGTTTGGATCCTTAAACGTGCAAGTGACATAGCAACCTAGCAAGTCTAGTGAACTAGGTGTACAGGTCAAGCATGCATATCACACATCAACTTCATTTCTATATATCATACATATCAAGATACTTCATTAAAATGCACTACATAGCCTTTAAGCGACATTAATCACACTTTTATTCGTCATTAAAATTTAGGCTTTTAAACCTAACTACTTGCATAATCCCTTTTTAATCAGATTTGTCCCATAATTAAACCACCTCTAAATCTGAAATACAAACAATAAATCAATGATTACCTGCTTGACTAAATGATCGATCAATTTACAACACCAAATCGTTTGATCAAATACTTGATTAGTTGCTTTAGGATTCAAGAAAGGATTAGAGAGACTTTGTGTGTGAGTTATTATTTGCTAATGGCTGCTAAATCAGCCCTAATTACACACATCAAATCCTTAAACCCGTTTTTAGATTTCAACCTATGTCAAAATCAGTCCCTGGACTTCTAAACCCTTCATTATTGGCCACAAACTGCATTATTGACCATATACAACATTAGTCCTTCATTAAAAGGCACTACATAGCCTTTAAGCGACATTAATCACACTTTTATTCGTCATTAAAATTTAGGCTTTTAAACCTAACTACTTTATCTACGTTAACCACACATAACTACATTCAAATATTAAGTAAAGACTTAACGACACCCCAAATTGACTTAACGGCATTAGTCAAACGTTAAATAAAAGTTCGGGATGTTACACTCTGCATTCTTCATTATTCGCTTCTCTCGTGCAATCTTCTTCGTATGGATCATGATTATTTTCGCATCATCAGTACCACATATTCGGAGATGACGGAAGACGATGTCGCGTGGTTTCGCCGGTGCTTCTGCCGCCATATAGGATCCTAAAAAAAAAAAAAAAAAAAAAAAAAAAAAAAAAAAAAAAAAAAAAAAAAAAAAAAAAAAAAAAAAAAAAAAAAAAAAAAAAAAAAAAAAAAAAAAAAAAAAAAAAAAAAAAAAAAAAAAAAAAAAAAAAAAAAAAAAAAAAAAAAAAAAAAAAAAAAAAAAAAAAAAAAAAAAAAAAAAAAAAAAAAAAAAAAAAAAAAAAAAAAAAAAAAAAAAAAAAAAAAAAAAAAAAAAAAAAAAAAAAAAAAAAAAAAAAAAAAAAAAAAAAAAAAAAAAAAAAAAAAAAAAAAAAAAAAAAAAAAAAAAAAAAAAAAAAAAAAAAAAAAAAAAAAAAAAAAAAAAAAAAAAAAAAAAAAAAAAAAAAAAAAAAAAAAAAAAAAAAAAAAAAAAAAAAAAAAAAAAAAAAAAAAAAAAAAAAAAAAAAAAAAAAAAAAAAAAAAAAAAAAAAAAAAAAAAAAAAAAAAAAAAAAAAAAAAAAAAAAAAAAAAAAAAAAAAAAAAAAAAAAAAAAAAAAAAAAAAAAAAAAAAAAAAAAAAAAAAAAAAAAAAAAAAAAAAAAAAAAAAAAAAAAAAAAAAAAAAAAAAAAAAAAAAAAAAAAAAAAAAAAAAAAAAAAAAAAAAAAAAAAAAAAAAAAAAAAAAAAAAAAAAAAAAAAAAAAAAAAAAAAAAAAAAAAAAAAAAAAAAAAAAAAAAAAAAAAAAAAAAAAAAAAAAAAAAAAAAAAAAAAAAAAAAAAAAAAAAAAAAAAAAAAAAAAAAAAAAAAAAAAAAAAAAAAAAAAAAAAAAAAAAAAAAAAAAAAAAAAAAAAAAAAAAAAAAAAAAAAAAAAAAAAAAAAAAAAAAAAAAAAAAAAAAAAAAAAAAAAAAAAAAAAAAAAAAAAAAAAAAAAAAAAAAAAAAAAAAAAAAAAAAAAAAAAAAAAAAAAAAAAAAAAAAAAAAAAAAAAAAAAAAAAAAAAAAAAAAAAAAAAAAAAAAAAAAAAAAAAAAAAAAAAAAAAAAAAAAAAAAAAAAAAAAAAAAAAAAAAAAAAAAAAAAAAAAAAAAAAAAAAAAAAAAAAAAAAAAAAAAAAAAAAAAAAAAAAAAAAAAAAAAAAAAAAAAAAAAAAAAAAAAAAAAAAAAAAAAAAAAAAAAAAAAAAAAAAAAAAAAAAAAAAAAAAAAAAAAAAAAAAAAAAAAAAAAAAAAAAAAAAAAAAAAAAAAAAAAAAAAAAAAAAAAAAAAAAAAAAAAAAAAAAAAAAAAAAAAAAAAAAAAAAAAAAAAAAAAAAAAAAAAAAAAAAAAAAAAAAAAAAAAAAAAAAAAAAAAAAAAAAAAAAAAAAAAAAAAAAAAAAAAAAAAAAAAAAAAAAAAAAAAAAAAAAAAAAAAAAAAAAAAAAAAAAAAAAAAAAAAAAAAAAAAAAAAAAAAAAAAAAAAAAAAAAAAAAAAAAAAAAAAAAAAAAAAAAAAAAAAAAAAAAAAAAAAAAAAAAAAAAAAAAAAAAAAAAAAAAAAAAAAAAAAAAAAAAAAAAAAAAAAAAAAAAAAAAAAAAAAAAAAAAAAAAAAAAAAAAAAAAAAAAAAAAAAAAAAAAAAAAAAAAAAAAAAAAAAAAAAAAAAAAAAAAAAAAAAAAAAAAAAAAAAAAAAAAAAAAAAAAAAAAAAAAAAAAAAAAAAAAAAAAAAAAAAAAAAAAAAAAAAAAAAAAAAAAAAAAAAAAAAAAAAAAAAAAAAAAAAAAAAAAAAAAAAAAAAAAAAAAAAAAAAAAAAAAAAAAAAAAAAAAAAAAAAAAAAAAAAAAAAAAAAAAAAAAAAAAAAAAAAAAAAAAAAAAAAAAAAAAAAAAAAAAAAAAAAAAAAAAAAAAAAAAAAAAAAAAAAAAAAAAAAAAAAAAAAAAAAAAAAAAAAAAAAAAAAAAAAAAAAAAAAAAAAAAAAAAAAAAAAAAAAAAAAGGTATGTGTTTCTCCCTGACTCTATCATTTGTGGTCGTATAAATCTGATTTGTATACCTTTTCCTTATTTAGCTGGGACTTCTGATCCCGGATGTAGGCCTGGGAAAGAGCCAGTTGATGAAACTGGAGCTACTACAACTGGAGCTACCACAACTGGAGCTACCACAACTGGAGCTACTACAACTGGAGCTACTACAACTGGAGCTACTACAACTGGAGCTACTACAACTGGAGCTACTACAACTGGAGCTACTACAACTGGAGCTACTACAACTGGAGCTACTACAACTGGAGCTACTACAACTGGAGCTACTACAACTGGAGCTACTACAACTGGAGCTACTACAACTGGAGCTACTACAACTGGAGCTACTACAACTGGAGCTACTACAACTGGAGCTACTACAACTGGAGCTACTACAACTGGAGCTACTACAACTGGAGCTACTACAACTGGAGCTACTACAACTGGAGCTACTACAACTGGAGCTACTACAACTGGAGCTACTACAACTGGAGCTACTACAACTGGAGCTACTACAACTGGAGCTACTACAACTGGAGCTACTACAACTGGAGCTACTACAACTGGAGCTACTACAACTGGAGCTACTACAACTGGAGCTACTACAACTGGAGCTACTACAACTGGAGCTACTACAACTGGAGCTACTACAACTGGAGCTACTACAACTGGAGCTACTACAACTGGAGCTACTACAACTGGAGCTACTACAACTGGAGCTACTACAACTGGAGCTACTACAACTGGAGCTACTACAACTGGAGCTACTACAACTGGAGCTACTACAACTGGAGCTACTACAACTGGAGCTACTACAACTGGAGCTACTACAACTGGAGCTACTACAACTGGAGCTACTACAACTGGAGCTACTACAACTGGAGCTACTACAACTGGAGCTACTACAACTGGAGCTACTACAACTGGAGCTACTACAACTGGAGCTACTACAACTGGAGCTACTACAACTGGAGCTACTACAACTGGAGCTACTACAACTGGAGCTACTACAACTGGAGCTACTACAACTGGAGCTACTACAACTGGAGCTACTACAACTGGAGCTACTACAACTGGAGCTACTACAACTGGAGCTACTACAACTGGAGCTACTACAACTGGAGCTACTACAACTGGAGCTACTACAACTGGAGCTACTACAACTGGAGCTACTACAACTGGAGCTACTACAACTGGAGCTACTACAACTGGAGCTACTACAACTGGAGCTACTACAACTGGAGCTACTACAACTGGAGCTACTACAACTGGAGCTACTACAACTGGAGCTACTACAACTGGAGCTACTACAACTGGAGCTACTACAACTGGAGCTACTACAACTGGAGCTACTACAACTGGAGCTACTACAACTGGAGCTACTACAACTGGAGCTACTACAACTGGAGCTACTACAACTGGAGCTACTACAACTGGAGCTACTACAACTGGAGCTACTACAACTGGAGCTACTACAACTGGAGCTACTACAACTGGAGCTACTACAACTGGAGCTACTACAACTGGAGCTACTACAACTGGAGCTACTACAACTGGAGCTACTACAACTGGAGCTACTACAACTGGAGCTACTACAACTGGAGCTACTACAACTGGAGCTACTACAACTGGAGCTACTACAACTGGAGCTACTACAACTGGAGCTACTACAACTGGAGCTACTACAACTGGAGCTACTACAACTGGAGCTACTACAACTGGAGCTACTACAACTGGAGCTACTACAACTGGAGCTACTACAACTGGAGCTACTACAACTGGAGCTACTACAACTGGAGCTACTACAACTGGAGCTACTACAACTGGAGCTACTACAACTGGAGCTACTACAACTGGAGCTACTACAACTGGAGCTACTACAACTGGAGCTACTACAACTGGAGCTACTACAACTGGAGCTACTACAACTGGAGCTACTACAACTGGAGCTACTACAACTGGAGCTACTACAACTGGAGCTACTACAACTGGAGCTACTACAACTGGAGCTACTACAACTGGAGCTACTACAACTGGAGCTACTACAACTGGAGCTACTACAACTGGAGCTACTACAACTGGAGCTACTACAACTGGAGCTACTACAACTGGAGCTACTACAACTGGAGCTACTACAACTGGAGCTACTACAACTGGAGCTACTACAACTGGAGCTACTACAACTGGAGCTACTACAACTGGAGCTACTACAACTGGAGCTACTACAACTGGAGCTACTACAACTGGAGCTACTACAACTGGAGCTACTACAACTGGAGCTACTACAACTGGAGCTACTACAACTGGAGCTACTACAACTGGAGCTACTACAACTGGAGCTACTACAACTGGAGCTACTACAACTGGAGCTACTACAACTGGAGCTACTACAACTGGAGCTACTACAACTGGAGCTACTACAACTGGAGCTACTACAACTGGAGCTACTACAACTGGAGCTACTACAACTGGAGCTACTACAACTGGAGCTACTACAACTGGAGCTACTACAACTGGAGCTACTACAACTGGAGCTACTACAACTGGAGCTACTACAACTGGAGCTACTACAACTGGAGCTACTACAACTGGAGCTACTACAACTGGAGCTACTACAACTGGAGCTACTACAACTGGAGCTACCACAACTGGAGCTACCTACAACTGGAGCTACTACAACTGGAGCTACTCTCTGTAGCTGACTTGTACAATATTAGGCCTCAAGGAATGTAGACTGTGTGATCCTCTGTACATGTACTTAGTTTGTGAATGACTTGCTTTTCTTCTCTTTTTCCCTTGCTTTGTTGTGTCGTCATTGCTTCGTTTATTGCACAGGGCTTGTCATTCATTTTTTAATGGGAGAATGATACCCCTTGTTTATGTTTTGCTTATACATTCTTAAGAAAATGTCTTATGCACTAATGCTTATGCACTACAATCATAAGAAGGGAGTGACTTATGCATTAGATTCATGGGTTATTACCTCATGATTGTTTGAAAAGTCTTATGGGCGTCCCCTTAACAATTCAAAATTTTAAGAATTTTTATGCGCATTTATGATATTATTACGATCGTTTATTTATTTGGGAGCTTGTAAGTACATGGCAGGAGGAAGTTACAAAATATTGTATTTTTCCTAGCTGCTACTTTTATGCTACCCTGTTTGCTCCGTTAGTTTGGCTTATCCCGAGGGCAAATTATGCTCCAACCGGTCTTAATGCCTTTCGGAGTCTTTGGTGTGCTGACTTCTGCGTCCTCCGCTTGTCCGGAGCTCTCTGCGATTTCTTCTTCGAAGGATCCTTTTGATGTATTTCCCAGCTGTCCTCTGGGCCCTTTCTGAATTATTCTCCTGTTGCGTTTGTACCACGGTACGGAGCTTTCTCCTTTTGTATCTGCGGTGAATGAAGAGAGTAGCGTTTGCATTCCTCCGTGAGATTTGTACTGCACACAACCGTGTATTGTGGACACTATCATATGAAATTTCCTCATCCCTTCTCTGCCCAGAAGCATGTCATAGGGCGAATTTGCTTTTATTACGACTGCCAAGATTTTAGAAGTTCTGCGCCAGGGGAATCCTCCGATGGTGGCATCCAGCCATATTTCTCCTAATGGGCGGACATGTTCACTGGCAAACCCTACCACTTCTGTATCCAGTGGCGTGAGTGTTTCCCGCAGTTTCTTTGGCAATCGGAGGAAACTTTTCTCATATATGATGTCTCTTCCGCTTCCCGTGTCCACTTGTGTGTTTCGCAGGCACACACTTCCTATGCTTACTTTTATTAGCACCGGGTCCACCGAACCTTGATGACAAGATCTCTGATGGAGTCTTTCGAAGGTTAGAAATTGTTCTTTTGTAGCTGTTGATCCTGTATACGGGAGAGGACTCTTCTGCTACTACATCTTTCGTTGTTTCAGTTTGTTTTCCGTTCTTCTTTATCATCGTTTTCCATTTAGCCATGGCCTTTTATGCTATCTCTTCCGCGCTTTTCCACTCATGGAATTTCTCAACCAAGGCTGAGTAACTGCTTGGCTTACCGAGACATAGATGTCGTATCAATTCTTTTGACCGGAGCCCATGTATGGCTCCCGATATTCTTTCTTCTTCGGACAGGCGCACCAGGTTTCGGGTGCTATCTCCGTATCGCTTCAGAAAATCTTCTGCCTCTTCGTCTTCTTCTTGTTTTATATCGTGCGCCCATAGGTGGGGGCCGAATTCTTCTTTCAATTGAGATTTAAAGTTTTCAGCATTATGTATGCTTTCTTCGGGTAGGCTCTCAAGCCACTCCCTGGTCTTCCCATGTAGGAGATAAAGGATGACATGGCAAACCACTGGACTGCTCCACCCCTCGGTCCAAGCCGCGTTGTCAACTTCTCTGAGGAAGGTGTCAACATCGGAGGTGTCGTCATACCAGGGCAGTTCCTGCATCTCTAGTATTTTTACCGGAGGTATGTGCTTGCGAAGGTCCCTTGTAAACTGCACACATGACCCTTTGTATTTAGGCTCCGATCCCTTATATTTAACCTTGTCTTTTTCGACTCCGGTCACAGGACTTGCCTGAAAATACTGTGGGTTCGGGACACCGTACGGATAATACCACGCATCCTGCGCGTTCCCTGGGTAACCCCCGCTGAAAGGTGGCGTTCCCACGTACTGGCTTTGCGGGGCTCTGTACGGGTAAAAGTATCCTCCGTAATAGAACGATGGGTATAAAGGCTGGTACGTCGCCGTCGGTACAAGATTCGTTGTTGCCATCCCTGCCGGAGATCCCTGATAGGTTGGGTATGGCAGGTAGGCTAACGTTGGATTTTTTAATGTACTGGTGCCGCTTTCATGCTTGCTCTTGGTCTCCTCCTTTTTATCAAGGTCTTTCGCAGATGGGTGTAGGTTGGTCTCGTTCTTTGTTGCGGGATTGCCTCCTTCTGCTTGAATCTGGTTTCTGTGTTCCTTTCCGTTCTCACACATAGTTGGTGGCGGAACGTCTGACACAGTATTGCCGAGGTATTGTACAACATCTCCTTCCGATCCAGGGGCCGCGCCCTCTTTATGGTTGCTTCCTTTTACACCTGGACTTGTTTCCCTATTCAATACAGTAGTCTGGCAAGTTTATCGGCCTACTGACCGGTCATCTGGGTATGGATGATTCTTCTGCGATTCTGAGGAGTCGGGTTGCTCGGCTGGGAGAATCCCATTGTCGCTTTTATTTTGATCACAGGTGATGCTTGACCCGTGCCGTCCTGGAAGGGAATCAGGATTTGACATAATGCTTTTTTTTATCGTGGCTGAGTTCGAACTTGAGAACAAGGTCCCACGGATGGCGCCAATTTGTTTGATCAAATAATCGCACTATGACTCAACCGGAGGTGTGAGTGGGTTTGGAGGTGTTTTGTTGGCGATTCCCTTCCGGTCAGAGGGTCGAAGACCGCTTTACGCCTATTGTTTGTTGATCCCAAGTCGTTTCGTGCGACTTAGGGTTTATGGGATAGTTTAGGGTTTTTTGCATGAATTCGGAGGTCGAATGTGAGTTATGTATTTAGAGAGAATTGTATATCCCCTGCCGTATGGCCTCCTCCTCTATTTATATAGAGGGTAAAAAACTTGGGGAAGAGGGTAAGAGAATTAGGGTAAATCTCTTCTCTTTTGAGAATATCTTATTTCCTTCTTGAGGGGATTTGTGATAATCTCTTTACTAGATCATGTCCAAGGTATTTGGACTTAAGTATATTATTTTATTTGGATAATCTTGGAAAGAATCTATATCCGATTTTCTTGACATGTTTTCTCTCGGAGCTGGGTATTTGTTACCTAGGGAGCTCCGGAACGATTATGTGAAATGGAGGTTGAGCTCTGTTCTGGGATCATTAAATGCATGCAACCATATTTGTACGGCACAAAATTCACTGGTGAATTTTGTTGCCTATAAATACAAAGTCATTTCTTTGAGAAAATTACTTTAAAGCATACATTTAGCATTAGAGTGAATTTGTCTAAATACTCTCGATCTTAAACAGGGATACTTCACAACTTTAAGTATCTCGATCCAAAAGAGTTATTTGACAATATAGATCATTTGTAATTCATAGGTTGTTAGGATACATACTTATTTGTATTATCTTGATTCCGCACAACCTTGTATTTTATTTAATATCATAAATAAAATACACCTTGAAAAATACATACACTTTACTTGTTTATTGCTTTAAGTCGTGTATTACTTTATTTATATACTTGCATTTATATTTAAGTAATACTAGTCCATTCTAGTGATTATTAGACTTGTTGTATTATACACTTTCGGGGTTAACCATCGTATTTGGGACCTCACATTTGGTATCAGAGCAGAAGGCTAAACATTGCCTAGATCTGCTTCTTTGATGGCCACCCATGAAAATACACAAGGAAGTTTTAATTTTGGTCCCAATCCTAATGTTAATGTTAATGATCAAAATAATGAACCACCTATTGTTAATAACACTAATCCACCACCTCCTCCTCCTCCTCCTCCTGCTTCTCCACACGTGCATGTGCACTATTCAAATAATCCTGTTCCTAAATTCAGTGGAACAGTGATGAGTTTGGTACGTGGAAGGCTAGGATGATATTGCATATCACTGGTATTGAGAGGAACATGATGAAAATCTTAAATGAAGGTCCTTATGTCCCTACATCACCTCTCAATCCCCTTCTTGATCCTTCTGGATCTAGAAGAGGAAGGGAAAAGAGGGAGGAACATTGGTCTGAAGAGGAGAGGAGATTGGTGAATCTAGACACCCTTCTCAAAAACATGATCCTCGGGGCCGTTCCAGAAACCCTAATTCCCACACTAGTTCTTTTTCCTAGTGCTAAACCATGTGGGATGAACTTCTAAACCAGCATGAAGGAGGAGATGACACCATTGTCACCAGAAAGGTCTCCTTAAACAAGAGGTATGAGTCATTTTTTGCTCAGCCTAATGAGTCTCTCACTGGTACTTACACCAGATTTATGAGTATCATAAACCAGTTGAGAGGTCTTAGGGTTGAGAAGGACAAGGATATACTTCTGGAGAAATTTTGTGATATTCTGCCCACCAAATGGTCTCACATGATCCTGGACTTACGACAAGGTAAAACTCTGCACACACACACACTCTCTACTCTTTATGGAGCTTTCAGGTACACTGAAGAAAATCAAGCTCAGAGAGTGGTGGCAGAACAAGATGCTTTTAACCATGCCTCCAGTAGTCCTAATGTTATTAGTCATACTGAACCACAAAGTACAACACTGATATCTTCTGAGAATGTATTTTCTATGAAGAAGATGGTGTCTGAACTCATGGATTCTGGAGAGTCCAGTCAAATCTCTCCAGACTGTTGTGATGAAACTGATGATGATGACCTTATTGCAATGATTGCTAAAACGTTTAACCGTTTCAAAGCAAGAGCAAATAGGCCATCTGGACAATTTACATCCAGTTCTTCAACTGATAAGACCAATTTGACATGCTTTAAGTGTGGCAAAAAGGGTCATTTCATGAAAGATTGCAGGTCCAGCCAGTTTGTATCTAAGCCTGGTCCATTTTCTTCAAATAATAAGCCTGATGATAGCTATAAATTGAAATATAAAAGCTTAAGGCCCAGATTGCTCTCATGGCACAACAAATGGAAAACAATAATAAGTGCATGATCGCAACAACTGAAGAGAAGTGGGTTCCTTCTGATGAATCATCTACTGATGAAGAAGAAGAAAGAGATTGCTGTTACATGGCTCTGGCAGACGAAGAGCACCTGGTGAAGGAGGATGTCACATCTGGACGATGGGTGGACATTGTTATTAAAAAGGTTAGTGATTATGATACTGCAACTGACCAAGAATTAAAACTGGACATCGCTGAAGCTCTTAATTCTGATTTCATATTTGTTGAAACTGTTAGATCTGATTGTGTAAATGGTCTAGAAACAGGTTTTTCTGAAATAACTGTTTTAAAATCAAAATTGAAAGAACTTCAAGACATTGAACTGGCATTTCAAGCCCAGGTTCTGGTAACTGAACAATTGATTCAAGAAAACAAGATCTTGAAGTCATTTTAGAGAAAGAAAAACTGGTGATTAAATCATGGCTAGAAACCAGAAAGCCATATGATGCTGGAGTAAATCAATTTCCTGCTAAAAAACGTGCATATTTAGATGGAAATACTCATGTAGCATCATTAATACCAGTAATCGATCGATTACCATAGGGGTTCAGGCCCACCACTGTTTATGATGAGCCTGTAACTCCCAAGGCCAATATTTTCCCAGTTCAATCCCCAGAGGTTAAGACTGGAGCATTCCAGATGACTGCTCCAGTTAAAATGGTTAATCTTCTTGACACATTTCAGAAAACAAAATACAAAATTGAAAAATTACAAAAATTAACAAAAAGATTTTTATGGCTTGTATATACTATGTATGCAACCCGTTCTTAAATGCTATATTTATTTGTAGAGTGTTTTTACATTCTAAGCTTTTGTTATTATACATATAAATTGATATAAGATAACATGGAATCGAACGCCTTTGTGTACTTCCAAGTGGTCTTATATGTATGTATGTGTGATAGCAATCAAGTTTTTCTTTCCTACGAATAATT
>CM067174.1:70886457-70961903 GCA_034093135.1 Erigeron breviscapus | reverse complement strand
ATCTTCTGGGTATCACTAAGGATGAGTATGTTAGGGTTAAAAATGATCCCAGGATAGTTGACCAGTTGAATGAAATGCTAGATATAGAACTGGATAGACACTATGCTGAGGATGAGGCAGAATTTGATGCCAGAAGTCTAAACATTTCAGTGGAGAAGGCAAAAGAAATGAGGGTCAGTGGGATTCTGAAGAGAATTGCAAATGTCAAAAAGGTTGTGAAGGATGTTTTGAATCCACCAAGGAGAAGGATTCCATAACCAAGAAGACCACTGACAAAAGATGCAAGGGATGCTGACCTTGGCACATTCGTTGAACCAACTGGCGAAGTTTCAAATGAAGACATTAAGTCCGCTGTACTGGATGTTGGTGCTGGGAGTATAAAAATCACAAATGAATCTGAAGCAAGAAACTACTACTCCCAGATCATGTCAACCAGAAGACATAGTGGTACTATTAATAGTGTCAATGTTACAATCAAGCCAGGCACCAAGGTCTTTCAAATTGAAGTTAAGTATGCTGGTGGGCCACTGGTTAAAACTGACAATCCTGGTGCGATGCAATATGGGTTCAGCGAATGGGTGGAGATGGTGAATGTTTTGGATGCCAAGGCACAAAAGAATAGGTTCGAGAAAGCATGGGTAAACTTTCTAAGGGGAAGATTCAACATAAAGAAAATCTTGAGCAAAAGTTGAATATTGACCCTGAAGATACTCAGCCTATCTCTTCAGTTGCCAAAAGAAGAAGAACTGGCGAAGGGCCATTTCATTAAGTTCTTTCTTCAGTTTATCTACTTGTAATTTGTATTTGCATTCTCTAACTTGTATAGATTTCATTCCCTTGTATAAATGAAGTTACCAGTTTGTAACCACAAGGTAGATAATAGATTAAAATCTAACAAACCTAAAAAAAAAACTAAGGCATTTATTGATCTATAAAAATGCCTTAGATAACTTAAATAGATTTAAATCGAACAAGTCTCTCCAGTTCACACTTGTACAGATACAAGAACTAGAAAAGACTTAGACTATATTTCTAGACAAATAGGGGGAATTTGTTAGGACCAGTTCACCTGGAACTGGCCAGTCACCAGTTCACACTGACCAGTCACCAGTTGCATCTGGTGACCCAGTAAAACTGGTGACCTAGATGATTTGTCGAGAAATATATTGAAGTCCAGTTGCACCGTACAGTCAACGCAACTAAAGAATTCCTCCAGTTGAGAACTGACCAGTTGAAGAATCATTCCAGTTGAAGTCGAAGACAACAAATGGAAGATAGAGAATGGCAATGGCAGCGAAGCCCAGTTGGCATTCTAGTCAGTTACAAACTGGAGACCATCAGTGGAAAGCCCTTACAAAGCTTTACACTGATTACGAGGAATTGACTTGTATGCTTTATGTACCTTTACCCGGATAATAAGCCTTATCTTATTATTTAAGTATTAAAAGGTACATAAAGGTGGTTATGTAAAGTCACTTTAACATGCGACTTTATAATGCTTTTTAAGGAATTAAATGTTATTCCTTAAATGCTCCCAACCACATTTGTACGGCTAAAGTTAACATCCCAATGTTAACTTTGCCTATAAATACAAGTCATTGCACAACCAAGAATTGAAGTATTCGAACTCACAAGATAAATACTTCACACTTTGCAAACCTGCAATATTCTTGGTGAACTTGTGCAATATTCTCTCAATCACTAAAAGGAACATTTCACTACTTTAAGTGTTTCGATTGTTGAAGAGAAATTCCGAGTATAGATCAATTGTATTTCATAGGTTGTTAGGATATTTACATTCATGTATTATCTTGGTTCCGCATCAACCTTGTAATTTGTTTAATATCAATAAATAAATTACACATTGAAAACTACATATTGTCTCATCAAGATTGTTTACAAGTTATTTGTATTATTGTATTGTTCTTTACTTATTGTCTTTTATATAAGTAATCTATCTAGAACTTGGTATATACCTCTGCAACTGGTCATCTCCATTTCAGCAAGTATATTGCAAAGTAACTCCACCATCGACATAGAGGTGTCTTCAGTAGTACCATCTAACAAGTTGGGACTTACATCGACTAAGTTGTTTCAAAACGGAATGTGTCCTTATTCCGGTATGTGCTCTTATTTTTCTATGTTGCTTACCCCTATTTACCTTTGTTTAACCGAATATGGACATTGAGGGCATTGTCCATCTTAAGTGTGTGTGTGGGGGGGGGTGGCAAATAGGTTTAAGCTACCGGGTTTATCGCTTTTGTTGTTTTGCCATTGAGATTTCTACCGGTTTTGTTGATGTGTCCCTCTCGTAGGCCTTTGGATTTTATCTAAGAATAGGAGTCTCCATTTCGAGCTCTTCACTATGATGTGCATGTTTGAAACGGGTGCCTTCAATTTGGTGAGATGATAGAAGTTGATATGGTTTTAAACTTGAGTTGAACTTGTCCTTGTGGTAAATTGCTTTTGTCACTTAATTTATGATAACTTAATAAGCAATTTTACTACAAAATTTTTCCTTGGCAAAAATTTTAATTGGCGAAATGTGTTCTGAACGGTTATTTGGCTAGTCCTTCGGGATTGATAACATTACATGCATACTCAAATATATCCAAAACACCCAAATGTGAGATTTTATCATTTCATATATAGTTGTGTCAGGTGACGGTTTTGGTTTGATTGCCTAGTAAATACGTCCCTCTCTTAGGCTCTTGGATTTATTCGGGAGTAAGGGTGTCCTTTTCAATGCCCTGCACTAGGATGTGCGTGTTTGAGGTTAATCTATTCCATTTCTGGGTTCTTCTCTTGATAAGAGTGTGCCGGTGATGTGTTGATTCTAGAACTTGGCCTGGTGATCGTGACTAAGTACATCGGATGACGAATTGGCATTTAGGTTTGACCATACTTTTTCTTTCTTTCTCTTCACTTTTCTTTTGTATATTTACACCTCTACTATACATACCCTTATACCTTAGTGCAAATTATACACATATACATCCCTTTAACTTAGCCTTTACCTTTGTATAAATCCAATCACATGTGTAAATTTTACCTAATTATACCTTACTATACCAATAGTCTAATCTGGGGGCCATTGATTGTCATTGGTTTATTTGGATGGTTTGGGAGAGCTTCAGTGGATTGATTAGTGGAATATTCTTGTCTATGAGAATACGTCAATGGGTCAAGTATCAACTAAAGAAGATCCACTAGAAGGTTCAAAAGACCCACTAGTAGTTGGAAAACCATTTTCTGGCTGAGGACTTTCAGTCCCCGTAGTGTCAAATACTGACCCTGGTATGCTTGATCTTGGATCTACTCCATCATCTTCATGTTGAAGAAGACACTCTGGATCAATACCTGAAGAACCTGCATCCACAGACATAGAAACAGTAAACGGGGTAAAAACAGCATCATAATCAAATAATGCCTCGTGTCCCTTATGACCTTCAGGTGTATAACTAGAAACAACAATGTTGAAAACCCATTGAACCTCACGAACTCTTTTGTTCCAAGCTCGCTTAATCGGTGAACCAGACTTATAACCAAGAAAATATCCCTCGTCAGCTTTTTCACTAAACTTAGGTTGATCTCTAGTCTTCAACAGTGTGCATGGGACACCAAACGGTTCAAACCCTGTTAAATTAGGTTTGCGGTTATTCAGGAGTTCATAACTAGTCATGTTAAAACGCTTAACCGTCAAAACCCTATTTAATACATGACACGCAGTATTCACAGCCTCCCCCCAAAATATAGCAGGAAGTTTTGAATCTGCCAGCATCGTTCTAGCTGCTTCTATCAGTGTCCTATTCTTTCTTTCAGCAACTCCATTCTGTTGTGGTGTGTACGGTGCACTAAATTGATGCTGAATTCCCTTGCTCATGCAATATACTTCCATAGCATGATTCTTAAATTCCGTACCATTATCACTCCTTATTCTCTTGATCCTCGTATCATACACATTCTCAACTTCAGTGAAAAAGTTGATCAAAACACCTACCGTTTCACTTTTCAAAGCTAAGAAAAATACCCAAGAATAACGAGAATAATCATCTGTTACAACCAAGCAATAATGCTTACCACCAACACTTTTCACATGAATAGGACCAAACAAATCCAGATGAAGAAGTTCAAATGGAGATTCAATAGAATTTACAGTCTTTGATTTATGCGGCTTCTTATTTTGCTTTCCTTTCAAACAAGGCACACATTTAACCTCAGACACGAAATTCTTCAATGGTACACCTTGCACTAAACCATTTCTTGTAATGTAACTCATTTTCCTATAATGCAAGTGCGCCATTCTTCTATGCCAAAGAACTGAATCGGACTCAGAAGCTTTAGATAGCAAGCATGTAGCATCCATATCAGGATTATCAACACTCATATCCATGATATAAGTATCCTTGACCCGTGGAGCTCGCATAACTATCCAATTGTCAGGTATCACAAATCCCGGTTTGAGTACCACAGCTTCATCCACATTAAAATGTACTGCATTTCCTTTATCACAAATCTGAGACACACTCATCAAATTGTGATTGAGTTGCTCAACATAATTCACCTTTTCTAACGTAATCTTGCCATTCGAAACTTCACCTACCCCAGTTATGCTTCCACCATTTTCTCCAGCAAAATTCACATGACCACCCTTAACTTTCACAAATTTACACAGTAATCCCCTTTCCCCTGTCATGTGCCTAGAACAGCCACTATCGACATACCACTTGCTGATAGCTCTCCTTAACTGTTCCTGCACATTCAAACAAACGATCATTTCGTATTGGGGACCCAAGCCACAATGGTCTTGGGTCTTCCATCTTCCATTACAATAATCTCCCTCAGTTCCCCATCGTATTGACTAGGAACAGAAGATTTTGCAACAGAATGCGTATTCGATCCCGAAGGCTTCCAAACCTTAGGATTCACTGGCAACCTTAATGGTGGACCAGTTTCTAAACGCAATTCAGGGACAGATTTAGTAGAATTTCTCAAGTCACTAATTTGATCCCTAACATGTTGAGGTAAAGGAGCACTGGTCACATAGTGATGTATAGGTGATTTGGCTTGAACCATATTTGGAGGACGAACTTGTTGAGGAGTTCTCCCCCTTAATGGTGTAACAGGTCTGTTTGTGTTAGTTCCAACTGACACATTACCTTTTGTGGAAACATGTGATTGATTTTTCAAATCCTTACCCAAACCGTTAGTTAAACCCTCAACTTTCCTTTTGGATTCAACTTTTTCAAAAGGACGAACATTGTCAGTCTGGGCAAGTGGGTCATTCCTTTTTCTTAAAGGACAAATACTTGCAACATGTCCTGTTTCACGACACTTGAAACAAATCATTTTATCAACAGATTTCTTTTGAGTAACCTTAGGATCATTAGATGACCCCGTGGATGAAGAGTTCGAAGCTTCAAGGTTTTCAATGTGTGTAACTTTGTTATTACTTCCCTCAAAATGTACTTTCTTAGGTAATTTTGACGGAGGTGTCAAGTACAAAACATCTTTTTCTTCAACACACCAAACCTTATCTATTTTGTCAGGATTAAAACTATCCAAACTGACTTCTTTTTCAGAGAACACTCGTGACTGACCTTTTAATGTAAACACAGTTATCATTTTAGGTTCAAGTTTTTCTGACTTTGAAAACGAGCTCTTCACAGTTACTTGAATCTCACTAGGGATCGAGTGAGATTTTTCCACCTTATCAGTTTCAACTGACTTAATGGGATCTTTAGTCTGAAATGTTTGAGCCAACTCTACTGAGTTTGACTCATCCAACTTAACTTCCATAGAAGTATCTAATTCAGGAAGTACAGTAGATCTAGACTTAGAACAATCATCAGGCTTAACAGGATTCAACTCTATTTCCTCAGTTTTGAGAAAAGAATAATTTTCGTTAAAAGGAGGTTCAACTTCACCATAACCCAACCCATTCTTACCTTTCTTAGGTAATGGCTCAAAAGCATCTATTCTCTTTTGTTTTAGATGAAGATCTTCAATTTTAAGTTTTAAAGTAGTTATTTTAGCATTTGCATCAACTAAATCTTTTTGAGCAATGCTCAATTCTTTAGTTTTAACTTCAAAAGTCGTTGTAGCAAGTTCAATAATTTGACCTTGCTCACAAACTTTAGCTTTCAAAACATTTCGATCTTTCTCATCTTCTTTCATCTTTAATTTTAAATCTTTTACTCTTTCTCGCAACATAGAGTTCTCTTCTTGTAAATTATGAATAGCTTGCATTCCCAAAGCGTATTCATCATTGAGTCTAGTTAAGCCTTCAAATTTCTTAGACAAATTTAAGTACATGGCACAAATATCAGCTATAAAGTTGAAATTGAAATGTACCTTTTGGTCTTCAGGAGCAGAAACTTTAGCCATATATCCAATGGCTTCTTCAATTTTTAATCCTTCAAGGATGTTTAGCTTAAAGACGTCTCCTCCACCAATCATTTCATTAGTACTTTCAATGATCTTATCTTCAGAAGACACTTCTAATTCATTAGACTTAGGAGCCTCTTCTTCAGCTGATACTGCATGGTCCACTATCTCAGCCATGAAAGCGTTAGTTGAGTTCCCCGACTCATCCACTAAAGTACTCCAGTCAAATTTTTCAATTTTTTCTTGTGCAACCAAAGCTTTGGATCCATTAGAAATCCCAGCTTGATGACTTCCAGTAATTTGATTAGGCTTGGAGAAACTTGTGGATGTCTCTAGTTTAGGTCTATGACATTCTCTTGCAAAGTGACCAAAACCATTGCAATTATAGCATTTAACCTTAGATTTGTCATATTTTATCTTTCCCACAGTCAAATCTCTTCCAGTACGTCCCATGAATCTTCTAGCTCTACGAGCTACCATGGCTAGTTGCCATTTCAGATCCATTTCTTCAAGATCGTCTGGATCCATTTGCTCATACTCTAGATCAGCCAACTCAGGATCTATCAGATTTCCAGTTATCAATGCCTCATAAGATGTCATGAAGGCAGCCAATAAACTAACATGACTTTCAGCGGATTTGACACTTAGAGGCATAGTCTTAAGAGTCCTTTGTGACCCTCCAATAACATCTGATGAACCTTCATTCCTCTCAGTCAATGCAGCTACAAAGCAGTAACCATTCTCATCTCCCAACATCTCAGCTTGCTCAACAGAATTTGAAAGAAATGCACTTGCTCTTGACCCAGATGGTTCAGCCGTATTTGGCTTCTTTGCTCGATAAATCTCAGGATTTTGCATGACATCAGTTTGTGTTTCACGCTTTTTAATATTCAACTCAAAACCCCTCAAATGGGCTATCACCGTATCAAGAGTCATCTGAGCATACGTAGGATCACGTTTGATCAAAACCGAGTAAAAATCCCAATGAGATGGCAAAGCATCTAGAAATTTCTCATTCTTTTCAGCAGTGGTTAGAGGCACTGCATGATTTCTCATCTCTGTCATGAGATGGTAATACCTATTCACCAACTCATCAAGTGTCTCATTCTTCATCGCCTTGAAAACCAAGTGCTGAGCCTTCAAAAGATCCTTTTTCCCTTTCTTAACTACATCATCCCCTTCATACCTATTAGCTAAGGCATCCCAAAGTTCCTTTGATGTAGTATAGGATTCTTGCTCAAAAGTGTGCAATATGTCCTCAGGCAGACACATAGTAATACAACCATATGCCTTGTGTTCAGCCTCGAACATACGTTTGTCATCATCAGATAGTGCTGTCCACTTAGCTTTTTCTTTTACATCAGCAAAACTAACAGTTGCCTGACTAAAACCATCCTTTATGCAAATCAGCATACGGACATCAGTCCATCTTAGATAGTTTTCAAAACGAGTCTTCCACGAGGGATAGTCATCAATACTTAGTAGTTTTGGAGGTGATGTCGATTTGCCCACCACATGTTCCATTTCCATCAACCGGCTTAACATCTTTTGATCCATCGATTAGGTTAGAAAACTTAATTATTGCTCAAGTTTAAGTCCAAAAATTAATAGAACTCTTAACCAAAATTCAAAAGAATTTCTTTCAGGTTTAAGATTCAAACAATTTCAGACTAATTTTTTGAACAAAATTCGAAGTTCTCTAAAATTCGTATGATCTAAAGAAAATACTTTTGAATTTTCGAGTTTCAAAGTTAAAAGAATCTTTCGAATTTTCAGATTTCAAACCAAAACTCAAAAGAATTTTATGAAGTTCAAAATCAATTACGAAAGACTCAAACAAAACTCAAAACCAAAAGTAAAATTAACAGTTAAAAAATAACCAACCGATTGAATGATGAAACAAGTAGTACTTATAGACAGAAAGAAAATGTGCAATTCGACCCTATGAAGAAATCAACCTTTATGGTCGAATTTGACCTTAATAGGTCGAATATGATAACTTCTAATCCTCCAATCGAATCAAAAGGACCTCTTACCACAAACACAATCTCTTCCAAGCAAGACACTGCCGAGATTTATTTGTCAATTGTTGAAATCACTAATCCCAAACACGATCATGCTCTGATACCAATTGTTAGTCCCTTATTAGCTAAACGGATCTATGAGATTAGTTAACCAATTATAGATTGCGGAAATTCTCTATAACCAGTAAACAACAATATTGAAGACACAAACAATATATAATGAACAATGTATTGTTTGGAATAATAAGCTTTGTATTATTAATAATAATCACTATTAGAAATAACACACACAAACTCTCAAAAGTAAAACCAAAGACTAGGAAGATTCACTTAAACATAAAGGTTTCATCTCCTTTATATAGTGGCATAAGAGTTGGTTCGACCACCATGAGGAATTCGACCTCATGGTGGAATTCGACCACTTGGTGGAATTTGACCACTTGGTGGAATTCGACCATCAAGATAATTCGACCACCAAGCCCCTATGTCGACCAACTTTAACCTTATTTATCGCAAAAACATATCGTTTAATACACTATTAACTTAAAACTATATTTCTATAATCTGTTGTCACTAGAATATGTACCAACACGAAGCTATACACTACAATACCACCAACTAGGGAAAACATTGAGTTTACACACGAAGCTTCTTCATCACCTATGGGCATGGCATACGCATACACTTGGGCGACGTAAAGAAGCATCCTACTTGATCACAGCGAGTTAACAGGCTTAGACCCACTATCAGGGATATAAGCTTGGAATCAAGTGAAGGTTACATAGATTTTGAAGTGACCTAGGAAGCTCTGGGAGAAGAACGGTTAAAGGAATCTCAGAGTACCACGAGTACCTGCGAAGAAAGCCGACGATGACAGACATTAAAACCGATGGACATCTACGGATCATCATGCCAACAGAAGTTTCCAGTAGTCCGACCATAACATCGAGGTAATTCCCCTAATTATCACAGAGGAAAAAACTGGAAAATCAAATGTCATAATGGCCAAAGGACAAAGAGGGAACGGATAATACCATACGGAAGACATCAATTATAGAGAGCTTACTTGGATATGCAGTCGGTTGATTTTTTCTTGGAGTCTAACATGACAGCCTCTTGCAAGTCTCTCTTATTAGACTGGGGGGCTTGATGATGTACCCTATACGGAGCTCTACCTCCGTATGTAAATCTGCTATTACGAAGGCTGCTTGAGGATTTTTTCTGCCAGAAATACGGAGCTCACCTCAGGAGAACGAATCTCACCTCAGGAGAACGGAGCTCACCTCAGGAAATACGGAGCTCACCCGTCAGAACGGAGCTCCGCCAAATATGGAGGAAATCTCTTATTTTCTTCCTCCTAAAGAAAAGGTATGTTTCCTTATCTTTTATTATAATATATTATATAATTATATCGTATGGCATGTAAATCTCATAAAACATGTCAAGATATATCTTCTCCTAAACAATAGGGTAAAACCCTAAACCTAACTTATTCCCCAAGATGAGTTCCCCTATAAATAGAGGTCCTCATCATGGGATGGAGATATGTTCTCTTCACCCCCAAAACACCTAAAAGTGGACGGCTCCTCTTCTATGGAGAATCCTCCACCACAAACACAAACACCTCTGATACAATGACGTAAAGCGGCTCCTTAGCCCTCTGACCGGAAGGGAATCGCCAATAAATCATCCAAAACCCCTCCTTGTTCCCGATCGAAGGTCCGTGCAATTCTTTGATCAAACACTCCTGATGCAGATCCTGAAGATCCAGATAATTCTTCAGATGTTGAGGAAGATTCCAATTCAGGTAAATCCTATTCTAATAATTCAAAGAGTCCTGATTATCACAATCCTCGTAGTGTGAGATCAGAACAGGAAAGATTTGAAAGGGAAACTGAAGAAAAATTTCTGAATGATCCTCATAATATAGTTGAAGAAGAATCTAGAGTTTGGCAAAATCTTAACATAGAGGTCAATCAAGCTAATATTGATCTTGATAGTGATCAATGGTCAGATTCAGATCGTTATTGGAGAGAGAGGAGACAACAAGGGATTTTGAATCGATTGCCGTCTGGCTCTGATTTTTGATGAGTCTGAAGATTCAGATTATCGACCTTGATGTTAATGATTTTTGTACTTAGAAGGATAGATAATAATTATAAGATAAATATTAATGTTTTAAGTAGTTACATTATATTTATGATATAATATTATTTTATCTTGTTTTATGTATTTATACTTGTTTCTTATTTAAGTCTTAACATATATTTTATGTTCTTTATCTTTGTATGTTTGAAATTGTTTTATTGCAGATAAGCTTCAAATAGGTGCTTTGGATGATCTTGATGATATTGATGACTTAGACAGTATCATAGATGAAGATTTGGAAGGAGAAATTATTCCTAGATCAGCATGGGAAAGGTTGATGGAAAGACCTTATGATTTTGATCGTATCGTTAATTATGAAAGAGACATTCCGATTGAACCAATTGCTGAAGAGGAACATTTAATACTTAATCCGATCAGAGATAGTACAGACGAACTGAGAAATGCTGCAAAGTTGATATTCAAAGTATTTACAAAGATAGTTCATGAAGAACATGACTATATTGTTGACCTTGGTTGGAAGATTGATGCTACGCGAGAGTTTGATATTAGAGACTATAATATTCCTCCGGCGCAGCAAGATCCTGATTTTTGTATTGATCGATGGGTTCCAGAATACAGAAATCGTGCTACATTCTTATGGGTGGATATCTTAAGCCGTCGATATTTTGGGAGTTTATCTCAGATAAGGACGCACCCACGTATTTCTCAGTGATACAAAGTTGGTTCTATGATGACAGAATTAACTTATTCGTTATCAAGAGAAAAGACGGATGTCCATACATGCCAAAAGACTTAAAACATTTTCGAAGTCTAAGTGATTCAGATTTGTTAGATTTGGGAAAGAGATGGTTTGTAAATCTTCAGAATAATGGATATGTTGATTATTTCTGGAATAGATTGAAAAAGGAAAGAAGTTGGCATTTTGGAGATAGAGGTTTGAAACCAGAGGAATGATTGGTTAAACCTAGATCGCTGAAGAAGATTACAAGACCAGATGGCACAGTTGAGTTTGTTCAAAGGGATCAAGATATGATGACTACTATGACATATTGGCAAATAGATATCAAGTCAGGTGAAGCACAAATGTTTGTTGATGATTCAAAGAAACAGATGTTTCTCCGCATGTATGATTCAATGCAAGTTGTCAATTTGTCAAGAGGTGATCAAAGAAGATTGATTGAGACACCTTGTACAGCAAACAGATTTTGGAGAACTGAAGTCAGACGCTATCTCAATATTATTGGTTTTTGTTTAGCCGAGAGAATTAATGCGAATAGCATAAGACTTTTGTTTAATGGATGAGCTTGAAGTTCAAGAAAGCTTTAAAGAAATCTAGTCGCTAATGTCAAGGGGGAGTCTGTAGATGCAGATTTGTGTGACAGTAGCAACGTAGATTTGATTAACGTTTTTGTTCCTAGTAATATTTATGTAATCATTGAATAATAAGTCGTTAGGACATATGTTTGTGTTTAATGATTATGCTTGAACTTCAATGTGAAATCTGTTTATGTATATTATTATGTTTGTGTGTTATATTATTGTTTTACAGGTACAAGAATGTAGAGCTAAGGTTTATAAGTATTATAGAACGCTTAAACGGTGGCTGAACGTTATGTACAAGTCAAACAAAGAACCAAAGGGACGCTCCTCGTGCTGACGTCATCAGCACATAGGATTGCCCTCGTGCTGACGTCAGCACGAGTTCGGTTGGTTTTTGTTAATTAGGCTTATAGAATTATAATTAGGTCCAAGCCCACACGAACTAATACCTAGGAGTATAAATACAAAGCTAATTCACATAAATAGTGATCGATTTTAACGAATTACAACTTAGAAAGTCGAATTGTTGCTCGTGTGACTTCCTACATGAACTAGCACTTCGTGTGTGACCTTAGGTTGATTAATTACTCATTAATTGACAAAAGGCAATAGCAATCTAGTTATCTCAAGAGGATTCCGCACTCTTGACATAACGAATCACGTCTTATTTATGATCCATTCAACAATAGGGACTTACAATAACGGAACCGAGTCTTGACATCCATTCAATATATTTACGGTGTGGAGGGTTAGCCGTTGGTACACCGAGTATACAAACACTTTTAATGTGTTGAATGTTGAAGTTAAGATTCGGACTATGCTTTACCCGCCTTGTTATGACTTGACCCCTTTTATATTTGTGTTAATTGGCTTGTGATTGTGATGTTGATTATGAATTGCATGAAATGATGATGCCTTAGATTATTGCCATGATAACATCCCCGTAGAATTATATATTCTTGTAACGGTTTAGAAGGGATTAGGTATATATTATATATATATTGACGGTAGAGCTGAGATAAAAAAATAAAACGAGCTTTTGATCCTAACCATCGAAAATAAGATTAACTTTTAATCTTGGCCATCCAAATTAAAAGTCAACCTTTCTAAATAGTACCATAGACTTTACATATAAACATTTATTGCATATATTTGCTAACACCTTTTATAAAAGTTAAGAAGAAGAAAAAACACGCCATTTCAAATTTGATCTAAATAGCATTAACAACAAGCAAGAGATCATGGATTGTTTTATATATAAAAAATAATAATAACTCCTGCAAAACACGGCATTACCCATTAATTGTATATATGCTCTCACACGTTTTATACATAAAAATTTCTCTAATGCAAGTGCGCAATGACGATTGTGGTACGTGTGGCAGTTGGAGTTGCGGTGGTGGTGGCGGCGGGTGATGGTGGCAGCGCCGAGTAGTTTAGGTATGCATATGTTAACACTTTATATTAACAAAAAAAACTAGACTAATGCTCCAATGATACAGCGGCGATTGTGATAATGACGATGATCAAAGTTGCGGTGTGGTGGCAGGGACGGTGGTTGGTGGTGATGGTTGTACGTGGCAATGCCGAGTAGTTTATGTATACCCACAGTCTAATGTTAGAGATAAAACATTGTAAGTCCCCTCACACGATGGTTTAACCCACGAGTGTAAAATAACAAGTCACGAGTAGAACTAGAAAGGACTAGTATCACTTTAAAATAAATGCAAGTATATAAATAAAGAGATACTACAAATGAAACAGTAAGTAAGTAATTAAAGATAAGGCACAATGTAGTTTTCAAGTGTATTTTATTTATTGATGTTTAAATAAAATATAAGATTGTTGCGGAACCAGAATATTACACCAATGTAAGTATTCTAACAATCTATGAATTACAATGATCTATACTTGATAAATAATCTCCTTACATCGAAATACTTAAAGTTGTGAAGTACTCCTTTTTGTGATCGAGATTATTTAAGCAAGTTAAAAGGAATTACTTATTGTCCTAATGCTTAGTTTTCTTGTTGTGCAAAAAGGTTTATTTATAGGCAAAGTTGGTATTGGAAATCCAACTTAGCCGTATGAAAATATGTTGGAAGCAGTTAAAGGAATTATAATTAATTCCTTTGAAATGCTTAATTAAGTAATGTTAAACTACTTAATTCCAACATCCTTTTTGCACGTTTGTCTTTTAGTTAGTGGACAAATGCTTTTGTCCGGACCCGCCTAAATAAAGACAAAGAATATTCCTCGAGAACAGTGTTCAGACTTGTAAGGTCTGGAACACTGTTGAGTCTCCAGATGGGAGACCAGGTAAGACCGCCAGTGGGCTCCACTGCTTGCCAGTCTTCTTTCTTCAGACTTCAGTCTTCGACTTCAGTGAGAAGGTCTTCAGTGAATTGATCTCGTCTGGAGTGAAGTCCAGTGAGCTAATCTGGTGGACACCAGATTCCTGTACAAGTAAATAGCTCACTGGTCTTCTCATAATTTCTGGACAAATCTTCAGTAGCGCTCCAGTCTTCTCGTCTGGAGCAAGTCAAGTAAATCTGGACCTAACAAATTCCCCCTATTTGTTTAGAAATTATGCAAGGGTTTTCAAGCTTCTATCTATACAATTTGTGTGCTTGAAAAACCCTTAATTTTGGCTAAGTCTAAAATTTTAAATTACTGGAAAACACTTTATAGATCATTAGTGTTCCAGTGTTAACCTTTACGTTCTATCTTAGACTTATTCTAATCACTTACTTGTGGATCAAAAATTGCAACTATATATACAACCATCAACTGATAAAAAGTTACAATTTTTATCAAAAAAAAATTACAAACAAGTAAATGATAAAGAGTTAGGCCCTGCGCTTTGATGGCCTTCCTCTTGGCTGTTGGTGAGGATGGAGAAGATTCTGGTGCTCTTAACCCCAAAGCAACCTCCATCTGGTGCTTCCTTTTAAACACATTCTCAACCCTCTTCATAAATGCCTTGACATCTGGGGATATATCAGGCTTTCCCTTGAATGTCAAGCCTATTTCTCTAAGCTCAGACCAACCAAAAGTTTTTAACAAAGTATTCTTCCTCTCATTAACAAAATTACCCTCCCTGGTCAATTTTACTTCAAACCTGCTCATCTGCTCATGGTTTTCTGCCAGTTTTATCTCAGCACCTATTATCCTTCTGACATCAGCCCTGAATGCCATCATTTCTTCATACTTGGCCTTTAGTTTTCCCAATCGAATCTCTTCTTCAACTTCCCTGGATGCCCTTCTCTGTTCAATAGCAATTTGAATTTCTTCACGATTAATCTTCAGTGAAGTATTCATGGGAATGAAAGTAGTTAGATCGGCATCCCTGAGTGCCTTCTTCTGTTTAGCATCGAGTTTGGGCAGACCTTTAATTCTTTTTCTGTATTCAATCTCCAGGGCTGCAGTGTTCTTCCTGACCAATTTCTGAAGTCTTTGGAGTTCTTCAGTTCTCTGTTTGATCAACTCTGGTACACTCGTGCCATAAGTAACTGCATCATATGTTTGTTCTTCTTGAGAGTACCTAGAGCGAAGATAGATATCATTCAGCTGGTCCAGGCATTGATAAATTCTGGTATCATCCTTCATCTTTTTATACACATCAATGTGTATACCCAATCTGCCAGCATTGTATGAGTCAAGTGTTCCATGACTGGCCATCTCCCTCTGATGAGCCATCAGATCTTCCCTTTGTTTATTTTTGAAAATATCAATCATGATACATTCTTGTTTCAGTCTCTCTGAGACATCATCAGTAATCGAGAGGAGTTCTGGTGAATCATCAGTTCTTTCTATTTCACCTCCAGTGACCACATACACCTTTCATTTCAGTTGCTTTTGAGTGGTTTGGAGATCTGGGAATGCCTCGAACTGGGGCTCACTGGCATCAGTACCAGCAGCCTCTTCTTCATCTTGTATATTGGCTTCAGTGCCAATATCTTCTTGTTCACTGGTTTCAGTACCAGTGACTTGTCTATGAGGCACAACAGATGCAGCACCAGAAGCCTTTTTCAAGTTTCTTACCTTAACAATTTCAGAGGGCTTAACTGTAACATCCCAAAACTTAATCGTTTATGTTGACTAACGTCGTTAGGTCAAATTCTAAGTCCGTGATTTGATATGTGATAAAATGTGTGTTTATATGTTTATGTGCCCTATATGTGAGATTTATTTATCTTTAATGAGTGACAATAAAGTGGATTAAATGATGTGTAAAAGGCCTTTGTAGTGTGCGAAAGTGCTTTGGTGTGTTATATGTATCCCCAATAGGTGTTTTAAAGTGAAATAAAGTCAATATGAAGTCCAGGGACTAGTTTTGCCAATGGTGAAAAGTTAAAAACGGGTTAAGAAAGGGATTAGCCTAATCTAGGTTAATTTGGCAGCCTCAAAACTTAATTAGAACACATTCATCAGCCTCTCTAATTCTCTTTTGATTTCTAAAGCAAGATCTCCAAGTTTTGGTTAATCAAATCAAGTATTTTTGTATTGAATCGAATTGGCTATCGTTTCTACAGGTAATCAATGTTTTATTGGCTATATTTTCAGATCTAATGATGTTTTATAAAGGATTAAATCTGATTTTAAAAGAGACTTTTAATAAATTAGGGTTTATATTATGTTTAAGCAAATTAACGATCAAAACGACATCAAACGAGTTTGTAATCGATTATTATGATCAAAAGTGGTTTATATATGTCAAAAAAAAAAAACATGTTGTGGGTGAAGCCTAAGACGATTGATTTCTGGAAAATCGAAGAACAAAGTCGTTTTGTAAATTCTGGTCAAAATATGATCTCAAATTCGTTCCTGTTTTCAGCTATGGTTCGAACGAACTTAAAGTTCGTTTTGCCCAGCCTAAATTCGTTTGAAGGATTTAAATTAAAGCTAAGTTCGTTTGGTCTAAGCAAGTCTTAAGTTCGTTTTATACAGAATGGGGTTTAAATTCGTTTTGGACTTCTAAATTCGTTTGGCTTGAAACATAGCTTAAAATCGTTTTGCCTTAGCTAAATTCGTTTGGTATACGAAGTTTGATGTCTTTTAGAAGCCCAAATTCATTTGTCAAATAAAGAAGGATAATTTCGTTTGAAGTTCAAAGAAGGTTATGTTCGTTTGACATAAAATGAAACTAAATTCGTTTGATGTTGCTTAAAACCGTTTAGTAGCTTAAATTCGTTTATGGGAAACCTAAATTCGTTTGTTAAAACGAAGATTAACTTCGTTTGAACTGTTCTAAGTTCGTTCGTGGTTTTCTAAATTCGTTTTTGAAGAGTTAAGTTCGTTTTCTGGAATTAAGTTCGTAAGAACAAAACTAAGTTTGTTTCTAAAGTCCATTTAAGGTCCCAAATGACTTATATTTCATATGTTAATGAACGATAGGTGTCGGGGATTACTATTAAGCACTGTTAGCTTTGTTTGCGCGCACATACTACTATCAGGTAAGATACACTACTTTTGTCACGCTGAGGGTGCAACGAAAATGGTTTGTAAACTATAACCTCCAAAACGGTAATGTATAACTCATATGTGGTTGGGTTGATATGGGAGGTACTCGGGGATTAATGATGACGATGTTTATGCCTAAAATGCTTCCCTGTACACATGGTTATGATATGATATGCAATGATGATGATATGCTTAACGATATGATATGATGTGATATGATATAATGAACGGTGGTTAATGACGTGTTGTAATGTTGATATGTGCATGTATATGTGGCTTGTTCATCTAGAACACTAGACCTTTTATGGTTGCCATGACACGTGCACGTTTTAAGGGCCCTAACGTGAAAAGATGATAGATGTGGATTAGTTTAGGATTAATGTGGAAACCTAAACTAAACGTGGTAAATGCTCGAGCTAATTAGATGATGAGTGTTATGCATAACCCGTGCCTGGCTGTGGTAATAGGTACGTATAAATCGTGCTCGTATGTGGGAGAGTACGTCGTGCTCGCATGTGGGAGAGTACGTAGTGCCCGTATGTGGGAGGGTACGTTAAAATGGTTGCTCGGGTGGCTCCTTGCAACAAGTCATATGTGGCGAGTAGTTCGGGTGGCCTGATGACCCACCTAATGTTATGAACATAACGTGCTACTCATGGATCGACATTGTCTTCCTTAACGGTAACTTCGGTTACAACTTAACGGTGACCTAGTCACAACTAATGAGATGAGATGAAATGACGAAATTGATTAGGCACACTTAGGGTCATAGACTCTATGCTTATATGTGATATGGATACGTTATGTGGTAGTATAAATGCCTAAATCAAATGACGTAATGTTTTAAAGTGACGTGTTTAATGGATGAAATGTTTTGCTTAAACCTGGTGTTATCTTACTTAGCTTTATAGCTAACACTTGTTTCTTTATATGTGTTGACACCCCTCAGGTTAAGCAGTGAGATGTCGTGTGAAGCTTTGGCGAGAGATGGGTAGATGATCAAGATGGCTTTAGTTTACCCAATAACTTCGCAAAGACCTAATGTTAATGATTTCCTTTATGGAACTATTGTAATGACTATGTTATGGTTGCTTTATGTTGGGCAATCTTATGGATTTCTTTTATTACTGATTTGATGCTATTAGTAACACCACTTATGTTTCTCAACTGTTTCCATTGGTTGAGGTTTTAATAAACTGTTTCCGCTTTATTGACGCCGTTAGGCGAAAATTTTTGGAAATCCATATTTTTACGAAACGGGTGTTACAAGTTGGTATCAAAGCAGTAGTTTAAGTGAACCAAGGCCTATTGACCATAGGGTTTGGACTTAAACTTAAGATGTGCATGCTAGGTACTCGTAGGATGCCTTAGCTAGTGATGACATGTGATGTAGGATGGGTTGGGATGAGTGCGAGTGTGAGAGGGCTTACGAGATGTTTACGTTACGATGATATGTTTTAGCCTTATCTCAACGAGCTTTTTGTTTTATTTTGCGCTTATCGACTCCACCACTTTTATTGAAGGAAAATGGTAACACTCGCAACCGCAACATCCAACGCGACGGAGCTACTGCTAGCGTTACTCCACCTGTCCATCCGGGTGCAGGTGCTTCTAATGCTGCTAATGCTGCTGCTAATGCTAATGTGAATCGTGTGAACCCCCGCCGTGTTAATCAACCAGGCTCATTGGGTCCGATGCCTCCACCACTTGGCAATCCTCCGAGAGTTAATGATGTAGTGGTGGATCAGATTCCCAATCAGGCGGATATGTATAATCTTGTGCTAACTCTTCAGGCCCAGTTGGCCCAAACGCAAGAACAGTTGAATCAGGCGTTGGCAGCTAACGCAGAAGGAACTGGTAACAGTCACTCTGTGCCTTCTCACCACACTGAGCCACTGGTCGACGTTGTGGTTATTCCCCATGCTAATGTTAATGTGGCTCCTCCTAATGATGTTCACGCCCCTCGATTCAAGTTTGAAAGTTTCCAGAAGTGTGGAGCTCAGAAATTCTATGGAACACTTAATGCAGTAGGTTGCATGGAATGGCTTGATGATACTGAGATGGTTTTTGAAGCTTGTGATTGTCCCGAGGATAAGAGAGTGTTGTGTGCTAGTAGGATGTTGAAAGAAGGTGCTCGGGACTGGTGGAAGAGCATTACCATTTCGATGACTCCAGCTATGGTATCTGCTATTACGTGGGCTAACTTCAGACAGAAATTTATTGAAGAGTATATTGGAGTTCATGAGCAGCGCAAGATGGAAAAAGAGTTTCGTGCCTTGACGGCTGAAGTGGGTAAAATCAATGATTATGCTCGTTCCTTTATGGAGAAGATGAAGTTCGTGGGTCATTTATTCCGAACTGATGCAGATCAAGTTGCCTGTTATGTCGATGGTTTGCCTCCGAGTTATCGAGGTATATGCAGGCAGCATAAGACTCTAACTGAAGCTATCAAAGAGTCTAAGAAGCTTGATGATGATTTTGCTGCGGATAAGAAAGTGGAAAAGAAAGAGGATGAGAAGAAGTCTGGCAATAAGAGGAGGTTTGGTGGGTCAAATCGTTTTGGTAAGAAGTTCAAGGGATCTTCGTCCTCCGACAAGGGAAAGACAGACAAGGATGGAAAATGGTGTTCTAGCTGCAAGGCTTTTCATTCTGGTCAGTGTTCTGCTAAGACCCGCAGGTGCAATAGGGGTGGAGCACAGGGTCATACTTTTGATGAATGCACTGATAAAGCAAGATGTTATAAATGTGGAGATACAAAGCACCGTATTGCCGATTGTCCCCAAATGAAGAAAGATGAGGGGAAAGCTTCCAAAGCCAAAGCCCGTGCTTTCCAGATGACGGCCGAGGAGGCAAAAGACGACGATCAGGTAGTTACTGCTACCCTTATTGTTAACTCAAAAACCCGCTAATGTGTTATTTGATTCTGGTGCGAACAAATCTTTTGTGTCTACTCTGTTTGCTCCTAAATTAGACATGATTACGAGTCCCTTAAGGTGCCCTATAGAAGTAGAAGTGGCTAACGGTGCAACGTCTATTATTCGGGAAGGTTACTCTGATTGTCCTTTAGAAATAGAGGGTCGTTTGTTTACTGCTAACCTGCTACCTGCTACTATCCATAGTTTTGATGTTATACTCGGTATGGACTGGATGTCTAAAAACGATGCTGTCGTCTTATGTAGAAAGAAAATAGTTCGTATCGCTACCCCTGACGGAAAAGGTGTTTGTGTCTATGGTGACAAGAAGCCGGGAAATGTTAAGGTGATCTCGATGATGAAAGCACTTCGTTGTATACGGCAAACTAAGTCACATTTTCTAGCTTATGTCATCGATTCTCGTATCGCGAAGCCTACAGTCTCTGATGTCGAAGTTGTTTCCGAGTTTCCTGATGTTTTCCATGAAGATCTTCCAGGTCTTCCTCCTGATCGTGAAGTTGAATTTTCTATTGACCTCATTCCTGGTGCTACTCCTGTAGCCAAAGCTCCCTATCGATTAGCTCCGACGGAGATGAAGGAGTTAATGACGCAAATTCAGGAACTTTTAGATAAAGGTTTCATTCGTCCGAGTTCCTCTCCATGGGGTGCTCTATCCTTTTCGTAAAGAAGAAAGACGGATCCATGCGCATGTGTATCGATTATCGATGAGCTGAATAAAAGAACGGTGAAGAATAAATATCCACTCCCTCGCATTGATGATTTGTTCGATCAACTTCAAGGTGCTTCCTGTTTTTCAAAGATTGACTTACGGTCTGGCTATCATCAATTAAAGGTTGAAGATGAAAGTGTAGCCAAAACAGCGTTCCGAACTCGTTATGGTCACTATGAGTTCCTTGTCATGCCATTCGGTTTGACAAATGCTCCAGCGAAGTTCATGGATTTAATGAACCGTGTCTGTCGACCTTTTTGGATCATTTCGTTATTGTTTTATCGACGACATCCTTGTGTATTCAAAGTCGGAAGAGGAACATAGAGAGCATTTGAGAGCTGTCCTTCAAGTCCTCAGAGAGAAAAAGCTATATGCTAAGTTCTCCAAGTGCGAGTTCTGGCTAAAGGAAGTTCATTTCCTCGGCCATGTCGTCTCCTCTGATGGTATAAAGGTAGATCATTCGAAGATAGAAGCGGTGTCGAAGTGGGAGCAGCCTAAGTCTCCTACTGAAATTAAGAGTTTTCTCGGTTTGGCTGGCTATTATCGACGTTTTATTCAAGATTTCTCGCGCATTGCCAAGCCAATGACTGAATTAACGAAGAAAGGTGTGAAGTTTGTGTGGACCGACGCTCAAGAGAAAGCCTTCACGACGTTGAAAAAGAAGTTGTGTGAAGCTTCGGTTCTAGCTTTACCCGAAGGAACCGATGATTTAGTGGTCTATAGTGACGCATCCATCACGGGGTTAGGGTGGGTGTATTAATGCAACGAGACAAAGTTATCGCTTACGCCTCTCGACAGCTGAAGCCTCATGAGCGGAACTATCCTACTCATGACCTTGAGCTGGACTGCGGTTGTTTTTGCTCTGAAGTTGTGGCGACATTATCTGTATGGTACAAAGTGTACCCTTTATACGGATCATAAGAGCTTACAGTACGTGTTTACTCAGAAGGACATGAATGTTAGACAACGGCGGCGGATGGAGTTATTAAAGGATTACGATTGTGAAATTAAATATCACCCAGGCAAAGCTAATGTGGTTGCTGATGCCTTAAGCCGCAAAGGATATGCGAAGAGTAGGTTATGTGCAATGATTACGAAGGTTGAGTCGAACTTAATGGAACCTATTCGATTAGCTCAAATTGAAGCGATGAAGGAGGAGAATGTGAAAGAGGAGTCTATTGGGAAAAAGAAGAAAAATAGACTTGAAATGGAAGAAAATAGTCGCGGTCTTCGAACTTACAAGAGATAGAATATGGGTTCCTCCATATGGAGGCAATCGTGAGTTAGTGATGGACGAAGCTCACAAGACTAAGTATTCTGTACACCCTGGTGCCACAAAGATGCATGCAGATTTGAAGCCTATTTATTGGTGGCCCAGTATTAAGAACGGTGTAATGATGTACGTACAGAAATGTTTGACGTGTGCGAAGGTGAAAGCTGAACATCAAAAGCCTTACGGGAAGTTTCAGCAACTCGAGATCCCTGAGTGCAAATGGGATCGTATTACGATGGATTTTATAACCAAGCTTCCAAGAACGCCTCGTGGTCACGATATGATATGGGTTATTGTCGATCAATTAACGAAGAGTGCCCATTTCCTCCCAGTTCGTGAGAATGCTCCTATGGAAAATTTCGTTACGTTGTATATTGATGAAGTGGTTTCTAAACATGGTGTTCCGATATCGATTGTGTCAGATCGTGATGCTCGATTCGTTTCCAAATTTTGGAAGAGTTTTCAACGGGAATTTGGTACGCAAGTTCGTCTGAGCACAGCCTATCACCCGCAGACTGATGGGCAAAGTGAAAGGACTATTCAAACGATTGAAGATATGCTCAGAGCATGTGTAATGGATGATGGTGGTTCGTGGGATAAACACCTACCTCTTGTCGAGTTTGCGTATAATAATAGTTATCATGCGAGCATTGGAATGCCACCGTATGAGATGTTATATGGTAGAAAGTGTCGGACTCCTAGTTGTTGGTTGGAGCCCGGGGAAAAGCAATTTGCTGGACCTGAAGTAGTACAAATTACGGCCGATAAAGTTAATGTTGCAAAGAAAGCCCTGCGTATTGCTCGCGAAAGGCAAAAGTCATATGCCGATAAGAAAAGGAGGCCGTTTGATTTTAAAAAAGGTGAAATGGTTTTACTCAAGGTGTCGCCTTGGAAAGGTGTATTACGATTTGGCAAAACGAGGAAAGCTAAGCCCTAGATTCATTGGACCTTTTAAGATCATTAAAAAGGTTAATGAACAGGCATTTCAACTGGAATTACCTCCAGAACTTCATGGAATTCACAACACATTTCATGTGTGTTATCTACGTAAATGCTATGCAAATGAAGCGGATGTCATTCCACTCGAGGACGTAAGTATTGATCCAAACAAGCAGATTGTTGATGAACCTGTTGCTATAATGGGAGGAAACAAAAGAAGTTACGACGAAAGACTATCGATCTAGTTCTCATTAAGTGGAAACACAATCACGGCGAAAGTATGACTTGGGAGACCGAGTCCGTAATGCGGGAGACCTATCCCCACCTTTTTGATGCTGAAGTGATTCTGGGGACGGAATCCTCTTAAGGGGGAGGTAATTGTAACATCCCAAAACTTAATCGTTTATGTTGACTAACGTCGTTAGGTCAAATTCTAAGTCCGTGATTTGATATGTGATAAAATGTGTGTTTATATGTTTATGTGCCCTATATGTGAGATTTATTTATCTTTAATGAGTGACAATAAAGTGGATTAAATGATGTGTAAAAGGCCTTTGTAGTGTGCGAAAGTGCTTTGGTGTGTTATATGTATCCCCAATAGGTGTTTTAAAGTGAAATAAAGTCAATATGAAGTCCAGGGACTAGTTTTGCCAATGGTGAAAAGTTAAAAACGGTTAAGAAAGGGATTAGCCTAATCTAGGTTAATTTGGCAGCCTCAAAACTTAATTAGAACACATTCATCAGCCTCTCTAATTCTCTTTGATTTCTAAAGCAAGATCTCCAAGTTTTGGTTAATCAAATCAAGTGTTTTTGTATTGAATCGAATTGGCTATCGTTTCTACAGGTAATCAATGTTTTATTGGCTATATTTTCAGATCTAATGATGTTTTATAAAGGATTAAATCTGATTTTTAAAGAGACTTTTAATAAATTAGGGTTTATATTATGTTTAAGCAAATTAACGATCAAAACGACATCAAACGAGTTTGTAATCGATTATTATGATCAAAAGTGGTTTATATATGTCAAAAAAAAAAAACATGTTGTGGGTGAAGCCTAAGACGATTGATTTCTGGAAAATCGAAGAACAAAGTCGTTTTGTAAGTTCTGGTCAAAATATGATCTCAAATTCGTTCCTGTTTTCAGCTATGGTTCGAACGAACTTAAAGTTCGTTTTGCCCAGCCTAAATTCGTTTGAAGGATTTAAATTAAAGCTAAGTTCGTTTGGTCTAAGCAAGTCTTAAGTTCGTTTTATACAGAATGGGGTTTAAATTCGTTTTGGACTTCTAAATTCGTTTGGCTTGAAACATAGCTTAAAATCGTTTTGCCTTAGCTAAATTCGTTTGGTATACGAAGTTTGATGTCTTTTAGAAGCCCAAATTCATTTGTCAAATAAAGAAGGATAATTTCGTTTGAAGTTCAAAGAAGGTTATGTTCGTTTGACATAAAATGAAACTAAATTCGTTTGATGTTGCTTAAAACCGTTTAGTAGCTTAAATTCGTTTATGGGAAACCTAAATTCGTTTGTTAAAACGAAGATTAACTTCGTTTGAACTGTTCTAAGTTCGTTCGTGGTTTTCTAAATTCGTTTTTGAAGAGTTAAGTTCGTTTTCTGGAATTAAGTTCGTAAGAACAAAACTAAGTTTGTTTCTAAAGTCCATTTAAGGTCCCAAATGACTTATATTTCATATGTTAATGAACGATAGGTGTCGGGGATTACTATTAAGCACTGTTAGCTTTTGTTTGCGCGCACATACTACTATCAGGTAAGATACACTACTTTTGTCACGCTGAGGTGCAACGAAAATGGTTTGTAAACTATAACCTCCAAAACGGTAATGTATAACTCATATGTGGTTGGGTTGATATGGGAGGTACTCGGGGATTAATGATGACGATGTTTATGCCTAAAATGCTTCCCTGTACACATGGTTATGATATGATATGCAATGATGATGATATGCTTAACGATATGATATGATGTGATATGATATAATGAACGGTGGTTAATGACGTGTTGTAATGTTGATATGTGCATGTATATGTGGCTTGTTCATCTAGAACACTAGACCTTTTTAGGTTGCCATGACACGTGCACGTTTTAAGGGCCCTAACGTGAAAAGATGATAGATGTGGATTAGTTTAGGATTAATGTGGAAACCTAAACTAAACGTGGTAAATGCTCGAGCTAATTAGATGATGAGTGTTATGCATAACCCGTGCCTGGCTGTGGTAATAGGTACGTATAAATCGTGCTCGCATGTGGGAGAGTACGTCGTGCTCGCATGTGGGAGAGTACGTAGTGCCCGTATGTGGGAGGGTACGTTAAAAATGGTTGCTCGGGTGGCTCCTTGCAACAAGTCATATGTGGCGAGTAGTTCGGGTGGCCTGATGACCCACCTAATGTTATGAACATAACGTGCTACTCATGGATCGACATTGTCTTTCCTTAACGGTAACTTCGGTTACAACTTAACGGTGACCTAGTCACAACCTAATGAGATGAGATGAAATGACGAAATTGATTAGGCACACTTAGGGTCATAGACTCTATGCTTATATGTGATATGGATACGTTATGTGGTGATATAAATGCCTAAATCAAATGACGTAATGTTTTAAAGTGCGTGTTTAATGGATGAAATGTTTTGCTTAAACCTGGTGTTATCTTACTTAGCTTTATAGCTAACACTTGTTTCTTTATATGTGTTGACACCCCTCAGGTTAAGCAGTGAGATGTCGTGTGAAGCTTTGGCGAGAGATGGGTAGATGATCAAGATGGCTTTAGTTTACCCAATAACTTCGCATAGACCTAATGTTAATGATTTCCTTTATGGAACTATTGTAATGACTATGTTATGGTTGCTTTATGTGGGCAATCTTATGGATTTCTTTTATTACTGATTTGATGCTATTAGTAACACCACTTATGTTTCTCAACTGTTTTCATTGGTTGAGGTTTTTAATAAACTGTTTCCGCTTTATTGACGCCGTTAGGCGAAAATTTTTGGAAATCCATATTTTTACGAAACGGGTGTTACAAGTTGGTATCAGAGAAGTATTTTAAGTGAACCAAGGCCTATTGACCATAGGGTTTGGACTTAAACTTAAGATGTGCATGCTAGGTACTCGTAGGATGCCTTAGCTAGTGATGACATGTGATGTAGGATGGGTTGGGATGAGTGCGAGTGTGAGAGGGCTTACGAGATGTTTACGTTACGATGATATGTTTTAGCCTTATCTCAACGAGCTTTTTGTTTTATTTTGCGCTTATCGACTCCACCATTTTATTGAAGGAAAATGGTTAACACTCGCAACCGCAACATCCAACGCGACGGAGCTACTGCTAGCGTTACTCCACCTGTCCATCCGGGTGCAAGTGCTTCTAATGCTGCTAATGCTGCTGCTAATGCTAATGTGAATCGTGTGAACCCCCGCCGTGTTAATCAACCAGGCTCATTGGGTCCGATGCCTCCACCACCTGGCAATCCTCCGAGAGTTAACGATGTAGTGGTGGATCAGATTCCCAATCAGGCGGATATGTATAATCTTGTGCTAACTCTTCAGGCCCAGTTGGCCCAAACGCAAGAACAGTTGAATCAGGCGTTGGCAGCTAACGCAGAAGGAACTGGTAACAGTCACTCTGTGCCTTCTCACCACACTGAGCCACCGGTCGATGATGTGGTTATTCCCCATGCTAATGTTAATGTGGTTCCTCCTAATGATGTTCACGCCCCTCGATTCAAGTTTGAAAGTTTCCAGAAGTGTGGAGCTCAGAAATTCTATGGAACACTTAATGCAGTAGGTTGCATGGAATGGCTTGATGATACTGAGATGGTTTTGAAGCTTGTGATTGTCCCGAGGATAAGAAAGTGTTGTGTGCTAGTAGGATGTTGAAAGAAGGTGCTCGGACTGGTGGAAGAGCATTACCATTTCGATGACTCCAGCTATGGTATCTGCTATTACGTGGGCTAACTTCAGACAGAAATTTATTGAAGAGTATATTGGAGTTCATGAGCAGCGCAAGATGGAAAAAGAGTTTCGTGCCTTGACGGCTGAAGTGGGTAAAATCAATGATTATGCTCGTTCCTTTATGGAGAAGATGAAGTTCGTGGGTCATTTATTCCGAACTGATGCAGATCAAGTTGCCTGTTATGTCGATGGTTTGCCTCCGAGTTATCGAGGTATATGCAGGCAGCATAAGACTCTAACTGAAGCTATCAAAGAGTCTAAGAAGCTGATGATGATTTTGCTGCGGATAAGAAAGTGGAAAAGAAAGAGGATGAGAAGAAGTCTGGCAATAAGAGGAGGTTTGGTGGGTCAAATCGTTTTGGTAAGAAGTTCAAGGGATCTTCGTCCTCCGACAAGGGAAAGACAGACAAGGATGGAAAATGGTGTTCTAGCTGCAAGGCTTTTCATTCTGGTCAGTGTTCTGCTAAGACCCGCAGGTGCAATAGGTGTGGAGCACAGGGTCATACTTTTGATGAATGCACTGATAAAGCAAGATGTTATAAATGTGGAGATACAAAGCACCGTATCGCCGATTGTCCCCAAATGAAGAAAGATGAGGGAAAGTTCCAAAGCCAAAGCCCGTGCTTTCCGGATGACGGCCGAGGAGGCAAAAGACGACGATCAGGTAGTTACTGCTACCCTTATTGTTAACTCAAAACCCGCTAATGTGTTATTTGATTCTGGTGCGAACAAATCTTTTGTGTCTACTCTGTTTGCTCCTAAATTAGACATGATTACGAGTCCCTTAAGGTGCCCTATAGAAGTAGAAGTGGCTAATGGTGCAACGTCTATTATTCGGGAAGGTTACTCTGATTGTCCTTTAGAAATAGAGGGTCGTTTGTTTACTGCTAACCTGCTACCTGCTACTATCCATAGTTTTGATGTTATACTCGGTATGGACTGGATGTCTAAAAACGATACTGTCGTCTTATGTGCAAAGAAAATAGTTCGTATCGCTACCCCTGACGGAAAAGGTGTTTGTGTCTATGGTGACAAGAAGCCGGGAAATGTTAAGGTGATCTCGATGATGAAAGCACTTCGTTGTATACGGCAAACTAAGTCACATTTTCTAGCTTATGTCATCGATTCTCGTATCGCGAAGCCTACAGTCTCTGATGTCGAAGTTGTTTCCGAGTTTCCTGATGTTTTCCCTGAAGATCTTCCAGGTCTTCCTCCTGATCGTGAAGTTGAATTTTCTATTGACCTCATTCCTGGTGCTACTCCTGTAGCCAAAGCTCCCTATCGATTAGCTCCGACGGAGATGAAGGAGTTAATGACGCAAATTCAGGAACTTTTAGATAAAGGTTTCATTCGTCCGAGTTCCTCTCCATGGGGTGCTCCTATCCTTTTCGTAAAGAAGAAAGACGGATCCATGCGCATGTGTATCGATTATCGTGAGCTGAATAAAAGAACGGTGAAGAATAAATATCCACTCCCTCGCATTGATGATTTGTTCGATCAACTTCAAGGTGCTTCCTGTTTTTCAAAGATTGACTTACGGTCTGGCTATCATCAATTAAAGGTTGAAGAAGAAAGTGTAGCCAAAACAGCGTTCCGAACTCGTTATGGTCACTATGAGTTCCTTGTCATGCCATTCGGTTTGACAAATGCTCCAGCGAAGTTCATGGATTTAATGAACCGTGTCTGTCGACCTTTTTTGGATCATTTCGTTATTGTTTTTATCGACGACATCCTTGTGTATTCAAAGTCGGAAGAGGAACATAGAGAGCATTTGAGAGCTGTCCTTCAAGTCCTCAGAGAGAAAAAGCTATATGCTAAGTTCTCCAAGTGCGAGTTCTGGCTAAAGGAAGTTCATTTCCTCGGCCATGTCGTCTCCTCTGATGGTATAAAGGTAGATCCTTCGAAGATAGAAGCGGTGTCGAAGTGGGAGCAGCCTAAGTCTCCTACTGAAATTAAGAGTTTTCTCGGTTTGGCTGGCTATTATCGACGTTTTATTCAAGATTTCTCGCGCATTGCCAAGCCAATGACTGAATTAACGAAGAAAGGTGTGAAGTTTGTGTGGACCGATGCTCAAGAGAAAGCCTTCACGACGTTGAAAAAGAAGTTGTGTGAAGCTTCGGTTCTAGCTTTACCCGAAGGAACCGATGATTTAGTGGTCTATAGTGACGCATCCATCACGGGGTTAGGGTGTGTGTTAATGCAACGAGACAAAGTTATCGCTTACGCCTCTCGACAGCTGAAGCCTCATGAGCGGAACTATCCTACTCATGACCTTGAGCTGGCTGCGGTTGTTTTTGCTCTGAAGTTGTGGCGACATTATCTGTATGGTACAAAGTGTACCCTTTACGGATCATAAGAGCTTACAGTACGTGTTTACTCAGAAGGACATGAATGTTAGACAACGGCGGTGGATGGAGTTATTAAAGGATTACGATTGTGAAATTAAATATCACCCAGGCAAAGCTAATGTGGTTGCTGATGCCTTAAGCCGCAAAGGATATGCGAAGAGTAGGTTATGTGCAATGATTACGAAGGTTGAGTCGAACTTAATGGAACCTATTCGATTAGCTCAAATTGAAGCGATGAAGGAGGAGAATGTGAAAGAGGAGTCTATTGGGAAAAAGAAGAAAAATAGACTTGAAATGGAAGAAAATAGTCGCGGTCTTCGAACTTACAAAGGTAGAATATGGGTTCCTCTATATGGAGGCAATCGTGAGTTAGTGATGGACGAAGCTCACAAGACTAAGTATTCTGTACACCCTGGTGCCACAAAGATGCATGCAGATTTGAAGCCTATTTATTGGTGGCCCAGTATTAAGAACAATGTAATGATGTACGTACAGAAATGTTTGACGTGTGCGAAGGTGAAAGCTGAACATCAAAAGCCTTACGGGAAGTTTCAGCAACTCGAGATCCCTGAGTGGAAATGGGATCGTATTACGATGGATTTTATAACCAAGCTTCCAAGGACGCCTCGTGGTCACGATATGATATGGGTTATTGTCGATCAATTAACGAAGAGTGCCCATTTCCTCCCAGTTCGTGAGAATGCTCCTATGGAAAATTTCGTTACGTTGTATATTGATGAAGTGGTTTCTAAACATGGTGTTCCGATATCGATTGTGTCAGATCGTGATGCTCGATTCGTTTCCAACTTTTGGAAGAGTTTTCAACGGGAATTTGGTACTCAAGTTCGTCTGAGCACAGCCTATCACTCGCAGACTGATGGGCAAAGTGAAAGGACTATTCAAACGCTTGAAGATATGCTCAGAGCATGTGTAATGGATGATGGTGGTTCGTGGGATAAACACCTACCTCTTGTCGAGTTTGCGTATAACAATAGTTATCATGCGAGCATTGGAATGCCACCGTATGAGATGTTATATGGTAGAAAGTGTCGGACTCCTAGTTGTTGGTTGGAGCCCGGGGAAAAGCAATTTGCTGGACCCGAAGTAGTACAAATTACGGCCGATAAAGTTAATGTTGCAAAGAAAGCCTGCGTATTGCTCGCGAAAGGCAAAAGTCATATGCCGATAAGAAAGGAGGCCGTTTGATTTTAAAGAAGGTGAAATGGTTTTACTCAAGGTGTCGCCTTGGAAAGGTGTATTACGATTTGGTAAACGAGGAAAGCTAAGCCCTAGATTCATTGGACCTTTTAAGATCATTAAAAAGGTTAATGAACAGGCATTTCAACTGAATTACCTCCAGAACTTCATGGAATTCACAACACATTTCATGTGTGTTATCTACGTAAATGCTATGCAAATGAAGCGGATGTCATTCCACTCGAGGACGTAAGTATTGATCCAAACAAGCAGATTGTTGATGAACCTGTTGCTATAATGGGAAGGAAACAAAAGAAGTTACGACGAAAGACTATCGATCTAGTTCTCATTAAGTGGAAACACAATCACGGCGAAAGTATGACTTGGGAGACCGAGTCCGTAATGCGGAGACCTATCCCCACCTTTTTGATGCTGAAGTGATTCCGGGGACGGAATCCTCTTAAGGGGAGGTAATTGTAACATCCCAAAACTTAATCGTTTATGTTGACTAACGTCGTTAGGTCAAATTCTAAGTCCGTGATTTGATATGTGATAAAATGTGTGTTTATATGTTTATGTGCCCTATATGTGAGATTTATTTATCTTTAATGAGTGACAATAAAGTGGATTAAATGATGTGTAAAAGGCCTTTGTAGTGTGCGAAGGTGCTTTGGTGTGTTATATGTATCCCCAATAGGTGTTTTAAAGTGAAATAAAGTCAATATGAAGTCCAGGGACTAGTTTTGCCAATGGTGAAAAGTTAAAAACGGGTTAAGAAAGGGATTAGCCTAATCTAGGTTAATTTGGCAGCCTCAAAACTTAATTAGAACACATTCATCAGCCTCTCTAATTCTCTTTTGATTTCTAAAGCAAGATCTCCAAGTTTTGGTTAATCAAATCAAGTGTTTTTGTATTGAATCGAATTGGCTATCGTTTCTACAGGTAATCAATGTTTTATTGGCTATATTTTCAGATCTAATGATGTTTTATAAAGGATTAAATCTGATTTTGAAAGAGACTTTTAATAAATTAGGGTTTATATTATGTTTAAGCAAATTAACGATCAAAACGACATCAAACGAGTTTGTAATCGATTATTATGATCAAAAGTGGTTTATATATGTCAAAAAAAAAAAACATGTTGTGGGTGAAGCCTAAGACGATTGATTTCTGGAAAATCGAAGAACAAAGTCGTTTTGTAAATTCTGGTCAAAATATGATCTCAAATTCGTTCCTGTTTTCAGCTATGGTTCGAACGAACTTAAAGTTCGTTTTGCCCAGCCTAAATTCGTTTGAAGGATTTAAATTAAAGCTAAGTTCGTTTGGTCTAAGCAAGTCTTAAGTTCGTTTTATACAGAATGGGGTTTAAATTCGTTTTGGACTTCTAAATTCGTTTGGCTTGAAACATAGCTTAAAATCGTTTTGCCTTAGCTAAATTCGTTTGGTATACGAAGTTTGATGTCTTTTAGAAGCCCAAATTCATTTGTCAAATAAAGAAGGATAATTTCGTTTGAAGTTCAAAGAAGGTTATGTTCGTTTGACATAAAATGAAACTAAATTCGTTTGATGTTGCTTAAAACCGTTTAGTAGCTTAAATTCGTTTATGGGAAACCTAAATTCGTTTGTTAAAACGAAGATTAACTTCGTTTGAACTGTTCTAAGTTCGTTCGTGGTTTTCTAAATTCGTTTTTGAAGAGTTAAGTTCGTTTTCTGGAATTAAGTTCGTAAGAACAAAACTAAGTTTGTTTCTAAAGTCCATTTAAGGTCCCAAATGACTTATATTTCATATGTTAATGAACGATAGGTGTCGGGGATTACTATTAAGCACTGTTAGCTTTTGTTTGCGCGCACATACTACTATCAGGTAAGATACACTACTTTTGTCACGCTGAGGGTGCAACGAAAATGGTTTGTAAACTATAACCTCCAAAACGGTAATGTATAACTCATATGTGGTTGGGTTGATATGGGAGGTACTCGGGGATTAATGATGACGATGTTTATGCCTAAAATGCTTCCCTGTACACATGGTTATGATATGATATGCAATGATGATGATATGCTTAACGATATGATATGATGTGATATGATATAATGAACGGTGGTTAATGACGTGTTGTAATGTTGATATGTGCATGTATATGTGGCTTGTTCATCTAGAACACTAGACCTTTTTAGGTTGCCATGACACGTGCACGTTTTAAGGGCCCTAACGTGAAAAGATGATAGATGTGGATTAGTTTAGGATTAATGTGGAAACCTAAACTAAACGTGGTAAATGCTCGAGCTAATTAGATGATGAGTGTTATGCATAACCCGTGCCTGGCTGTGGTAATAGTACGTATAAACCGTGCTCGTATGTGGGAGAGTACGTCGTGCTCGCATGTGGGAGAGTACGTAGTGCCCGTATGTGGGAGGGTACGTTAAAATGGTTGTTCGGGTGGCTCCTTGCAACAAGTCATATGTGGCGAGTAGTTCGGGTGGCCTGATGACCCACCTAATGTTATGAACATAACGTGCTACTCATGGATCGACATTGTCTTTCCTTAACGGTAACTTCGGTTACAACTTAACGGTGACCTAGTCACAACCTAATGAGATGAGATGAAATGACGAAATTGATTAGGCACACTTAGGGTCATAGACTCTATGCTTATATGTGATATGGATACGTTATGTGGTGATATAAATGCCTAAATCAAATGACGTAATGTTTTAAAGTGACATGTTTAATGGATGAAATGTTTTGCTTAAACCTGGTGTTATCTTACTTAGCTTTATAGCTAACACTTGTTTCTTTATATGTGTTGACACCCCTCACGTTAAGCAGTGAGATGTCGTGTGAAGCTTTGGCGAGAGATGGGTAGATGATCAAGATGGCTTTAGTTTACCCAATAACTTCGCATAGACCTAATGTTAATGATTTCCTTTATGGAACTATTGTAATGACTATGTTATGGTTGCTTTATGTTGGGCAATCTTATGGATTTCTTTTATTACTGATTTGATGCTATTAGTAACACCACTTATGTTTCTCAACTGTTTCCATTGGTTGAGGTTTTTAATAAACTGTTTCCGCTTTATTGACGCCGTTAGGCGAAAATTTTTGGAAATCCATATTTTTACGAAACGGGTGTTACATTAACTCCCTTCTTCAGAGCAGAGTTTCTTCTTCAGCTAACTTTTCCCCCTTGGAAGTATCACTAGTTTGGGACTCGAGATGCTTCCATACTTTGTCAAGTGTATTTCGGTCAGATGACCCAAAGGTGCGGCCTGCAACTGGTGAGATGGTGTTGACAGTTGTTCTAAGTTTATTGACTTCCTTTTTAATATAATCTATTTCTTTAGGCAAGTCTTTTGGCATTTCAGTTTCAAACATTTGACCCATCTTGGGCAACAACACATCTGCCACATTTCTCAGTACTGATCCAGAAATTTCTTCAGTTAATTCTTTCAGCATATCACCTCTGAATTTTCTCACAATTTCATCACTGAGGTTGCTGACAACAGTATTCTGGTCAAGAGTTGGTCTGCTCTCCAGATTGCTAATTCTGGTAGTCAACTTCGCTACCTCCTCTGTTAGACCTGCCAGTGGTTGAGCAATTCCAGTGGCCACCGCAGTCTTAACAGACTCAATCAACTTTTTTTCAAGACCATGGACTGCCACTTTGATATTTTCTGAGTTTTTGTTTGTGGCCAGTACCAGGTCATTCAGCTTTTCAAAGACTCTCTTCTCATTTTCAACAAATAAAAGCATTTCGGAAGAAAGGTTGTTAGATAATAAAGATTTAAAGTTTGAAACAACCTGAGAAGAAGTCTGGAGTGATCTCTCCAGGTCCTCCACCTTATTAAAAAGGTCTTGGACCTCGGAGGAAGAAGAAGTAGAGAGACCACTGGGGGTTACCATCCTGGTCACAAGAGGAACTTGTGCCTGGACTCTTTCAGTAGAGGTTTCAGTTGTTATAAAAGTGGAGTCCAGTGCACGGTGTTCAGGGAAATTAAGTGGGGTTTCAATAGGTGGTGGTTGATTTTGTGCCAGTTGAATTGTAGGTGGATTTTGTGGAATTGAAGGTGGTGGTGGTGGTGGATTTGATGATTCTGGTGGTGGATTGACTTGTTCTGGTGGTGGTGATGGGATATTTTGAGGTTCTGGAGGTGGTGGCATTTCTGGTAACCTTTCAGGTTCAATTACATCATCACCTAAGAAATTCATGTCAGTATCAAAAGCGTTACCTTCTGACATTGGTGAGTCTGGTCCATCCCAATCAAACTCTGTATCAAATCTTGATACAACATTTTCTTCTTGTTCAATAATTGGTTCACCATCTGCAGTCATGGTGTCACCAGCAGCCATTGTTTCTTCATCAGTTCTTTCTTCCACAATATTTTCTGGAGGAACATCTTCAACTATTCTTCTGGAGGCAACTGGAACCCCTCCTTGTTGCAATCTCCTTCTCATATTTCTTTGTCAGGTGGGAACTATAGGTATATTCTGCTGAGGTTCTGGTGCAACTTGGGTGATTGGTTGCACTTGTTCTATAATCTGGACATCATCACCTTGATTCCCACCTGGACCTCTTTCTACATCATTCCTCTGAAAGGTGAGCATGGCCTGAGGAATATCTACCTCATTTTGTCTAGATTTGAGATTGGCCAAGTCACGCATATACTCACTCAAAGAAAAATGAGTGGTATCGAAGTCATACTGGTTGCCCAAAGCTCTTTTAAAAATAAGGGAAAGAAAACGAATATATGGAATGTGGGGTTTTCTGCCCTTCACCTTCAGACGCTCTACCAAATCGTCAAAATATATCTGTGCAAAATCAACTCTATATCCAAACCACAAGCAATAAGCAATCAACAGATGGGTTTGATTAATTTGATCCAAACCCCCAGAACTTCCACCCAAACATTCAACTATGTGGGTAAAGAAGTATCTCCATGAGTCTGTTAATTTACTCATGTAGATTGTACCTTTCCTGGATAGCTGGCCAGTATTATCCATAATATCGGAGTGGCCCATCAATCTACAAACCTCCCTTGTATTGATGCCAGTTGGGAGATCAATAGCTATCTCATTCTCACCAAAATAGTTTAATTGAAGAATTTCTCTAAGAGTGTCAACATTTAGAAAAAACGATCTGGTTCCTTGTTTCAGAGTCCAAGAGATTGATGATGATGATTCATCATACTTTGCCGTGTACCAGAATTCACACAAATATTCATGGTACATTCTCCCTGGATTGAGGGTTAGTGCACCATAAAGAGGGCCAGAAAGAAAGAAAGTATTCAATCTCCCAATAATCGACTGGGGATCATGAACACTGGCCAGAGTAAGTCTGGCCATCCAGCTATTCATGTTTATGCGGATGGCATCCGCAATAAGTGAGATATGACTTGCCTTAGCCATGGCGGCGGCTGGAGCATATGGACTAGATAACAGATTTTTGGGATTGTTTGATTGTCTTGGTGCCATTTGAGTATTTGGTAGTGATATAAAAATGAAACTGAAATAAGGGTTTTGAAGAATTTATGATGATGATGATTGGAAATTGAATTTGGATAGAGTAAATGAAGGAATTTGAAAGATTTGGGAGTTAATGATTTTTCGAAGTGAAAATGAAAGTGAAAGTGATTGGATATTTATAGAGGAGAGATAAAATTAAAAGGATTTAAAAAAGTTTAATTAATAAATTAATAAACAATTTAAGTTCAAAATTTTCAAAATTATTCAAAATAATTTTGATCGGTTTTTCAAATCCGAAATTAATTTCATCACATCACACATAAATGCATGACGGTTTTGTCGGCCCACAAAAATAACCAACTTGCACTTTTTGTCTTCCCAAGGTAAAAATACCATCATTTATTTTGAAAAATGTAATGCCACGTGGGATAAACAGTAACTGTCCATTCAAAGGTTTTGCCACGTGGCACACACGAGAACCAAGTATTAGAATATATTATGTCAGTTTTACCACGACTCATTTCAGTGCATCTGGAGGTTGACTAGACACTCCAGTATTACTGGTGGATTAGTCCAGTGGAGTATGCACTGATGGTACACTAGAGGGACACTCCAGTAGAGTACCAATTCCAATTTTAAAGGCCTTACTGGTAACCTCAAACACGCACATCAACTAGTTCAGACAAATGAGAGGGACACATTTACAAGGCGACTGAACTCCTCAAACATGCACTTCAACCTGTCCAAGTACCAGTGAGAGGGACACATTTACAAGGCACCAGTGAAAAAGTTTTGTCCAGTGAGAAAATAAATTAATAAATTCCCCCTGAAATTTAAAAACATTTAAGGACAAAAATATTTGGTTTGAGTCTTTCCCCCTGGAATGGTGATCCATAAATCTATCAGTGCAAAGATAGTATCACAAAGGCGTTCGATAGCTAAGCTGGTATAGATTTATAAATCTGGTAATCAAAGAACCTTGCCAGTGTCACCAACGCGTTCATAGCAAGATTCCAGATTAGGGGTTCAACATTCCCAACTCACCAACAAGATATTCAAATGTTTTAACATCCAGTGGTTTTGTAAAAATGTCAGCGAGTTGTTTGTCAGTGGGAATAAAGTGGAGTTCAACTTTTCCTTTCATAATATTATCACGAATGAAATGATACCTGAGATCAATGTGCTTGGTTTTGGAGTGCATGACTGGATTGTTTGAGATAGCAATGGCACTGGTATTATCACAAAATATTGGAGTTTTTGAATACTTAATACCATAATCAAGCAACTGGTTCTTCATCCAGAGTATCTGAGCACAACAACTTGCTGCAGATACATACTCAGCTTCAGCAGTTGACAATGAAACTGAAGTTTGCTTCTTACTGGTCCAACTGACCAATTTGCCACCAAGGAAATGGCATCCACCAGTAGTGGATTTCCTTGTCTATCTTACAACCTGCATGATCTGAATCTGAATAACCCATTAGATCCATGCCTGAGCCTTTGGGATACCAAAGATCCAAACTGGGGACACCTTTAAGGTACTTCAGTATGCGCTTTACAGCCAGCATATGAGATTCTTTTGGATTAGACTGATATCTGGCACATAAACATGTTGCAAACATAATATCTGGTCTACTGGCAGTTAAATACATCAGTGAACCAAGCATGCCTCTATAGACAGTGACGTTCACTGGTTTTCCTTCAGGATCAGAGTCCAGTGTTAGTGGTGCAGAAATTGGAGTGGGTTTAGATGGTGAAGAGTTCATATCAAATTTCTTTAAAAGATCTTTAACATATTTTTCTTGATTAATAAAAATTCCATCTTTGTTTTGTTTAATCTGGAGTCCTAGAAAATATGTTAATTCACCCATTAAACTCATTTCATATTCTTTTGACATGATTTTTGAAAATTTCTCGCACATGTTTTCATCAGTATACCCAAAAATTATATCATCAACATAAATTTGTACCAGTAAGATATTACCTTGTTCATGAAGAATAAATAAGGTATTGTCAATTGCACCTCTTTGAAAACCATTTTTCAATAAATGTTTAGTCAGAGTCTCATACCAGGCACGTGGAGCTTGTCTGAGACCATAAAGAGCCTTGTCCAGACGATATACCCAGTGGGGATGTTTTTCATCAATGAAGCCTGGTGGTTGTTTGACATAAACTTCTTCTTCTAATTTTCCATTCAAAAATGCACTTTTTACATCCATCTGGTAGACTTTGAACTGATGATGAGCAGCAAATACTAAGAAAATTCTGATCGCTTCAAGTCTAGCCACTGGAGCAAATGATTCATCAAAATCAACATCTGACTGGCAGTACCCTTGTGCCACCAGTCTGGCCTTGTTTCTGAAAACATGACCATCTTCATCTACCTTGTTTCTGTAGACCCATCTGGTTCCAATTGGTTCTTTCTTACCAACTGGGAAAGGGACCAGGTACCATACCTTGTTCCTTTCGAACTGGTGAAGCTCTTCTTGCATAGCAGTCACCCAGCTTGGATCTTCCATAGCCTTGTCAATCTTCTTCGGTTCTACCAGTGATAAGAAGCTGACATACAAACATTGTTCACTGGAGGCTCTTCTGGTCTGAACCCCTCTACTGGAGTCACCTATGATCTGATCAATAGGATGAGCTTTTGTCCATTTAGAGTAATGACCAGGATTTTGACTAACAACAATATCAGTGCAAGAGTTCAGTTGATTTTCTTCTGGTGTTGCTTTAGATGGAGGATCTTCCCAGACAAGTTCATAATCTTCATCTGAATTAATTAAATCATGATTTGCATCATGAAATTCATCCGTTGAAGGCATTTCTTGAACTACTGGTATAGTTTCAACTGAAACTGATACTGGAGGAGTAGTATGAACATCTGTTCCAATAATAAATTCAGAGCGTAGTTTGAAACTTATTGAAGGATAGAAAGGTGTACTACTAGAGGATTTCTTCTGTTGAACTGATTCCAAGTCAGGATGACTGGAAACTTCTTCAGGTGAATCTTTATTGTAGTTGATAAGATCTGATTCACGGAAGACAATTGGATTTACTGGAGGAGAATCAAGGTCTGGCCTTTTGTTAATTTCATTATTTGATTCGTCGAAAGTAACATGTATGGACTCATGAACCTTGTCCAGTCTTTTGTTAAAGACTCTGAAGGCTTTGCGAATGGCTGAATAACCTAAGAAATATCCTTCATCAGCTTTGGCATCAAATTTGCCTAGCTGACTGGAGTCGTTCAGGATGTATACTGGACATCCAAAAACATGAAAATAACCAATATTTGGTTTTCTATTTCTTAATATTTCATAGGCTGTCTTCTTGTGTCGCTTCACATAAACTGAACTGTTCTGGGTATAGCAAGCAGTAGCAATTGCTTCAGCCCAGAAACTGGTGGGAAGACCAGATTCAGCAAGCATACTTCTGGCAGCTTCTATCAACGTTCTGTTCTTTCTTTCTACCACTCCATTCTGCTCTGGAGTGCATGCTGATGAGAAGTTCTGAGAGATGCCAGTGTCAGTACAGAATTTCTCCAGAGTTGCATTCTGGAATTTTGTTCCATTGTCACTTCGTAACTGACACACTTTTCGCTTGTGTTTGAGCTCAATCTGCTTGATAAGAGCGATGATTTCAGCAGCAGCTTCACTTTTAGACCTGAGAAAGATTACCCAACAAAATCTGGAGAATTCATCAACAATCACCAGGGTAAATCTTTTACCAGCACGAGTCTGAACATTCACTGGACCAAATAGGTCCATATGAAGCATATGAAGTGGTTCAGATATGCTAAAATTCTGCTTGGGCTTGAAACTGGCACGTTTCTGCTTTCCCATCTCACAACCTGGACATGGTCTTTCCTTTTTGAAGGAAACTAAAGGTATCCCATCTACCAGTTATTTTCTAGACAACTTATTAATATTTTTGAAATTTAAATGGGATAACCTTTTATGCCATAACCAGTTTGTGTCTTCATCAGCTTGAGTATAGAAACAATGCTCATCTGGAGAGCTTTCCATATCCATCACATATACATTTCCTTTCCTTGGAGCAATTAATACTACCTTCCAGTCCTTGTTGAATACGATGCCCTGAGCAATATTGAACAAAACTTGATAGCCATCATCACACAGTTGGCTTACACTTATCAGGTTGTATTTCAAACCATTAACATAAGCCACCCGTCTGAACTTGACTTGTCCATTGTTCAGAACACCATACCCCTCAGTCTTTCCACAACCATCATTTCCAAACGTAATGGAGGGTCCATCAGAAATGATGAACTCCTCCAGCAGGGTCTTACATCCGGTCATTGTCCTGCCAGCTGCACTGTCAAGATACCATATATGCTTCTTTCGATCGCCCTTCTTGAGTACAATATCCACCCATCTTCCAGATGTGACATCTTCCTTCACCAGATGCTCTTCATCAGCCAGAGCCATGAAACAACAATCTCTTTCCTCTTCTTCATCGACTGATGAATCATCAGAGGGAACCCATGCTCCTTCAGTAGTTGCAATCATGCATTTATTATTTTCAATTTGTTGAGACATGAGAGTAATTTGAGCCTTAAGTTTTTTGTATTTAAACTTGTAGCTATCATCAGGCTTATTAAAAGAAGTAGTTGGACCAGATTGAGAGACAAACTGACTGGACCTGCACTCCTTCATGAAATGACCTTTTCTTCCACACTTAAAGCATGTCAGATTGGTCTTATCAGTAGAGGAACTGGGTGCACTTTGTCCAGAGGGCCTGTTTGCTCTTGCTTTGAAACGGTTAAACGTTTTAGCTATCATCGCAACCAGGTCATCATTTTCAGTTTCATCACAATCTGGAGACATGTTATCAGTGACTCCAGAATCCATTAGTTCAAGCATCATCTTCTTCATAGAAAATACATTCTCTGAAGATAATAGTGCAGCACAAGGTGGTGCAGTAGGACTGACCACTATGGAACTACTGGAAGCATGATTTAAAGCATCCTTTTCTGCCTCAATCCTCTGGGCTTGATTCTCTTCAGTGAATCTGAAGGCTCCATACAATGTTGATAAAGTATGGGTATGCAAGGTTTTACCTTGTCTCAGGACCAGAATCATGTGAGACCATTTAGTTGGAAGAATATCACAAAATTTGTCAAAAAGTATATCCTTGTCTTTCTCAACCCCTAATGCTCTTAACTGATTTATGATGCTCATAAATCTGGTGTAAGTATCAGTTAGAGATTCATTGGGGAGAGCAAAAAATGACTCATACTTTTTGTTTAAGGAGACTTTTCTAGTAACAACAGTATCATTGCCTCCTTCATACTGGTTCACTAGTTCATCCCACATGGATTTAGCACTGGGATAAAGAACTAGTGTGGGAATTAGGGTTTCTGGTACAGCTCCTAGAATCATATTTTTCAAAATAGTGTCAATATTAACAAGTCTTTTATCCTCTTCTGACCAGTGTTCTTCCCTCTTTTCCTTCCAGATCTTGATCCAGTTGGGTCAAGATGTGGATTGAGAGGACATCTAGGAATATATGGACCTTCATTTAAAATTTTTAACATATTCCTCTCAATACCAGTAACATGAAGTATCATTCTAGCTTTCCACGTTCCAAATTCATCACCATTCCCACTGAATTTGGGAACAGGTGTATTCGAATAGTGCACATGCACATGTGGAGAAGCAGGAATAGGAGGAGGAGGAGGAGGGTTGTTATTAGTAATAAGGTGTTTCTTGTTCATTAGAATAGGTGGATCATTAAAATTAGTTTCTTGTGTATTTTCTGGGATGGCCATCGTGAAACAGATCTAGGTAAGTATATTAACCTTCTGCTCTGATACCAAATGTAAGTCCCCTCACACGATGGTTTAACCCACGAGTGTAAAATAACAAGTCACGAGTAGAACTAGAAAGGACTAGTATCACTTTAAAATAAATGCAAGTATATAAATAAAGAGATACTACAGATGAAACAGTAAGTAAGTAATTAAAGATAAGGCACAATGTAGTTTTCAAGTGTATTTTATTTATTGATGTTTAAATAAAATACAAGATTGTTGCGGAACCAGAATATTACACCAATGTAAGTATTCTAACAATCTATGAATTACAATGATCTATACTTGATAAATAATCTCCTTAGATCGAAATACTTAAAGTTGTGAAGTACTCCTTTTTGTGATCGAGATTATTTAAGCAAGTTAAAAGGAATTACTTATTGTCTTAATGCTTAGTTTTCTTGTTGTGCAAAAAGGTTTATTTATAGGCAAAGTTGGTATTGGAAATCCAATTTAGCCGTATAAAAATATGTTGGAAGCAGTTAAAGGAATTATAATTAATTCCTTTGAAATGCTTAATTAAGTAATGTCAAACTACTTAATTCCAACATCCTTTTTGCACGTTTGTCTTTTAGTTAGTGGACAAATGCTTTTGTCCGGACCCGCCTAAATAAAGACAAAGAATATTCCTCGAGAACAGTGTTCAGACTTGTAAGGTCTGGAACACTGTTGAGTCTCCAGATGGGAGTCCTGGTAAGACCGCCAGTGGGCTCCACTGCTTGCCAGTCTTCTTTCTTCAGACTTCAGTCTTCGACTTCAGTGAGAAGGTCTTCAGTGAATTGATCTCGTCTGGAGTGAAGTCCAGTGAGCTAATCTGGTGGACACCAGGTTTCTGTACAAGTAAATAGCTCACTGGTCTTCTCATAATTTCTGGACAAATCTTCAGTGGCACTCCAGTCTTCTCATCTGAAGCGAGTCCAGTAAATCTAGACCTAACAAACATGGTATTACAAACATTAATTGCATATATTTATAAATTTATAGGAGATTTAGCAAATATCAACTATAAGTGATATAAATATTGTATACATATAATATTATTCCGAGTATTTTACAACTTAATGAATCCTTGATTTGAATGATATAGTTGAATGTGGTTGAGTAAATTGATAACTTGTATTCCAATCAAATATATGAAAATCTCAATTTATACAGAGATATGACAATCACATTCTACAAAGTCAAACTTGCATAATAATGAATAATATACTTTTATAAATCTGTAAAAGATTTATTTTATGTCATTATAAATTCACGCCATTTTCTTCTCATTTCAAAATATCAAGATTTTCAACCATCAAAATGAAGAGGGTAATAAGTTTTTTGATGCATATTTCTCCTTATAATCTAAAGAGGATGTTATTGTATAATGTAAAGATGTTATTCATGTTTTCTTTTTTCCATTCATACATGTAAGTATGTAACATTAAGTTCATTTATTCTTTCTTTTTTTTCCATTTATACATGTAACCTTATAAACCTCTCTTTTTTGTTTCATTATTATCAATACTTGTGAACAATTATATATATATATTGACGGTAGAGCTGAGATAAAAAAATAAAACGAGCTTTTGATCCTAACCATCGAAAATAAGATTAACTTTAATCTTGGCCATCCAAATTAAAAGTCAACCTTTCTAAATTGTACCATAGACTTTACATATAAACATTTATTGCATATATTTGCTAACACCTTTTATAAAAGTTAAGAAGAAGAAAAAACACGCCATTTCAAATTTGATCTAAATAGCATTAACAACAAGCAAGAGATCATGGATTGTTTTATATATAAAAAATAATAATAACTCCTGCAAAACACGGCATTACCCATTAATTGTATATATGCTCTCACACGTTTTATACATAAAAATTTCTCTAATGCAAGTGCGCAATGACGATTGTGGTACGTGTGGCAGTTGGAGTTGCGGTGGTGGTGGCGGCGGGTGATGGTGGCAGCGCCGAGTAGTTTAGGTATGCATATGTTAACACTTTATATTAACAAAAAAAACTAGACTAATTCTCCAATGATACAGCGGCGATTGTGATAACGACGACGATCAAAGTTGCGGTGTGGTGGCAGGGACGGTGGTTGGTGGTGATGGTTGTACGTGGCAATGCCGAGTAGTTTATGTATACCCACAGTCTAATGTTAGAGATAAAACATGGTATTACAAACATTAATTGCATATATTTATAAATTTATAGGAGATTTAGCAAATATCAACTATAAGTGATATAAATATTGTATACATATAATATTATTCCGAGTATTTTACAACTTAATGAATCCTTGATTTGAATGATATAGTTGAATGTGGTTGAGTAAATTGATAACTTGTATTCCAATCAAATATATGAAAATCTTTAACAATTTATACAGAGATATGACAATCACATTCTACAAAGTCAAACTTGCATAATAATGAATAATATACTTTTATAAATCTGTAAAAGATTTATTTTATGTCATTATAAATTCACGCCATATTCTTCTCATTTCAAAATATCAAGATTTTCAACCATCAAAATGAAGAGGGTAATTTTTTTTTTTATGCATATTTCTTCTTATAATCTAAAGAGGATGTTATTGTATAAGGTAAAGATGTTATTCATGTTTTCTTTTTTCCATTTATACATGTAAGTATGTAACATTAAGTTCATTTATTCTTTTTTTTTCCATTTATACATGTAACCTTATAAACTTCTCTTTTTTGTTTCATTATTATCAATACTTGTGAACAATTAATTTAGTGGGAATTGTCATACGGACCTACTTAACATGTTTTTAATTATCCTACAGTTAGTAAGTAAATGAGGACCATCGGCTCTGGGTCAAGGTTTGTAAATGAGATTGTTAATCATGTTCGAGTCCGAGATTACCTAAACTCAAACTGTTGGTAAGGTATAAGGGTAATATGATAGAATTGCTATGCTTAAAAGTTTATATTTAAGACCAATTAACCTTTATGCTTTATAGCACGGCTTTCAATCCGGTCAATCCGTTTCCGATTGGTTGGTTGAAAATCTCTTACCCTAACCCGATCTACAGATAGTTTCATGTCAAAATTTTCAACCCGAGCCCGACAGCGAGTTTATCAAGTCAAATAGGTTGGTTATGTTTAATGTTAATGTTTTCAATTGGGTCAAATTAATTGTTTTTTGGGTCAAGTGGGGTGTCAAGTTGGCAGGTCGAATGTGTTGGTTTTAGGTCAAGTGGATCGGTATTAATTAGGTTCTCAAGGTTAGCGGGTCGAACTGACAACCTAATAAGCCAACCAAGACCGGATTTGAAAAAAATCAGGTTGATGGTTGGCAGGTCAAAAATGTAACATCCCAAACTTTTCTTTACTAGTTGACTAATGCCGTTAAGTCAATATTGTGTGTGTCGTTAAGTCTATTTTAGATTTAATGTTTATATGTAGCTAATGTGTGTTATGTGTGAGGCTTGTAAGCCTAAATGTTAATGTAGTATAAATGTGTGTAATATGGAGATCAATGTCTATGTAGTGACATTTAATGAAGGATTAATGATGTATGTGGTCAATAAAGTAGGTTGTAACCAATAATGAAGGATTAGGAAGCTTAGGGGCTAGTTTTGACATGTGTGCAAAGTTAAAAACGGGTTTAGAGGCTTAGGGGTTGTCTTTAGAGAGCCATTATGCAGGTTTTCTTCCTCCTAAACAAGCCTTCCTTCCCTTCCCCTCAAGTTTCTCGCTAGATCTATTCGTTTTGGAGCCAAATCGATCGTGCATTGCTTAGATCTTGGATCTTTATCACCTAGTACAGGTAATTTAGGTGTTCCTCTTTTGAGATATGATGTTTGAGTCTTATATTAGTCTTAATCCAGGCCATAAGGGTTTGGGTTGGGTTATTTGATTAAACGTTCACCGATTTCATGTTATTCGGGTGATTAAATGATTGATTTATGAAGTAAAGGATTTATAGGCTGAAAATAGATGATGAAAGTGCAATTAAATGGGTTAATTTTAAGTCCCCAGGTTGGATTGGGGTATGGGTTCATATGGAATTCGTTTGATCAAAGAACAAAGTTGGGTTTTCTGGTCGACACCCCAAGTGCGACGCACCTGGAGGGTGGTGCGACGCACCACAGCCCAGTTTGGGTTTTTGGTGAACCCCGATATGCGACGCACCAAGGGCTGGTGCGGCGCACCTGGTCTTAATCTAAATTCCCTGGAAGATTGGTGCGACGCACCAAAGGGTAGGTGCGGCGCACCTATTGATGATAAGTTTTTCTGATGGTTTTGTGCGACGCACCAAAGGGTAGGTGCGGCGCACTCGTAGTTATTTTGAATCCCTGGAGGAATGGTGCGACGCACCACATGGAAGGTGCGGCGCACCACCTGCCCAGATTTTAAAAGTGTCGTTTAGCTTATCTTTCGATCTTATACTTGTTCTAGGTTATTGGAGACACCTAGTCATCTGTTGTATTGTGCTTGTAGCTTGTTGTTAAGCTGTATCAAGGTAAGATACACTACTTTTGTCACGCTGAGGGTTCAACAAGCAAAGGTTTCCTACTTATAACTTCCTTAACGGTAACTTATGATATATGTGGGTATCTCGGGTTACACGGGAGGGATTATGGGATATGTAGTTGACCATGAGACCTGAAATGCAGACCTTAATGTAGTGAAATGAAGTATTGTTCAATGTAGGGTATTGTTATGCAGTTTATGTAGATTTATGAAGTGTCTTATTATGCGTGAAATGTAGAAATGAAGTTGTTGTGTGACATATGCATACTACATGGCTTGTACACCTAGCTCACTAGACTTGGTAGGTTGCCATGTCACTTGCACGTTTAAGGGCCCAAACGAAATGAAGGAAATGTGTGATTATGTTTAGGTTATGTGTGTTTCCTAAACCATTACGTGTGGAATCGAGCTCGTAAATATAATGCAGGGAAGTGTTAAGCTTAACCCGTACAAGTCTTAGCCGGACGAGTACGTTGACGTAGTTGTTGCTTGGGTGGCTCCTTGCAACATGGTCTTTATAATGCAGGGCGAGTAATACGAGGGGTTGACCAACCTCCACATACGGATTACTCTTGGATTGGCTTGCCATTCCTTAACGACGTACGATGATTAGTCTTTTGGTTGATCATCTAGTCGGGTGTGATGCAGGGCACACTTATATGCAGATAACGAAGATATGTGTGACAATGTGTGAACTAATGCAGGATAGGCACACTTAGGATGATTATCCTAATTGAATTGAAGTTGACATGCAGTTATGTGTGTTGTGTGTTGTGCCTAATGAGTTTGTCTATTAATGAAGAAATGTTTTAATTGGACAAATGCTTTTAAATTAAGTGTGATCTTACTTAGCTATTCTTATAGCTAACACTTGTTTCTTTAATGTGGTTGTTCCCTCAGGTTTAGCTTGATGGGATAGTGACGCAGGACTTGAGCTTGGGTAGATGCAATGAAGGAGCCTTAGCTACCCATAGTTGCTTATTATGGAGACTTTTGATTACATTTCTTTTTGATGTCGAATTTATGTAATAATGTGTGAACGGTTGTTTAATGTTGGGCAACCGTTGGGTTTTCATTTGAACTAATGTTTGATATGGCATGTAACACCAACTAAACGCAGAAACCGAAATGTTTTTATCGGTTTTGACTTTTACGGTCTTTACTTCCGCAATTTAACACCGTTAGGTGAAAGATTTTGAAAACCCATATTTTTAAACGTCGGGTGTTACAAGTTGGTATCAGAGAATTGGTTTAAGTGAACCAAAATTTGACTTATGCCGTAGGATTTTGGACTTAGACCGATGAGAAGTAGGTTAGGCTTAAGTAGGATGCCTAGCTAATGAAGTGGAATGCTCTAAGGACGGGTTGGGGAGTGAGTGAGAGTGTGATTTAAGGCTTGTTTATTGTGTGTGATAATGTAGTTATATGTAGTAGAGCCTTAACATATGTAGTCACTCTTTAATTCTTGCTAATCGTCGTCGTTGCTTTGTAGAATTAATGGCAAACACTAGAGCTAGTAACCAGAGAGCAGGAGGAAATGGTGGTGGTATTCCTCCTAATGGAAACGGGGCTGGAAATGAAGTAGAGCAAAGGCCACCCCGTGCACAAAATCGCCGTCTTGGTGATCCACCAACCGCCTCTGAAGTAGATAGGGCAAACCCGGTAATAGAGCAGGTTCCCAATCAAGCCCAATTACATGAAGAATTGAGAGCTATCCGAGCTCTCTTAATGAGAAATGAAGAGGAGTTAGCTCAATTGAGGGCTGAAAGAAATGCAGAAAGAATTGGGAGTGAACAAAGGGGTGAGCGTTCGGAAGGGAATTACTCTAATCCCTCCCAAAGTGGTGAACCATCCATGGCAGTCGTGGGTGTTAATGGAGTTAATGGTGGAGGACTTGGAGTTGTTAATGCACCTCGTGTTAATAACTTCAAATATGAAAGTTTTTAGAAATGTGGTGCCAAGGAGTTTGATGGTACCCAAAATGCAGTGGGTGCTATGGAGTGGATCGAGGACATTGAGGTAGTTTTTGCATCTTGCTATTGTCCGGATGATATGAAGGTTTTGTGTGCTAGTAGGATGTTGAAGAAGAATGCCCGTAATTGGTGGAGGGCTACTACAGTGTCTATGGCTCCTGAGGTACTTGCAGTTATGCCTTGGGGAACATTTAAGGAGAAGTTTCTAGAGGAGTATGTGGGAACGCGTGAGTTAAGGTTAATTGAAAAGGAGTTTAGATCGTTGGTTGCTAAACCCGGTGCAATTTCTGATTATGCACACTCGTTTATGGAGAAGTTGAAGTTTGTTGGACACTTGGTTCGAAGGCAGGAGGACCAAATCGAGGCTTATTGTGATGGTCTTCCCGTTAGTTATCGTGGACTATGTAGGCAGCATGTGACTTTGTCGGCGGCTATTAAGGAGTCAAAGAGGTTGGATGATGACTTCAAGAGGGAGAAAGTTGTGGAGAAAGTTGATGACAAGAAAGCAGGGTTCAAAAGAAGGTCAAATTGGTCATCTAATAACAATAGCAATTAATAATAAGAAGTTTCGTGGGAATTCTAGCTCAAGTGGTGACAGAGATAAAAAGAAGAATGGGTCTTGGTGTGCTTTTTGCAAGAGTGTTCATGAAGGCCAATGTTCTGACAAGACAAGAAGGTGTCATAAGTGTGGAAAGTCGGGACATCTTGCAACAGAATGTAGGGACAAGGTTCGTTGCTACAAGTGTCAAGAAACGGGTCATCTTATTGCCGATTGCCCACAAATGAAGAATGACGGGAAGAAAGCAGCTACTTCAGCAACAAAAGTGAGAGCCTTGCAAATGACTGTTGATGATGCTAAGAACAATGACGAGGTGGTAAGTGGTACTTTCCTTGTTAATTCAAAACCTGCTTCTGTTTTATTTGATTCGGGTGCAAATAGGTCGTTTGTGTCTACTTTATTTGCTCCTAAGCTAGGAAGAGTCACTACCCCTTTAGATTGCTCGATAGAGGGGGAAATTGCTAATGGTACGGTTAGTGATATACGTGTGGGATATGATGATTGTGACATTGAGATTGAAGGTCGTTTGTTTCCAGTCCAGTTATTGCCTACTACCTTAGCCGGTTTTGATGTAGTGATTGGTATGGATTGGTTGTCTAGAAATGAAGCTAGCATTTTGTGTTCCCAAAAGATTATTCGGTTTCCTACATCCGATGGTAAGGTGGTAACGGTTTATGGAGATAAGAAGTGAGGGGGAATAAAGATCATTAGTATGATGAAGGCTATTAAATGTATAAGGAAGAATAAGAGTCATTTCTTGGCCTATGTTATTGATGTGAGAAAGGAGAAGCCTTCTATTGCTAGTGTTGATGTAGTATCCGATTTTCCCGATGTGTTTCCCGAAGATCTTCCCGGTATCCCTCCTGACCGTGAAGTTACTTTTCAGATAGATCTTATTCCCGGTGCTACACCTATTGCTAAAGCACCTTACCGATTAGCTCCTACAGAAATGAAAGAGTTAATGTCCCAACTTCAGGAATTACTTGACAAAGGTTTCATTCAACCTAGTTCCTCGCCTTGGGGAGCTCCGGTTCTCTTTGTTAAAAGAAGGATGGATCTATGCGCATGTGCATAGACTACCGTGAGTTGAATAAGCGAACGGTTAAGAATAAATATCCTCTCCCGCGAATTGATGATCTCTTTGATCAACTACATGGTGCTTCATATTTTTCAAAGATAGATTTACGGTCCGGTTATCATCAATTGAAGGTTAAGAAGGAGGATGTAGCAAAGACAGCTTTCTGGACTAGATATGGTCATTATGAGTTCTTGGTCATGCCATTTGGGTGACTAATGCTCCAGCCGCGTTTATGGATTTAATGAATCGGGTATGCCGTCCCTTTCTAGATCATTTTATTATTGTGTTTATTGACGATATTTTGATCTATTCTAAGTCAGAAGATGAGCACCGTGAGCACTTGAAAGCAGTTTTGGAGGTGTTGAGGGAGAAGAAGCTGTATGCCAAGTTTTCTAAATGTGAGTTTTGGCTTCGAGAAGGTGCAGTTTCTTGGTCATGTTATTTCATCAGAAGGTATTAAAGTAGATCCTTCAAAGATTGAAGCTGTTCAAAGTGGGAGCAGCCAAAGACTCCTACTGAGATTAAAAGTTTTCTTGGTTTGGCTGGATATTATAGAAGGTTCATTCAGGATTTCTCCCGAATAGCCAAGCCCATGACTGAACTAACAAAGAAAGGAGTAAAGTTTGAGTGGACCGAATAAGCAGGAGAATGCATTTCAAACGTTGAAAAAGAAGTTGTGTGAAGCTCCTATACTTGCCTTGCCTGAAGGTACCGATGATTTGGTTGTGTATAGTGATGCATCTATCACGGGTTTGGGTTGTGTAATGATGCAGAGGGACAAGGTGATCGCCTATGCTTCCCGCCAGTTGAAACCACATGAGAAGAATTACCCTACCCATGATCTTGAGTTGGCCGCAGTTGTATTTGCATTAAAATTGTGGAGACATTACCTTTATGGTACAAAATGCACTTTGTTTACCGATCATAAAAGTTTGCAGTATGTCTTTAATCAAAAGGAGATGAACGTGAGACAAAGGAGGTGGATGGAATTACTTAAGGATTACGATTGTGAAATCAAATACCATCCGGGAAAAGCCAATGTAGTGGCGGATGCACTAAGTAGGAAGGTGCAAAATTCTTCTTGTAAGTTGATGAGCATGCAAGTTCAAGCCAAGTCGGGGCTACTTGATCGAATTAAGGAAGCACAAGTGAGGGCATTGATGAAGGATAACATTGACAATGAAAGCATTGGAAAGAAGAAACGTCTTGTGATGGAGACTAATAGCCGTGGGTTCAAAACATACAAGGGTCGAATTTGGGTGCCATTACTTGGTGGTAACCGAGAATTGATCCTGAGGAAGCCCATAGAAGTAGATATTCAGTACATCCCGGTGTCACCAAAATGTATGCAGATTTAAAGCCGATCTATTGGTGGCCGGATATTAAAGGAGAAGTAGCTCATTTTGTAGCAAAGTGTTTGACGTGTGCACGTGTGAAGACGGACCATCAAAAGCCGTATGGTTTGTTGCATCAAATAGAAATTCCCGAGTGGAAATGGGATCATATTACCATGGACTTTGTAACGAAGCTACCTAAAACGCCGAAAGGGAATGATATGATATGGGTAATTGTAGATAGGTTGACGAAGAGTGCTCATTTTCTAGCTACCCGACAAGATGTGCCTTTAACGAAGATGGCAAAGATGTACATTGATGAAGTAGTTGCGAAACATGAAGTTCCTTTATCTATTGTTTCGGATCGAGACTCGAGGTTTGTGTCAAACTTTTGGAAGGGTCTTCAACGGGAGTTGGGTAGTAGAATAAATTTGAGTACCGCCTATCATCCCCAAACGATGGGCAAAGTGAGAGAACCATTCAAACCTTGGAGGATATGTTGAGAACGTGTGTACTTGAATACGGGGGAGCATGGGATGATCATTTGAGAATGATTGAGTTTGCTTATAACAATAGTCACCATGCAAGCATTGGAATGCCACCATTTGAGATGTTATATGGAAGAAGGTGTAGGACTCCAAGTTGTTGGATGGAGCCCGGTGAAAAGCAGTTGACCGGTCCCGAAATTATTGAAATTACATCTGAAAAGGTTAATGTAGCTAAAGAAGCCTTACGTGTGGCAAGAGAAAGGCAGAAAACTTATGCAGATAAGAAAAGGAGACCGATTGAGTTTAATGTTGGTGATTTAGTGATGCTGAAAGTATCACCTTGGAAAGGAGTTATTCGATTTGGAAAGAATGGAAAGTTGAGTCCACGTTTCATTGGACCTTTTAAAGTTGTGAAGCGCATTAAAGACGTGGCATATCAGTTGGAATTACCTCCAGAATTGGATGGAATTCACAACACTTTCCATGTATCCTACTTGAGGAAATGTTTAGCTGAGGAGTCAAGTGCGATTCCTATTAAAGACGTGAGTATTGACCCAATGAAGAGAATAGTAGACGAACCAGTAGCGATACTTGGAAGAAAGCAAAAGAAGTTACGCCGAAAAGTGATTGACCTTGTGTTGATAAAGTGGAAGCATAATCATGGAGAAAGCTTAACGTGGGAAACTGAAGCAGTAATGAAGGAAAAGTATCCCGAGTTGTTCTTTAATGAAGAGATTCCGGGGACGGAATCCTCTTAAGGGGGAGGTAATTGTAACATCCCAAACTTTTCTTTACTAGTTGACTAATGTCGTTAAGTCAATATTGTGTGTGTCGTTAAGTCTATTTTAGATTTAATGTTTATATGTAGCTAATGTGTGTTATGTGTGAGGCTTGTAAGCCTAAATGTTAATGTAGTATAAATGTGTGTAATATGGAGATCAATGTCTATGTAGTGACATTTAATGAAGGATTAATGATGTATGTGGTCAATAAAGTAGGTTGTGACCAATAATGAAGGATTAGGAAGCTTAGGGGCTAGTTTTGACATGTGTGCAAAGTTAAAAACGGGTTTAGAGGCTTAGGGGTTGTCTTTAGAGAGCCATTATGCAGGTTTTCTTCCTCCTAAACAAGCCCTTCCCTTCCCCTCAAGTTTCTCGCTAGATCTTTTCGTTTTGGAGCCAAATCGATCGGGTATTGCTTAGATCTTGGATCTTTATCACCTAGTACAGGTAATTTAGGTGTTCCTCTTTTGAGATATGATGTTTGAGTCTTATATTAGTCTTAATCCAGGCCATAAGGGTTTGGGTTGGGTTATTTGATTAAACGTTCACCGATTTCATGTTATTCGGGTGATTAAATGATTGATTTATGAAGTAAAGGATTAAAGGATTTATAGGCTGAGAATAGATGATGGAAATGCAATTAAATGGGTTAATTTTAAGTCCCCAGGTTGGGTTTGGGGTATGGGTTCGTATGGAATTCGTTTGATCAAAGAACAAAGTTGGGTTTCTGGTCACACTTAGTGCGACGCACCAAAGGGTAGGTGCGGCGCACCTATTGATTGATAAGTTTTTCTGATGGTTTTGTGCGACGCACCAAAGGGTAGGTGCGGCGCACCTGGCCTTAATCTAAATTCCCTGGAAGATTGGTGCGACGCACCAAAGGGTAGGTGCGGCGCACCTATTGATTGATAAGTTTTTCTGATGGTTTTGTGCGACGCACCAAAGGGTAGGTGCGGCGCACCTATTGATAGATAAGTTTTTCTGATGGTTTTGTGCGACGCACCACATGGAAGGTGCGGCGCACCACCTGCCCAGATTTTACAAAAAGTGTCGTTTAGCTTATCTTTCGATCTTATACTTGTTCTAGGTTATTGGAGACACCTAGTCATCGTTGTATTGTGATTGTAGCTTGTTGTTAAGCTGTATCAAGGTAAGATACACTACTTTTGTCACGCTGAGGGTTCAACAAGCAAAGGTTTCATACTTATAACTTCCTTAACGGTAACTTATGATATATGTGGGTATCTCGGGTTACACGGGAGGTATTATGGGATATGTAGTTGACCATGAGACCTGAAATGCAGACCTTAATGTAGTGAAATGAAGTATTGTTCAATGTAGGGTATTGTTATGCAGTTTATGTAGATTTATGAAGTGTCTTATTATGTGTGAAATGTAGAAATGAAGTTGTTGTGTGACATATGCGTACTACATGGCTTGTACACCTAGCTCACTAGACTTGGTAGGTTGCCATGTCACTTGCACGTTTAAGGGCCCAAACGAAATGAAGGTAATGTGTGATTATGTTTAGGTTATGTGTGTTTCCTAAACTATTATGTGTGGGATCGAGCTCGTAAATATAATGCAGGGAAAGTGTTAAGCTTAACCCGTACAAGTCTTAGCCGGACGAGTACGTTGACGTAGTTGTTGCTTGGGTGGCTCCTTGCAAACATGGTCTTTATAATGCAGGGCGAGTAATACGAGGGGTTTGACCAACCTCCACATACGAATTACTCTTGGATTGGCTTGCCATTCCTTAACGACGCACGATGATTAGTCTTTTGGTTGATCATCTAGTCGGGTGTGATGCAGGGCACACTTATATGCAGATAACGAAGATATGTGTGACAAGGTGTGACTAATGCAGGATAGGCACACTTAGGATGATTATCCTAATTGAATTGAAGTTGATATGCAGTTATGTGTGTTGTGTGTTGTGCCTAATGAGTTTGTCTATTAATGAAGAAATGTTATAATTGGACAAATGCTTTTAAATTAAGTGTGATCTTACTTAGCTATTCTTATAGCTAACACTTGTTTCTTAATGTGGTTGTTCCCTCAGGTTTAGCTTGATGGACTAGTGACGCAGGACTTATGAGCTTGGGTAGATGCAATGAAGGAGCCTTAGCTACCCATAGTTGTTATTATGGAGACTTTTGATTACATTTCGTTTTGATGTCGAATTTATGTAATAATGTGTGAACGGTTGTTTAATGTTGGGCAACCGTTGGGTTTTCATTTGAACTAATGTTTGATATGGCATGTAACACCAACTAAACGCAGAAACCGAAATGTTTTTATCGGTTTTGACTTTTACGGTCTTTACTTCCGCAATTTAACACCGTTAGGTGAAAGATTTTTGAAAACCCATATTTTTTAAACGTCGGGTGTTACAAGTTGGTATCAGAGAATTGGTTTAAGTGAACCAAAATTCGACTTATGCCGTAGGATTTTGGACTTAGACCGAGGAGAAGTAGGTTAGGCTTAAGTAGGATGCCTAGCTAATGAAGTGGAATGCTCTAGGACGGGTTGGGGAGTGAGTGAGAGTGTGATTTAAGGCTTGTTATTGTGTGTGATAATGTAGTTATATGTAGTAGAGCCTTAACATATGTAGTCACTCTTTAATTCTTGCTAATCGTCGTCGTTGCTTTGTAGAATTAATGGCAAACACTAGAGCTAGTAACCAGAGAGCAGGAGGAGATGGTGGTGGTATTCCTCCTAATGGAAACGGGGCTGGAAATGAAGTAGAGCAAAGGCCACCCCGTGCACAAAATCGCCGTCTTGGTGATCCACCAACCGCCTCTGAAGTAGATAGGGCAAACCCGGTAATAGAGCAGGTTCCCAATCAAGCCCAATTACATGAAGAATTGAGAGCTATCCGAGCTCTCTTAATGAGAAATGAAGAGGAGTTAGCTCAATTGAGGGCTGAAAGAAATGCAGAAAGGATTGGGAGTGAACAAAGGGGTGAGCGTTCGGAAGGGAATTACTCTAATCCCTCCCAAAGTGTTGAACCATCCATGGCAGCCGTGGGGGTTAATGAAGTTAATGGTGGAGGACTTGGAGTTGTTAATGCACCTCGTGTTAATAACTTCAAATATGAAAGTTTTCAGAAATGTGGTGCCAAGGAGTTTGATGGTACCCAAAATGCAGTGGGTGCTATGGAGTGGATCGAGGATATTGAGGTAGTTTTTGCATCTTGCTATTGTCCGGATGATATGAAGGTTTTGTGTGCTAGTAGGATGTTGAAGAAGAATGCCCGTAATTGGTGGAGGGTTACTACAGTGTCTATGGCTCCTGAGGTACTTGCAGTTATGCCTTGGGGAACATTTAAGGAGAAGTTTCTAGAGGAGTATGTGGGAACGCGTGAGTTAAGGTTAATTGAAAAGGAGTTTAGATCGTTGGTTGCTAAACCCGGTGCAATTTCTGATTATGCACACTCGTTTATGGAGAAGTTGAAGTTTGTTGGACACTTGGTTCGAAGGCAGGAGGACCAAATCGAGGCTTATTGTGATGGTCTCCCCGTTAGTTATCGTGGACTATGTAGGCAGCATGTGACTTTGTCGGCGGCTATTAAGGAGTCAAAGAGGTTGGATGATGACTTCAAGAGTGAGAAAGTTGTGGAGAAAGTTGATGACAAGAAAGCAGGGTTCAAAAGAAGGTCAAATTGGCCATCTAATAACAATAGCAATAATAATAAGAAGTTTCGTGGGAATTCTAGCTCAAGTGGTGACAGAGATAAAAAGAAGAATGGGTCTTGGTGTGCTTTTTGCAAGAGTGTTCATGAAGGCCAATGTTCTGACAAGACAAGAAGGTGTCATAAGTGTGGAAAGTCGGGTCATCTTGCAACAGAATGTAGGGACAAGGTTCGTTGCTACAAGTGTCAAGAAACGGGTCATCTTATTGCCGATTGCCCACAAATGAAGAATGACGGGAAGAAAGCAGCTACTTCAGCAACAAAAGTGAGAGCCTTGCAAATGACTGTTGATGATGCTAAGAACAACGACGAGGTGGTAAGTGGTACTTTCCTTGTTAATTCAAAACCTGCTTCTGTTTTATTTGATTCGGGTGCAAATAGGTCGTTTGTGTCTACTTTATTTGCTCCTAAGCTAGGAAGAGTCACTACCCCTTTAGATTGCTCGATAGAGGTGGAAATTGCTAATGGTACGGTTAGTGATATACGTGTGGGTTATGATGATTGTGACATTGAGATTGAAGGTCGTTTGTTTCCAGTCCAATTATTGCCTACTACCTTAGCCGGTTTTGATGTAGTGATTGGTATGGATTGGTTGTCTAGAAATGAAGCTAGTATTTTGTGTTCCCAAAAGATTATTCGGTTTCCTACATCCGATGGTAATGTGGTAACGGTTTATGGGGATAAGAAGAGAGGGGGGAATAAAGATCATTAGTATGATGAAGGCTATTAAATGTATAAGGAAGAATAAGAGTCATTTCTTGGCCTATGTTATTGATGTGAGAAAGGAGAAGCCTTCTATTGCTAGTGTTGAGGTAGTATCCGATTTTCCCGATGTGTTTCCCGAAGATCTTCCCGGTATCCCTCCTGACGTGAAGTTACTTTTCAGATAGATCTTATTCCCGGTGCTACACCTGTTGCTAAAGCACCTTACCGATTAGCTCCTACAGAAATGAAAGAGTTAATGTCCCAACTTCAGGAATTACTTGACAAAGGTTTCATTCAACCTAGTTCCTCGCCTTGGGGAGCTCCGGTTCTCTTTGTTAAAAAGAAGGATGGATCCATGCGCATGTGCATAGACTACCGTGAGTTGAATAAGCGAACGGTTAAGAATAAATATCCTCTCCCGCGAATTGATGATCTCTTTGATCAACTACATGGTGCTTCATATTTTTCAAAGATAGATTTGCGGTCCGGTTATCATCAATTGAAGGTTAAGAAGGAGGATGTAGCAAAGACAGCTTTCCGGACTAGATATGGTCATTATGAGTTCTTGGTCATGCCATTTGGGTTGACTAATGCTCCAGCCGCGTTTATGGATTTAATGAATCGGGTATGCCGTCCCTTTCTAGATCATTTTGTTATTGTGTTTATTGACGATATTTTGATCTATTCTAAGTCAGAAGATGAGCACCGTGAGCACTTGAAAGCAGTTTTGGAGGTGTTGAGGGAGAAGAAGTTGTATGCCAAGTTTTCTAAATGTGAGTTTTGGCTTCGAGAGGTGCAGTTTCTTGGTCATGTTATCTCATCAGAAGGTATTAAAGTAGATCCTTCAAAGATTGAAGCTGTTTCAAAGTGGGAGCAGCCAAAGACTCCTACTGAGATTAAAAGTTTTCTTGGTTTGGCTGGATATTATAGAAGGTTCATTCAGGATTTCTCCGAATAGCCAAGCCCATGACTGAACTAACAAAGAAAGGAGTAAAGTTTGAGTGGACCGATAAGCAGGAAAATGCATTTCAAACGTTGAAAAAGAAGTTGTGTGAAGCTCCTATACTTGCCTTGCCTGAAGGTACCGATGATTTGGTTGTGTATAGTGATGCATCTATCACGGGTTTGGGTTGTGTACTGATGCAGAGGGACAAGGTGATCGCCTATGCTTCCCGCCAGTTGAAACCACATGAGAAGAATTACCCTACCCATGATCTTGAATTGGCCGCAGTTGTATTTGCATTAAAATTGTGGAGACATTACCTTTATGGTACAAAATGCACTTTGTTTACCGATCATAAAAGTTTGCAGTATGTCTTTAATCAAAAGGAGATGAACGTGAGACAAAGGAGGTGGATGGAATTACTTAAGGATTACGATTGTGAAATCAAATACCATCCGGGAAAAGCCAATGTAGTGGCGGATGCACTAAGTAGGAAGGTGCAAAGTTCTTCTTGTAAGTTGATGAGCATGCAAGTTCAAGCCAAGTCGGGGCTACTTGATCGAATTAAGGAAGCACAAGTGAGGGCATTGATGAAGGATAACATTGACAATGAAAGCATTGGGAAGAAGAAACGTCTTGTGATGGAGACTAATAGCCGTGGGTTCAAAACATACAAGGGTCGAATTTGGGTGCCATTGCTTGGTGGTAACCGAGAATTGATCCTTGAGGAAGCCCATAGAAGTAGATATTCAGTACATCCCGGTGTCACCAAAATGTATGCAGACTTAAAGCCGATCTATTGGTGGCCGGATATTAAAGGAGAAGTAGCTCATTTTGTAGCAAAGTGTTTGACGTGTGCACGTGTGAAAACGGACCATCAAAAGCCGTATGGTTTGTTGCATCAATTAGAAATTCCCGAGTGGAAATGGGATCATATTACCATGGACTTTGTAACGAAGCTACCTAAAACGCCGAAAGGGAATGATATGATATGGGTAATTGTAGATAGATTGACGAAGAGTGCTCATTTTCTAGCTACCCGACAAGATGTGCCTTTAACGAAGATGGCAAAGATGTATATTGATGAAGTAGTTGCGAAACATGGAGTTCCTTTATCTATTGTTTCGGATCGAGACTCGAGGTTTGTGTCAAACTTTTGGAAGGGTCTTCAACGGGAATTGGGTAGTAGAATAAATTTGAGTACCGCCTATCATCCCCAAACCGATGGGCAAAGTGAGAGAACCATTCAAACCTTGGAGGATATGCTGAGAACGTGTGTACTCGAATACGGTGGAGCATGGGATGATCATTTGAGAATGATTGAGTTTGCTTATAACAATAGTCACCATGCAAGCATTGGAATGCCACCATTTGAGATGTTATATGGAAGAAGGTGTAGGACTCCAAGTTGTTGGATGGAGCCCGGTGAAAAGCAGTTGACCGGTCCCGAAATTATTGAAATTACCTCTGAAAAGGTTAATGTAGCTAAAGAAGCTTTGCGTGTGGCAAGAGAAAGGCAGAAAACTTATGCAGATAAGAAAAGGAGACCGATTGAGTTAATGTTGGTGATTTAGTGATGCTGAAAGTATCACCTTGGAAAGGAGTTATTCGATTTGGAAAGAAGGGAAAGTTGAGTCCACGTTTCATTGGACCTTTTAAAGTTGTGAAGCGCATTAAAGACGTGGCATATCAGTTGGAATTACCTCCAGAATTGGATGGAATTCACAACACTTCCATGTATCCTACTTGAGGAAATGTTTAGCTGAGGAGTCAAGTGTGATTCCTATTAAAGACGTGAGTATTGACCCAATGAAGAGAATAGTAGACGAACCAGTAGCGATACTTGGAAGAAAGCAAAAGAAGTTACGCCGGAAAGTGATTGACCTCGTGTTGATAAAGTGGAAGCATAACCATGGAGAAAGCTTAACGTGGGAAACTGAAGCAGTAATGAAGGAAAAGTATCCCGAGTTGTTCCTTAATGAAGAGATTCCGGGGACGGAATCCTCTTAAGGGGGAGGTAATTGTAACATCCCAAACTTTTCTTTACTAGTTGACTAATGCCGTTAAGTCAATATTGTGTGTGTCGTTAAGTCTATTTTAGATTTAATGTTTATATGTAGCTAATGTGTGTTATGTGTGAGGCTTGTAAGCCTAAATGTTAATGTAGTATAAATGTGTGTAATATGGAGATCAATGTCTATGTAGTGACATTTAATGAAGGATTAATGATGTATGTGGTCAATAAAGTAGGTTGTGACCAATAATGAAGGATTAGGAAGCTTAGGGGCTAGTTTTGACATGTGTGCAAAGTTAAAAACGGGTTTAGAGGCTTAGGGGTTGTCTTTAGAGAGCCATTATGCAGGTTTTCTTCCTCCTAAACAAGCCCTTCCCTTCCCCTCAAGTTTCTCGCTAGATCTTTTCGTTTTGGAGCCAAATCGATCGGGTATTGCTTAGATCTTGGATCTTTATCACCTAGTACAGGTAATTTAGGTGTTCCTCTTTTGAGATATGATGTTTGAGTCTTATATTAGTCTTAATCCAGGCCATAAGGGTTTGGGTTGGGTTATTTGATTAAACGTTCACCGATTTCATGTTACTCGGGTGATTAAATGATTGATTTATGAAGTAAAGGATTAAAGGATTTATAGGCTGAAAATAGATGATGAAAGTGCAATTAAATGGGTTAATTTTAAGTCCCCAGGTTGGATTTGGGGTATGGGTTCGTATGGAATTCGTTTGATCAAAGAACAAAGTTGGGATTTCTGGTCGACACTCCAAGTGCGACGCACCTGGAGGGTGGTGCGACGCACCACAGCCCAGTTTGGGTTTTGGTGAACCCCGATATGCGACGCACCAAGGGCTGGTGCGGCGCACCTGGTCTTAATCTAAATTCCCTGGAAGATTGGTGCGACGCACCAAAGGGTAGGTGCGGCGCACCTATTGATTGATAAGTTTTTCTGATGGTTTTGTGCGACGCACCAAAGGGTAGGTGCGGCGCACTCGTAGTTAATTTGAATTCCCCTGGAGGAATGGTGCGACGCACCACATGGAAGGTGCGGCGCACCACCTGCCCAGATTTTACAAAAGGTGTCGTTTAGCTTATCTTTCGATCTTATACTTGTTCTAGGTTATTGGAGACACCTAGTCATCGTTGTATTGTGCTTGTAGCTTGTTGTTAAGCTGTATCAAGGTAAGATACACTACTTTTGTCACGCTGAGGGTTCAACAAGCAGAGGTTTCATACTTATAACTTCCTTAACGGTAACTTATGATATATGCGGGTATCTCGGGTTACACGGGAGGTATTATGGGATATGTAGTTGACCATGAGACCTGAAATGCAGACCTTAATGTAGTGAAATGAAGTATTGTTCAATGTAGGATATTGTTATGCAGTTTATGTAGATTTATGAAGTGTCTTATTATGCGTGAAATGTAGAAATGAAGTTGTTGTGTGACATATGCGTACTACATGGCTTGTACACCTAGCTCACTAGACTTGGTAGGTTGCCATGTCACTTGCACGTTTAAGGGCCCAAACGAAATGAAGGAAATGTGTGATTATGTTTAGGTTATGTGTGTTTCCTAAACCATTACGTGTGGAATCGAGCTCGTAAATATAATGCAGGGAAGTGTTAAGCTTAACCCGTACAAGTCTTAGCCGGACGAGTACGTTGACGTAGTTGTTGCTTGGGTGGCTCCTTGCAACATGGTCTTTATAATGCAGGGCGAGTAATACGAGGGGTTTGACCAACCTCCACATACGAATTACTCTTGGATTGGCTTGCCATTCCTTAACGACGCACGATGATTAGTCTTTTGGTTGATCATCTAGTCGGGTGTGATGCAGGGCACACTTATATGCAGATAACGAAGATATGTGTGACAATGTGTGAACTAATGCAGGATAGGCACACTTAGGATGATTATCCTAATTGAATTGAAGTTGATATGCAGTTATGTGTGTTGTGTGTTGTGCCTAATGAGTTTGTCTATTAATGAAGAAATGTTTTAATTGGACAAATGCTTTTAAATTAAGTGTGATCTTACTTAGCTATTCTTATAGCTAACACTTGTTTCTTTAATGTGGTTGATCCCTCAGGTTTAGCTTGATGGACTAGTGACGCAGGACTTATGAGCTTGGGTAGATGCAATGAAGGAACCTTAGCTACCCATAGTTGCTTATTATGGAGACTTTTGATTACATTTCGTTTTGATGTCGAATTTATGTAATAATGTGTGAACGGTTGTTTAATGTTGGGCAACCGTTGGGTTTTCATTTGAACTAATGTTTGATATGGCATGTAACACCAACTAAACGCAGAAACCGAAATGTTTTTATCGGTTTTGACTTTTACGGTCTTTACTTCCGCAATTTAACACCGTTAGGTGAAAGATTTTTGAAAACCCATATTTTTTAAACGTCGGGTGTTACAAAAAATACCAAACCAAATTTTTGCCGGGTTGATTTTTAGTCGCATTTCGAGTTAGATCAATTGTTCACAACCTTACTTTATATTATACTATAAATATAGATCAATATTGATGTTTATATTTTACTTAAGTTTATTTTGGTATATTATTGTTTGATTAATATTTCACGATAAAGAGTAAAAATACATTTTATGAACTTTAAGGACAACTGTTCTACTTTTTTACCTGGTCAACGACCGGGTATTATTCTAGTTGTTTATTATTTGTCGGCCGATTTCGATTATTCGTGGGTGAAATGTGAGAATTAACTTGCTAATCTAACACGTGTGTTCAGGAAAGAATGGTTAGACCAAAAAGAGTTGTCGCCGCCCTCGTGCTCAAGAAGAAGAAGAGGTTGTAGGTGAACGTGGTGGTAGAGGTGGTCGTGGTGGTCTAGGTGATATATTCATTCGCATTGACATTAGCATTTATATATCTTATCTTGTAAAGCCTTACATCACATTCCTTCGTTAATCATAATAAAACAATACGAAATTCAGAAACATGAGGTTGTGATAGTGAGTAAACTAGGAAAAATTCATACGTAGCTAGATCAATTTCGGGTTAAGCTATCCATTGCGGAGATCATCCTAGAGTTGTTTCTATAGTTCGTTTCGAGATCTTTGTGAGCTTGTGTCGAGTTTGTCACGACCACGCAGGAGGTATAACTCAAGGTACTTTTAAGTATTAACCGTTCTTTAGATATCATTACATAATTCTAGTCGGACTATCGGTTCGTAAACATGATTACTTTGATCATAAATAACCATTAAGAATACCATTATTGGTCACTAGCTAAACCGAGTTTTTGAGTTTGAAGATAAACACCATTTATGAACTTTAAAAGCTTTTGAACTAATTAAACCTTTTAGCTACGTATAACTTTTGTAAAATAATTCATGGATTTCAAAATAAGATGGTGAATGGACATGCATATATAAGTGTATCTCAAAATAATGATCCATCACGTTTTAGACTTATTTGATGGTTCACGACTTTACTCGATCGTCTAAGAGATAACTGTTTGGGTTACTCAAATAAGATTATAATTTATCCTCATACTTTGTTTTCAAACAAATCGTAAACGAACTTGATCAGGTTATCGATATTAATGACGTTGCAAAGTATTTTACCAAGGATCAAAGTAAAAGTAGATTCTGTTAAGGATTGTCGTGGATCGATTCGGCTTTAAGATCTAGACCAATATATATTGAGGTACGGATTCCTATTTTAAACTAAGTATGTTATATTAAGGTACGGATTTCTGTTTTAAACTTGTACGTATATATATATATCAAAACTATGATTTGAATTCCGTTTGTTCCTTCTGCGTTACTCTGTTGTTAAAGTGATTTTGATATGTCATTTATGGCCTCAAAACTATTTTGCTCGTATATGTTAGTTATAATCAAAATGCTTTATATAAATTCTGATATTTGAAATATATGTACGAAAGATCTTTGAATATGTTAAAATTTTGATTTGAAATAAGAAAGCTTTTGAGACATTATATGATAAGATTATATTTGAAAAGCTAATTATAAGTTGTTTTGATAAATGGAAATTTGATATGAAAACCTCGAGCTAACCACCTGTAGGGGTACTACAGGCACATTATTCGGGGCAAATGGTGTGACACTTCCGTGACAGTGTGATTGGTTACGGAGTCTTCTTTTGTCTGCTATAATGGCATTGGCCATTTTTGTTAGAAGGCGTATGAGTCGACTCTAGTTTGTAGGTTCTGTTCTGGTAGGGTGGATGGTTGTGTTGTGCCCGACACACCATTTCACATTTGTAGGGTACATTTGGATCTGCAGGTCCATTGTACATATGTCTGACATTTGTTGTGTCGGTCCATGGGATTCGATATACAAATGTATGCGTTTTTGTTGTAGGAGCTCGGATGGCTTTGAAAATATGGAACTCTGAAATATAGGTATTTTAATAATGTTGGATTTGAAAATATGAAGCTTTGTAGACTTTTTGATAACGTTGGATATTGATATGTTCTTTTGATAATGCGAAAAATATTGATATGATATTATTACTATATTTGTTTCGAATTAATATTATTTAGTTAAAATGTGTCTTTAATATTTTGGTCGTTATAAGCATCCTTTAAATCTTTTTATGAGTTATTATAAAAACTTCTTGTTCTATTATATGTATTTCTATATCCGCGTACTGAGCAATTGGCTCAGCCGCAGTTTTTCTTTCCCTGCGGCAGATATTAAGAAAGAGTAGAGCAATGGACTTTTAGCTAGCTTCCGCGCATAAGGATTTGTTAAAGATTATAGTCAAGGATCTTTCAGTCTCTAATAATTGTAAAAATATTAAAAGAAATTCTGTTTAGCACACTTGTATTATTGTTTAAGATCGAAATGACACTTCATATTCGAGTTTGGAAGTGTGGGGTGTTACATAATAAGTTAGAATATTAAGTAAAGAATACTACTCGTTTCATAGAATTTCTTACATCTATAGGAAGATAAGTAAATAATGCAAAGAGATTCAAGAGTCATGGTGGGAAGGCATGCAAAGAATACAATCCAACCCAAACGGCGAACTGAAGATATTTTCTGCATCTACAAGATGTAGTTCTGAAGGCATTCATCCTTATGGCGCATCTCACATCATTCTTTGGGATGTCATTTAGAAATCATCTGCTAGAAGACGGCTATTCGTAGAGCCATCGACTTCGCCAAAAGTTAGCATACTAAGGAACGCATGATCGACAAGTAGAGAAATCGCGATGAGTTGTGACGGTCTTCTCCTCAAGATCGACGGTCCATAGAGAAGTGAACGCTAAAAGAAGGTGAACATGGGTGAGAAGAATCTTGCAACAGATGGTGAACTTTCAAGGACCATCGACACAAGAGGAGCACGTCCAAGTCGAGTAAGGAAGGAGAACAACATGGAACCGCTAAGTTAGTAATATAAGAAGATGAGGTATACGACGTTAGAACTCATGGCACATGTCACCACAATGACCAAGGAAGTTGGTTGCCGACCTAAGTCCAATACAACCACAAATCCATTAATACAACCACAAACCCAGGAGGGAGCTAGTCATAGAGTGTTTGGACAAAAAGTGTGTCATAAGGGTAACCCGCATTTATGATAAGTTAGGATTGAAGAATCAGTATAAACATATTGTGACAAGTACCCCTGGGTAACTTCAAAGACTAAATGGATACGCAAAGATCACTCGAGGTGACCAATACTTCCAAGAAGGATAGATCAAGGTAGCCGAGAGACAAGGTTATAGAGATCCTTAAGAGCACGAAAGGAAAATGAAGAAGGCTGAGTGGATGAGAATAGGACGAAGTAACGGAGGTTATGCAAATTGTGATACACCAATGTTCACAATAACATTGGGATAGTGTACTTAAAAAGAAGCTTAGTCTAGGAATTTGAAAATGAACCTGAGACTTTTGAGAGCAAGGTGATTGAAAGTCTTGAAGAGGTCAAGGAGGACCTAAGGAGGGTTGCTCTTAAGAAAGGGTTCACACCAATGAATATTTCGTAGTGCTTGTCCTGACAAGATGGTGGCGATATGATCTTTTGTGAGCATAAGGATTGTGTAAATCCTATAACGGAGAACGTATAGGCATAGCAGAGGAAGCAAAGTAGGTTACCGAGGGAAGTGAGAAGGCGAAAGAAATTCCAAGACAAAGGCAATATTGGAAAGATGGAATTGAATTCAAGTCGATCTTGGAGAAGTTGAAGGACAAAGGCAACTAGAAGAATTAAGATAGAGTTATCAATAGCCAATTCATGAATCCTTTGCAAGCCTTAAAACGACGTCAGGAAACTCAAAGATGAGGTGCTACAAAGATGTAACTTTACCATTACGATACAACTCGGCGTCCCGGGTTAGTACCACTCTTGTTAAGGGGGTAATGACCGATGTGGAATATTTAGAAAACGATGAATGCAAACCCACAGGCTATAGAGAAAAGTAAAAGTGAATAGTAGGAGAATTGTATAGTATCCTAGAATTTCGTTTTACAAGTGATTGGTCTCCAATGAAGTAAGTATTTTCAAGGTAGTGGCAAGAGCGTTAAACGTGAAAATGAAGGAAGATGAAAGCAGACGAGAAGCCAATTGCAACGATCTTTAATTGGGGAAGCGTATGATAGAAGGAAATACACAAAGTGACCAATGGAAATATTCAGCCACCAACATAGCCCCAACGATCGATCGATATTCCAACGTTCCTTACGGTTTTATTATAACTCGCGTTACGAATCGTTTGTTCATTTTACACCCCCATACCAAGATTCTTATCATCAACCTCTCAATTTCAATTACTTTATACGGAGTACCTACGTCAAATCTCTAGTCGTCTCATGAAGTGAGTGACATTCGAAACATGTTAGAAGTAATCAGCTACGAAGAATTTTAGGGCACCTAATGAAGAGATGCCCCCAACCATGGAAAGTAAAAGCTAGAAAACTGATTTTTCACCTCTACTACCGTGAGAAAGGTCAAACTTCGGAGACGAAGTTCCTGTTAAGGGGGTTACCCACATCTTAAAAGAACCATTCCATCGAACCACAATTCCTTTTAATCTTTTCTTCCCTGTCATCTCAAACAAAGCACCACAAAAAAGCCATATATTATAATTTTGATTTCCTTTTCCTATTTCTATCTATCTACAATATATATAAGTATACACACATATATAAATATATATACACAACAGACGGAGATTGGGGTTGCTGATGGTGGTTGTCGGCGGAAGGAACTAGGTGTGATCAGCTTGGTCGCTTTCCAGTTAAATGGGGTTTAGTTGTTGCTAAAATCTTTCAACTTTGCTAAGTTTCTTTTTCAATCTTTTAGTTTATTGAAGTATTTGAGAGAGATATTGATTGTGAGAGTTTTTTTTTTTTTATCTAAGAAATTATGGGTTTTTTTATCTGGAATTATCTCACCGGATTATGCTACAAACTATTGCCGGAAACATCAAGATCTACCAATGATTTGGCAAAATGTCTTCTTCTACAGATGCAGGTACGAAATCTCTCTCTCTCTCTCTCTCTCTCTCTCTCACGACTAGATTTGACCGATTTTCACTTTTCCGGCGAGTTTTCAAATTTTCCGGCGAACCTTGAATCGGTTTTATTTTGGCAAGGGTTTGTGCGGATTTTGTTCCTGAGCATTTTGGTGACAATTCCGAGTTCCAATTCGAAGAAACGGAGGAGCAATCGTAGATCTAAGTTTTCCGGCGAGATTCATGAATTTTCAGGCGGCGGTGGTGATGTAATGGAGGCGGCGGCGGTGGCGGTGGCGGGTCGTGGTGGTGAGCGGCGGTAGCGGCAGTGTTGGCGGCGGAGATTGGCGGCGACAGGTGGTGGTAGCGGTACGTAACGGCGGCGGTGGTGGAGGTGGGTGTGTGGCGGTGGTTGGGCGGTGGTTGTAGACGGTGGTCGGTGGTGGTTGTAGTGGTGGTGTTTGGAGAGGGTTGGGGGTAAAGGAGTAATTATCTTTAAAAGGAGAGGGGCAATTTAGGCGTTTCAATTTCTTAATTGAGATTTTCAAAAAAGGTGCTCCTGCTTTATAATGTACGAGGGATAGTGTCCGCGTGATGCAGCGGCGAGAATTTAATTACAACGTACGATATGCTGTGATGATGACAATGCGGCGCAATGCAGCGGTGTAATAAGTTTAGATAACATGAAGTTTTCATTTTCATTGCATAAATGAATCCTTAAACTATCACCATAACTAAAGTCATAATGTGTTCATGAAAATAAGTAAAATTGGAGCAAATTTACATATAACTACATTTATTTATATAAAAAAAGAAGATGATTAACTATAGTTAGGAGTTTAAAATAAAAATTTGCCAATCACCTCCATTATATCGATGACTTCTTCATACAACAAAAAACCCCCCACTAACCCCAAGTGTCTACTGTTATTCATCATTCACCACTCTTTTCATATATTGATTGACTTCTGGCTTCTAATTTTATTTCATTTCAGTGTTAAACCCAATGTTGATAAACTTGAAACTCGGAATTGAATCCAAAAAAATCGAATTGAGTTTTTTGTATACAAAAATTGTAATTTTCAAAGTTACATTTTAACATAGTTATACAAAAGTTTTACGCATTTACTTTTTAATTAAAAAGAACAAATTAGGAAAAAAAAATATAAACAAAATTAAATCCATCATATGTTATATATTGACATGTTAAATGCACTCTCTCCATATATATTAAATAATAACTAACTAAATAAAGAGTTTTGATAGAGAGACCTATTAAATAGGCCTACTAATTAGCCTGATCATAAAATATTGCCATCTGTAACTGTCATTAATAGCTCAAGATCTAAAATAATTTTCTTCCAATTCTATCCTTCTAAGAGAGTTCGCTGTTTTTATTAAAAAAAAAAAAAACAAAGGTTAAATTCCAAATAGCTTCATATTACCAATTTTTCGAACGGCGCTTCATATTACCGATTAACCTTTCATAAAGTAAGTAAGAATTCGGACATTTTATTTTTGCTGTGCATTCCCTGATAACATTGATCAGTATGTGTATGTAACAACATACATGATTTAGGTATCATGATAAATAGAAGAAAAAAACGTTATCATTATAAATCTGTAAAAACGTAGATCTAGCCAAACAAGAAATAATATGTGTGTTAACAATAACCAACAACAACCAATGATAAAATATAGTATGTATAAGAACTATATATGATATATTAGAGTTAAGATACAGTAGAAACAAAATGGTTGTGTAGTGCGTAATTAAAGAATGAATCACGTGTAGCAGTTCTTAAGAACAAGAAAGATTGAAATGCAATGAGCGATTGTATATTAGGTTAAAGATTAAAGGTGTATCTATTTAATAAAGATCAAGGGTATAGTAGTAATAACATAAAATAATAAATAGGTATCTAAAATATAACTACAGGTGGCATTTTTTAATTGTTAGGTTAATTTTTAGGTGTTTTTGTTAGGTCAAAATAAACTGTAAAAGCGCTATCTTTTCAACGTCTATTTCATATTACCAAAGAATGTTGGACCCTTCTTCTCTCTCCATCTTATGTTTCGATATATTCTTCGAAAACCCACCACCACCACCAGACATCACCAGCCACCACCGTCGGACATCACCACCCACCACCGCCTGTACCACATCAAACCCAGATATCGAAACATACAGCTATTTAAGATAGCAGATCCATTTTTGCTTATTTCTTCCGGATCCATTTTTGCTTATTTCTTCAAGGACCTTATCTCTTCGATTTCTTCTGTATTTTTCATCAAATCGATCTTTAAGATAGCGGATTTTGGTCGCGTTCAGATTCCGGTCATATTCAAATTTTCAGTTTTCCGTTTCACCGAGTATCGCTGTCGTTTACTTTTCCGGTGAATTTTCCGGCGAAGTGTTTTGACAGAACAGTAGGCTAGGGTTTGTTCGCGATTGAATTCTGGTTCGATTGCAATGGGTTTTGTGTCTTAATTCGAAAAAGCGAAAGAGTAATCACGTTTTTCACTTTTCAGGCGAGTTTTCGAATTATCCGGCGAACCTTGAATCGGTTTTATTTTGAAAAGGGTTTGTGCGGAATTTGTTCCTGAGCATTTTGGTGACAATTTCGAGTTCCAATTCGAAGAAACGGAGGAGAAATCGTACATTTATGTTTTTCGGCGAGATTCATGAATTTTTGGTCGGTGGCGGTGACGGGTGGTGGTGGCGGTACGTAACGGCGGTGGTGGTGGAGTGGCAGCGGTGGATGGAGGTGGTTGCGGACGGCGGTGGTTGGTGGTTGTAGGCGGTGGCGGTGGTTGGTGGTGGTTGTTGGTGACGGTGGCTGGAGGTTGTTCTAAACGGTGGTGGTTCATGGTGGTTGTAGATGGTGCTGTGGTGGTGATTGGTTTAGGGTAAAGATGTAATTATCTATAAAAAAGAGAGGGGTATTTTGGGCGTTTCAATTCCTTAATTGAGAATTGAAAAAAGAGCTTCCTGCTTTATAATGTATCATAGACATAGATTATAGATATTGTACGTAATAGCAGCCAACCGACTTCATGCCCATGTTTTGGGCTTTTTTACTTTTGCCCACAAAGGCCAAAAGGCTTCGGCCCTTTTGGTCCTTCTTTCTTTTTCTAGCCCACAAGAATTATGAACTTCACTCGTCTTTTTTTTTTCTCTTTGTTGATTTCGTCCTCTCACACAGTCACACACACATATACAACTACTTGTTAAATTGCAAAACTAAAAGATAGATATTTTAGTTTTAAGCATCACAAGTCCAGCCATTTTAGCTTCTTGAGTCTTGTATATAAATTTTATATATGACACATGAATAATATGTATTACATTTTTCATCTTTTCAGCTCCAATCTTCATTTCTTCGTAAATAATCATTTTTTCAATACACTTTCGTCATCTTTTATCTTATCTATAACCAAATAATTCACATAATAAGTATAAAAGTCTATAAAAATGACAATAATACAAACATAAAATAAATATAAGATACGATATCGCGTAAAATAAATATATATAAAATAGGCGATATCAAATTCCCCCACACTTGAGCTTTGCTTGTACTCAAGCAAATAAAAACTTCAAAAACAAACAATCATTTGGTTTACAATCTTGAGAAACCTGACAATTATCAAAAAGAAGCTAAACCATTAAAGTTAGAAAACAAATGAGAATGGTTAAGCAGTTTTAATCTTAAATGAAAATTGAAATGTTTGACAATACTTGAATGATCTACAAGCCTCGAAAACACGACTAAGCACTTTAATCAAATGAGAGAATAATATCTCAACTAACCTACTCCAACTAACAAACTATTGGGGTTGAAATATTGTATCAATCACTCAAAGCCTAGTCATGATGCATACTATTTTAACATAGGCTTGTTCTAGAATCAAATCTCCACCATCATTGCGTAAGCACCAAACATAACTATCAAAAGAGGTCTTTTATTCGGCTGTAATGTACAATTCTGAAGGCTTACAAGGGTCATTAACATTGTGTATGGAATTTTGGGATATAATTGGTGTTAAAAAGAAATAACACGAACAATTAACAAAGTTTTACATAATAGTCTAGTCCAACACAACCCATATCACTAGTTGCCATCTATCCAAAGCCCAAAAGACGTTATCCCGACACTACTCCCCCAATAGACCGATAAAAACCGACACCATTGTGGTGACTTCAAAACGACTTCTAACCACCATATCTTACCAACGTTGGCTTAAACTAGCATGCCAACTCCAAATGAAGAATATAAACATTAAAGAACCTATCAACAGATTAATCAATAAGCAAAGGTTGGTTTACAATCTTACCAACTTAAATTGATAACATAAAAGAAGTATTTCAACAATAAAGCCTTTCGTTTGTTTTAACTAGCTTACCAACTTAATTTGATTTGACGAAAATATGGGAAATACCAACTGACAGTCCAAGCTCATTTTTTTCATTTTTTTTTATTTTTTTTTTTTTTTTTTTTATGTGAACAATTTTTACCCTGCCTAATTGGTATCCCTTTTTTGAAGCTTAAAACATATTGACAAATCATAAATAACAAACTAATCTGAATAATCTAGACTTGATCCAAAAATCATGACAAAATCAATCTACCCCCAAGATAGAGAATATATCAACCCGACACAACCAAGACAACCCCAAACCATCCAACTAGCATAGGAAACTAATGACCAACCATGGACTTCGACTATCGGTATGGCGAGGAAAAGTTACATATTTGGGTATTTAAACAAACGAGGCGCAACAAGTTGTCTAAAAGTTTCTTGCACTAAAAATGAGTGCAACAAAGGTTAAACAAAGGAAATTCACTAACCAGTGTGGTTAGCTACTAAAACACATGCACAAAACATGGTTTAAAAATGATAAACATAACAAGGGGTGAAATAAACAAAGAAAAATGGTTAAATCCTAAGTTTGCCTCTTTATCATCTAGTTACTCACCGAAGTGATCTCACTGCGGTCGCGAAATGATTAACTAGGACAAGTTCTAGAATCAACGCAATCACCGCACACTCATAGCAAATGAAAGTAACCCGGAAATGGAAAAACTAACCTCAAACTTGCACATCATAGTTCAAAGTTCTAAGTAGAACCCTTACTCTTGAATAAATTCAAAAGCCTATAAGAGGGACAAATTTACAAGGCCAATCAAACCAAATCCGTAAACACCTAGCATATGTATAAATGAATCAAGAATCTCACACATTTGGTGTTTTGGGATATAAGTGTGCTAGTCATGTTATCAATAAAGAATGGATATGCCTAATAGATCATTCAAAACACATTTCACAAATTAAAGTTTACCAAAGGAATTAGTTCAATTACTTACTAAATATGATTAAATCTATGTGACAAAGTAATTAAACTATATGGACAAACAAACAAAAGTTTTAAATTTACCCAAAATCACCCGACTTTTTCCTATTGACCTCTCCCCCACACTTGAGTTGTACAATGCCCTCAATGTACAAAGAAACAAATAAAACTATGAGAAATAGGAAAAAGTAAAATAAAAGAATATATAACATGAAACTTCCCGGGTTTAATGTGCGTGCTCCAAATGCTCGGTTGATGTCAAAGATAAAATAAGTGCAAACTGCATCTCAACCGCATTTTAACTCCTTTTAGCTCTAACACACACTCAACAAAAACATCAAACATACCAAAATAAAAATAAAAAAAAAAAATAATAAACTAAAAATGTGACTAAAATCCTAAATACGAAAAAGAAACAAAAAACTAAACTAAAAATCAGATTTTTTTTGTATTTTCAATTTTTTTTTGATTTTTTAACTTTTTCAATTTTTTTGGATTTTTTAAAATTTATAAAAATTAAATGACACTTAAACTAAACAAAAAATTTAAAATAAAAACCTAACGGGTTGCCTCCCGGAAGCGCTAATTTTTGTTCGAGTCATTAGCTTGAGTCCAACGTTATTTACTGGAAACTAAGGTGTCTCCCCCCACACTTAAGTTTAAATGGGGGTGAAAGTAGTGATACATACCTCTGAAAAGTAAATTCCCTAACCAATGATGGAAAGGAGAAACAATATGATTGGTTGAAGGAATGTCAGGTTGGACAACACTTACGGGTTTCATCATATAAGCATGAATATCTAAAGGATCGTCAGATTTTGAATCAACTTTCATCATCGACAATGAAAGTAATTCAGCCTCTTGAGCCTCTTGCGCGCTATTATCTTACTCAAAATATCACCCGGCTCCATGAAATCATCCAAAAATTCTTCCATAGTAAAGTCACCAAGATCGGACTGTGAATGAGACAATTGCGTTTCCTCCATATCCTGCAAAAAAGAGTTAATTGTACTTGGAACACAACTAGGCAAAGAAAATACCTCAAGAGAAGGTGAGGCAATAATTTCCACATCAACAACATCATTTTCATGCTCGTTGCTAATGGGAAATAACTCGCATGGCTCAGAAGGAAATGGAGTACGTAGCACATCAAGTTGGTCATCATCTGGTTGTGCACTAGATGGATTAGACTCTTAGATCTCGTGTGTCTCAAAATGTTGCACTTGATGATCTTCCCTTATTTCGCTCTCTTCTGAATCCTCATATATTTCTCTCCTTATTGCCTTATTTTTAGGCAAAGTCACCCACTCCTCCGGTTGAGCATATTTTTCCATATACCTATATATCTCATATGCATTCATTGAGAAGAATTCATCCCCTAGTATTTCCCTTATTTCGTCATCCAACCCACGACAATATATCGAAAGAAGTTGACGAATGGTAAGCCTGTACATGCCCAACTTATTAACTAATTCTCTTATCCTTAACCAAGCTTCCTCATAAGTTTCATCAGAAAACTGCTCAAAATTCCGAAGCTCGTTAGGATATTCTTCCTCGGATTCAAAGTGTTGATATGCCATTGGTGTCACTAACCTGCAAAACAGTCACTAGCATAACCCGTGAAAAGCACCGATGGAAGAAAAAGTAAACTAAATAAGAACAACGACAAAAATAAAAATGAAAAATAAAAGATAAAGACTAAACTATACTAAACTAATAAAGCAAGTAACTTTCTCGTAAATGAATACAAGAAAGGATCGAACTACAAAATAAACAACTACTAAACTTAAGTCCCCGGCAGCGGCGCCAAAAACTTGATGTGTAAAATCGAGTTTAAAAATTTATAAACCAGAAATACCTAATTATCGATTACTACACACTTATGGGCAGTGGACCCAACCGTATATAGTATAGAATAAAGGTAAGACCAGGTCGAATCCACAGAGACTGATTTAAAAGCAAGCGAGTTTAATGCAGTTTAAGAAAAGCTTTGGATTTTAAGGACTCCCATCACCTTGGTTTTTGAAAAGCAGTTAGTATAAAGTAATTAGCAATTCCGTAGAATTCAATTGAAAAAAAGATTGTTGTTATCAAGATTAATTAAAAAGTCATCTACCTAGAATCCATTCCACAACAAGTTCCGGTTGCACATAAATTAAGCTCAAATTCATATATGATGAAAACAATAATCGGGACTCAAATAAATCACTAGACTTGGTCACGTGAGTACCACCCTATCCGCTAACAAATCCGTATCCTTTACTTAAATCCCCTAATTAACTAGTTCCGTTGCAAGTGTGAGTACCACCCTATCCACTTTACAATTTTCCTAATCAACTAGTTTGTTTGATTATTTAAATAACAATTATGTCTACCGAATTACCATTCCGTTAACACGTTTAATCTTATTATTTATGATTGTTCTCTAACGTACTACCATGAATTAGAGCCAATTAATTCTACCAAACCAATTGAAATAACACATACATAATCTAGCTACCACTAAAAATCATGCATATATTATCAACAAACCAATAGATAAGTGACAAAGATTAAATATATTAAGATCTCGACATAACGTTAAGTGAATTTCAAACGTTA
>CM067174.1:70844809-70885457 GCA_034093135.1 Erigeron breviscapus | reverse complement strand
TAAACATGTTGCAAACATTATATCTGGTCGACTGCCAGTTAAGTACATCAGTGAACCAACCATACCTCTATAGTCAGTTATGTTAACTGGTTTGCCAGTTGGGTCAGAGTCCAAATTCAATGGTGCTGCAATAGGTGTGTTTTTTGATGAGATTGAATCATATTTGTATTTTCTTAACAAATCTCTGACATATTTTCCATGGTTTATGAAAATTCCATTTTCAGTTTGCTTAATCTGAAGACCTAAGAAAAATGTTAATTCACCCATTAAACTCATCTCATACTCAGATGACATGATTTTAGAAAACTTTTTACACATTGCATCATCAGTTGAACCAAAAATAATGTCATCAACATAAATTTGTACCAATAAGATATTACCTCTTTCTTTCAAGATAAACAAGGTATTATCTATTGCACCTCTCTTTGAAAGCCATTTTTAAGAAGATGTTTAGTTAAAGTATCATACCAGGCTCTTGGGGCTTGTCTTAGACCATACAATGCTTTGTTCAGTCTATAAACCCAATGAGGGTGCTTCTCATCGATGAAACCTGGAGTCTGCTTAACATAAACTTCTTCTTCCAATGTTCCATTAAGGAACGCACTTTTGACATCCATCTGGAAGACCTTGAACTGCAGATGGGCTGCATAAGCCAAGAATATTCTTATGGCTTCAAGTCTTGCAACTGGAGCAAAAGTTTCATCAAAGTCAACGCCCTCTGCTTGACAATAACCCTGGGCCACTAGTCTGGCCTTGTTTCTTACAACATGGCCATCTTCATCCATTTTGTTTCGGTAGACCCATCTGGTACCAATAGGTTCTTTCTTTAACCCTGGTGGACAAGGAACAAGTTCCCAAACATTGTTCCTTTCAAACTAGAGGAGCTCTTCTTGCATAGCTTCCACCCAGCTTGGGTCTGCCATAGCCTCGTCAATCTTCTTTGGTTCAATTAGAGATAAGAAGGTAACGTTTAAGCATTGCTCATTGGTGGCTCTTCTAGTCTGAACCCCACTAATTGGATCACCCATAATCTGTTCAATTGGATGGGCTCGAGTCCTATTGACTAGGCTGGTGAACTACAATATCAGTGCAAGTCACCTGGAGATCTTCTTCAGTTGCAGCAGCATCTGGAGAAGGATCAATCCAAACAACTTCTACATCCTCATCAGAGTCAATGAGGTCTTGATTAACATCATGAAATTCCTCAGTTGAAGGTATTTCATGAACAACTGGAGAAATAGGTGCTTGAACTGGTGCTGATATTGGAATGGCACGAACATCAAATCCAATCACCAATTCTTGTGGTAAGTTGAAATTGATAGAAGGATAAAATGATGTGTCACTGGAGGTGTTCTTCTTCTTAACTGGTTCCAGTTTGTTGTAACTGGAAGCATCTTCTGGTGAAACAACTGACCGATGAACTTGGTCAGTTTCACCAAAATTGATGGGAATGACTGGAGAAATATCAAGGCTTGGTCTCTTGTTGATTGCTTCAGTTGATTCATCGAATGTGACATGAATTGTCTCATGTACCTTTTGGAGTCTATAATTATAAACTCTAAAGGCCTTTCGAATATCTGAATAGCCTAAAAATACCCCTTCATCAGCTTTTGCATCAAACTTTCCAAGCTGACTGGAATCGTTCAGTATATAAACTGGACAACCAAATACATGGAAATATCCAATATTTGGTTTACAATTCCTGAGTACTTCGTAGGCAGTCTTCTTATGTCTCTTGATGTAGACTGACCGGTTTTGGGTGTGACAAGCAGTTGCAACTGCCTCAGCCCAAAAACTGGTGGGAAGACCAGATTCAGATAGCATACTTCTTGCGGCTTCTATCAGTGTACGATTCTTTCTTTCAACAACTCCATTTTGCTCTGGAGAGTGAACTGATGAGAAGTTTTGAGAGATGCCATTGTCATTGCAAAATGTTTCAAGTACCTTATTTTGGAATTCAGTACCATTATCACTTCGCAACTGACAAACTTTTCGAGTATACTTGAGCTCAATTCGTTTGATAAGAGAGATGATTTCAGCAGGTGCATCACTTTTGGATCTGATGAATACCACCCAGCAATATCTGGTGAATTCATCAACCACAACTAGAGTGTACTTCTTTCCAGCTCTAGTTTGAACATTCACTGGACCAAAGAGATCCATATGTAGCATGTGAAGAGGTTCAGTGATGCTAAAATTTTGCCTAGTTTTAAAACTGGCTCTCTTCTGCTTACCCATCTCACACCCTGGACATGGCTTTTCCTTATTGAAGGAAATTTGAGGTATCCCATCAACCAGTTGTTTGCGAGACAACTTGTTAATGTTCTTAAAATTAAGATGGGATAATCTTTTATGCCATAGCCAGTTGGTGTCCTCATCAGCTTTGGTATAGAAACATTGCTCTTTTGGAGCTGGTTCCATATCCATGATGTACACATTTCCTTTTCTTGGTGCAATCATCACCACTTTCCAATCCTTGTTAAATATGGTGCCTTGTGCAATATCGAACAATACTCTGAAGCCATCATCGCAAAGTTGGCTGACACTGATCAGGTTGTATTTCAAACCATTCACAAATGCAACTCTTTTGAATTCGACTTGTCCATTATTGAGCACACCATATCCTTCAGTCTTTCCAGATTGATCGTTACCAAACGTCACTGTCGGTCCATCTTGGACAGTGAACTCTTCCAGTAGGGCTTACATCCAGTCATAGTCCGGCCAGCAGCGCTGTCCAGATACCAGATATTCTTCTTTCGATCGCCCTACACACACACAAAAATCATTAGTTCTTTTTGTGAACCCATCTTTTCTTGATGGGTCCACTGGACTTCTCTACAGAAGCCACAGTTGATTGTTGAGGTGTTGAACTGGAGGCTGCATCTGGAGCTTTTTCACCAGCTCCAGGTGCAGGAGTAAAAACAATTGGTATTTGATACTTACTCCCTTTATTTTTACCAGATTTTGTTCCAGAAGGAACATTCTTTTGTTTAGGTATTGAAGGGAGTGGTTTAATATTTTGTTTGAAAACTGGAGGTAATAAACCTCCTTCCAGATTGTTAATCCGGGCAGTACAACTCTGAACCTGCCGAGACAAAAGTTGGAGTTGACTTTCCAGATTAACCAAAATATTATTTTCTTCAGGCAGTTGAACCTTGGACCTTGGTTCAACTGGTGCTTTAGTCTGTCGGGTCTTGGGCACCTTAGACTTTTGAGGTAAAGGCTTGTTACCAGTGGCCTTTTTGACTGGAGCTTTAGCCTGTTCGGCTCCAGTTTTAACCTCAAAGGGGGTGGTCTCAAAGGTTTCAGTTTCAACAGCTTCAGGTTGATCATAAGGTGTTTCAACCTTGAGAGCTGGAGGCAATGCATGAAGATCTGGTATGAGAGCTGCCATCTCCAGATCTCCAGATTTCCATGCATTCTTTTGGGCATCGATAGTTCTTGAAAATGCATCATAGTTTTTGCCAGATGCTTTTACCCATGACTTGATAATCTTTTGTTCTTTTTCAAGATCAGAAAATAGTTTTTGATTATCAAGTTCTAAAGCCTCAATCTTTAAAACTGACTCCTTGAGAGCCAACTGGACACTTTGCAAATCATTTAGTTGTGGTTTAACATTGTTCAGTTCAATTAGGATAGTGTCAAGATATCTTTCACTATCAGCTCTTACAGTTTCCACAAATGCCAAATCACCACTTAATGATTCAGCCAGGTCCAGTTTTAGTTCAGGGTCAACCTGGTTATCATAGTCACATACCTTCTTCAGTATGATGTCCACCCATCTTCCAGAGATGACATCTTCTTTCACCACGTGTTGCTGCTGTTGATCTTCCAAGGCCATGAAGTACATGTCCCTTTCCTCTTCTTCATCATCAGATGAGTCATCAGAGTACTCCCATTTTCCCTCAGTTTGTGCCATTAAGCACTGATCCTTTTTCTTTTCCATGGACAGGAGGGCAATCTGGGCCTTAAGCTTCTTGTATTTAGCTTTGTAGCTATCATCAGGCCGATTGAAATTAGGGACAGAGGGGCCAGTTTGGTTGTTCAACTGACTAGATTTGCATTCCTTCATAAAATGACCTTTCTTACCACACTTATAGCATGTAAGATTGGTCTTATCCAGAGAGCTGGAGCTGGAAGCATTGTTGGGGCCATTAAATCTTTTGGATTTATGCTTAAACCTATTAAAGGTTTTAGCAATCATGGCGACCAGATCATCATCGTCAGTTTCATTACAACCATCACTGTTTTCAGTGGTCAGTCCAGAGTTTAAGAAACTGTTCAACATCTCCTTCATCGAGTGTACCTGGACACTCTCAGCAGACATTAAAGCAGCACAAGGTCGCTCAGTTACACTAGCAACCTTGGGACTCTGGGCATGGTTCATGGCATCTTGCTCAGCCACAAGTCTTGCAGCATTATTATCTTCAGTGAATCTGAAGGCTCCATAGAGCGATGCAAGAGTATGAGTGTGCAAGGTTTTACCTTGTCTCAAGACAAGAACCATGTTTTCCCATTTGGAAGGAAGAATATCACAAAACTTCTCAAGAAGAATATCCTTATCCTTCTCTACACCCAATCCTCTCAACTGATTGATGAGGCTAGAAAATCTGGTGTATGTACCAGTTAGACTTTCATTGGGCAAGGCAAAGAAGGATTCATACTTCTTGTTCAAAGCAACTTTTCTGGTGACAATTGTGTCATCACCTCCTTCAAATTGAATCACTAATTCGTCCCACATTGATTTTGCACTGGGGAACAGCACAAGTGCAGGAATTAGGTCTTCAGGAACAGCCCCAAGGATCATGTTCTTGAGTCTGGTGTCCAGATCAACAAGTCTACGATCCTCATCAGACCAATGGTCTTCTGGCTTTTCCCTTGAACCTCTTCTTCCAGTTGGATCAAGAAGAGGACTGACTCCAAGGGACATGGGTATATATGGTCCATCCTTAAGGATTTTCAACATATACCTTTCAATCCCACCAAAATGCAAAAGCATTCTAGCCTTCCATGTACCGAATGTCTCACTGTTTCCATCAAATTTTGGAACAGGAGTGTTAGAGTAGTGTACATGGACATGGTTTGGGGCAGTAGGAGGAGGAGGGTTGGTGTTAACATTTTGAAAAGGTTGTGCATTTGTATTCGAGGGGTTTTCACCTGAACCAGAACCATCTCCACGTTCAGTAGTGTTCATCTTAGCATATCTAGGCAAGTTTATTAGCCTTCTGCTCTGATACCACTTGTAAGTCCCAACTTGTTAGATGGTACTACTGAAGACACCTCTATGTCGATGGTGGAGTTACTTTGTAATATATGCACTGAACTGGAGACGACCAGTTGCAGTGTGTATATACCAAGTTCTAGATAGATTACTTATATAAAAGACAATAAGTAAAGAACAATGCAATAATACAAATAACTTGTAAGATAACTTGATGAGACAATATGTATTTTTCAATGTGTAATTTATTTATTGATATTAAATAAATTACAAGGTTGATGCGGAACCAAGATAATACACGAATGTAAATATCCTAACAACCTATGAAATACAATTGATCTATACTCGGAATTTCTCAAGACAATCGAAACACTTAAAGTTGTGAAATGTTCCTTTTAGCGATTGAGAGAAGATTGCACAAGTTCACCAAGAATATTGCAGGTTTGCAAAGTGTGAAGTTATTCGTCTTTGTGAATTAACTTATTTATTCTTGGTGGTGCAATGACTTGTATTTATAGGCAAAGTTAACATTGGGATGTTAACTTTAGCCGTACAAATGTGGTTGGGAGCATTTAAGGAATAGCATTTAATTCCTTAAAAAGCAGTGTAAAGTCGCATGTTAAAGTGACTTTACATAACCACCTTTATGTACCTTTTAATACTTAAATAATAAGATAAGGCTTATTATCCGGGTAAAGGTACATAAAGCATACAAGTCAATTCCTCGTAATCAGTGTAAAGCTTTGTAAGGGCTTTCCACTGATGGTCTCCAGTTTGTAACTAACTAGAATGCCAACTGGGCTTCGCTGCCATTGCCATTCTCTATCTTCCATTTGTTGTCTTCGACTTCAACTGGAATGCTTCTTCAACTTGGTCAGTTCTCAACTGGAGGAAGTCTTCAGTTGCGTTAACTGTACGGTGCAACTGGACTTCAATATATTTCTTGACAAATCATCTTGGTCACCAGTTTCACTAGTCTCCAGATGCAACTGGTGACTGGTCAGTGTGAACTGGTGACTGGCCAGTTCCAGGTGAACTGGTCCTAACAGAAACAATATGTGACGGTTACATGATTTTTATTTAAAGTTGAATTCACTTAACGTTGTGTCGTGATCTTAATATATTTAATCTTTGTGACTTATCTATTGGTTTGTTGATAATATATGCATGATTTTTAGTGGTAGCTAGATTATGTATGTGTTATTTCAATTGGTTTGTAGAATTAATTGGCTCTAATTCATGGTAGTGCGTTAGAGAACAATCATAGATAATAAGATTAAACGTGTTAACGGATTGGTAATTCGGTAGACATAATTGTTATTTAAATAATCAAACAAACTAGTTGATTAGGAAAATTGTAAAGTGGATAGGGTGGTACTCACACTTGCAACAGAACTGGTTAATTAGGGGATTTAAGTAAAGGATACGGATTTGATTGCGGATAGGGTGGTACTCACGTGACCAAGTCTAGTGATTTATTTGAGTCCCGATTATTGTTTTCATCATATATGAATTTGAGCTTAATTTATGTGCAACCGGAACTTGTTGTGGAATGGATTCTAGGTAGATGACTTTTTAATTAATCTTGATAACAACAATCTTTTTTTCAATTGAATTCTACGGAATTGCTAATTACTTTATACTAACTGCTTTTCAAAAACCAAGGTGATGGGAGTCCTTAAAATCCAAACTTTTCAAAACTGCATTAAACCCGCTAGTTTTCTAATAAATAGTCTCGTGGATCGACCTGGTCTTACCTTTATTCTATACTATATACGGTTGGGTCCACTGCCCATAAGTGTGTAGTAGTCGATAATTAGGTATTTCTAGTTTATAAATTTATAAACTCGATTTTACACATCAAGTTTTTGGCGCCGTTGCCGGGGACTAATTTTAAGAGTTTAGTTTGATATTTTGTAGTTTGATCCTTTCTTGTATTTCTTTACGAGAAAGTTACTTGCTTTATTAGTTTAGTATAGTTTAGTCTTTATCTTTTATTTTTCATTTTTATTTTTGTCGTTGTTCTTATTTAGTTTACTTTTTCTTCCATCGGTGCTTTTCACGGGTTATGCTAGTGACTGTTTTGCAGGTTAGTGACACCAATGGCATATCAACACTTTGAATCCGAGGAAGAATATCCTAACGAGCTTCGGAATTTTGAGCAGTTTTCTGATGAAACTTATGAGGAAGCTTGGTTAAGGATAAGAGAATTAGTTAATAAGTTGGGCATGTACAGGCTTACCATTCGTCAACTTCTTTCGATATATTGTCGTGGGTTGGATGACGAAATAAGGGAAATACTAGGGGATGAATTCTTCTCAATGAATGCATATGAGATATTTAGGTATATGGAAAAATATGCTCAACCAGAGGAATGGGTGACTTTGCCCAAAAATAAGGCAGTAAGGAGAGAAATATATGAGGATTCAGAAGAGAGCGAAATAAGGGAAGATCATCAAGTGCAACATTTTGAGACACACGAGATCTAAGAGTCTAATCCATCTAGTGCACAACCAGATGATGACCAACTTGATGTGCTACGTACTCCATTTCCTTCTGAGCCATGCGAGTTATTTCCCATTAGCAACGAGCATGAAAATGATGTTGTTGATGTGGAAATTATTGCCTCACCTTCTCTTGAGGTATTTTCTTTGCCTAGTTGTGTTCCAAGTACAATTAACTCTTTTTTGCAGGATATGGAGGAAACGCAATTGTCTCATTCACAGTCCGATCTTGGTGACTTTACTATGGAAGAATTTTTGGATGATTTCATGGAGCCGGGTGATATTTTGAGTAAGATAATAGCGCGCAAGAGGCTCAAGAGGCTGAATTACTTTCATTGTCGATGATGAAAGTTGATTCAAAATTTGATGATCCTTTAGACATTCATGCTTATATGATGAAACCCGTAAGTGTTGTCCAACCTGACATTCCTTCAACCAATCATATTGTTTCTCCTTTCCATCATTGGTTAGGGAATTTACTTTTCAGAGGTATGTATCACTACTTTCACCCCCATTTAAACTTAAGTGTGGGGGGAGACACCTTAGTTTCCAGTAAATAACGTTGGACTCAAGCTAATGACTCGAACAAAAATTAGCGCTTCCGGGAGGCAACCCGAGGTTAGGTAATTTTATTTTTAATTTCTTTTGTCTAGTTTAAGTGTCATTTAATTTTTATAAATTTTAAAAAATCCAAAAAAAAAAAATTGAAAAATAAAAAATCCAAAAAGATTTTGTTTTTTAGTTTAGTTTGTTTCTTTTTCGTATTTAGGATTTTTATTTTTAGTTATTATTATTATTTTTTTTTTATTTTTATTTTGGTATGTTTGATGTTTTTGTTGAGTGTGTGTTAGAGCTAAAAGGAGTTAAAATGCGGTTGAGATGCAGTTTGCACTTATTTTATCTTTGACATCAACCGAGCATTTGGAGCACGCACATTAAACCCGGGAAGTTTCATGTTATATATTCTTTTATTTTACTTTTTCCTATTTCTCATAGTTTTATTTGTTTCTTTGTACATTGAGGGCATTGTACAACTCAAGTGTGGGGGAGAGGTCAATAGGAAAAAGTCGGGTGATTTTGGGTAAATTTAAAACTTTTGTTTGTTTGTCCATATAGTTTAATTACTTTGTCACATAGATTTAATCATATTTAGTAAGTAATTGAACTAATTCCTTTGGTAAACTTTAATTTGTGAAATGTGTTTTGAATGATCTATTAGGCATATCCATTCTTTATTGATAACATGACTAGCACACTTATATCCCAAAACACCAAATGTGTGAGATTCTTGATTCATTTATACATATGCTAGGTGTTTACGGATTTGGTTTGATTGGCCTTGTAAATTTGTCCCTCTTATAGGCTTTTGAATTTATTCAAGAGTAAGGGTTCTACTTAGAACTTTGAACTATGATGTGCAAGTTTGAGGTTAATTTATTACATTTCCGAGTTACTTTCTTTGATATGAGTGTGCCGGTGATAGAATTGATTCTAGAACTTGTCCTAGTTAATCATTTCGAGATCGCAGTGAGATCACTTCGGTGATATAGGTGTAACTAGATGATAAAAGGCAAACTTAGGATTTAACCATTTTTCTTTGTTTATTTCACCCCTTGTTATGTTTATCATTTTTAAACCATGTTTTGTGCATGTGTTTTAGTAGCTAACCACACTGGTTAGTGAATTTCCTTTGTTTAACCTTTGTTGCACTCATTTTTAGTGCAAGAAACTTTTAGACAACTTGTTGCGCCTCGTTTGTTTAAATACCCAAATATGTAACTTTTCCTCGCCATACCGATAGTCGAAGTCCATGGTTGGTCATTAGTTTCCTATGCTAGTTGGATGGTTTGGGGTTGTCTTGGTTGTGTCGGGTTGATATATTCTCTATCTTGGGGGTAGATTGATTTTGTCATGATTTTTGGATCAAGTCTAGATTATTCAGATTAGTTTGTTATTTATGATTTGTCAATATGTTTTAAGCTTCAAAAAAGGGATACCAATTAGGCAGGGTAAAAATTGTTCACATAAAAAAATGAAAATAAAAAAGAAAATAAAAATAAAAAAAATGAAAAAATGAGCTTGGACTGTCAGTTGGTATTTCCCATATATTCGGCAAATCAAATTAAGTTGGTAAGCTAGTTAAAACAAACGAAAGGCTTTATTGTTGAAATACTTCTTTTATGTTATCAATTTAAGTTGGTAAGATTGTAAACCAACCTTTGCTTATTGATTAATCTGTTGATAGGTTCTTTAATGTTTATATTCTTCATTTGGAGTTGGCATGCTAGTTTAAGCCAACGTTGGTAAGATATGGTGGTTAGAAGTCGTTTTGAAGTCACCACAATGGTGTCGGTTTTTATCGGTCTATTGGGGGAGTAGTGTCGGGATAACGTCTTTTGGGCTTTGGATAGATGGCAACTAGTGATATGGGTTGTGTTGGACTAGACTATTATGTAAAACTTTGTTAATTGCTGTGTTATTTCTTTTTAACACCAATTATATCCCAAAATTCCATACACAATGTTAATGACCCTTGTAAGCCTTCAGAATTGTACATTACAGCCGAATAAAAGACCTCTTTTGATAGTTATGTTTGGTGCTTACGCAATGATGGTGGAGATTTGATTCTAGAACAAGCCTATGTTAAAATAGTATGCATCATGACTAGGCTTTGAGTGATTGATACAATATTTCAACCCCAATAGTTTGTTAGTTGGAGTAGGTTAGTTGAGATATTATTCTCTCATTTGATTAAAGTGCTTAGTCGTGTTTTCGAGGCTTGTAGATCATTCAAGTATTGTCAAACATTTCAATTTTCATTTAAGATTAAAACTGCCTAACCATTCTCATTTTTTTCTAACTTTAATGGTTTAGCTTCTTTTTGATAATTGTCAGGTTTCTCAAGATTGTAAACCAAATGATTGTTTGTTTTGAATTTATTTGCTTGAGTACAAGCAAAGCTCAAGTGTGGGTGAATTTGATATCGCCTATTTTATATATATTTATTTTACGCGATATCGTATCTTATATTTATTTTATGTTTGTATTATTGTCATTTTTATAGACTTTTATACTTATTATGTGAATTATTTGGTTATAGATAAGATAAAAGATGACGAAAGTGTATTGAAAAAATGATTATTTACGAAGAAATGAAGATTGGAGCTGAAAAGATGAAAAATGTAATACATATTATTCATGTGTCATATATAAAATTTATATACAAGACTCAAGAAGCTAAAATGGCTGGACTTGTGATGCTTAAAACTAAAATATCTATCTTTTAGTTTTGCAATTTAACAAGTAGTTGTATATGTGTGTGTGACTGTGTGAGAGGACGAAATCAACAAAGAGAAAAAAAAAAGACGAGTGAAGTTCATAATTCTTGTGGGCTAGAAAAAGAAAGAAGGACCAAAAGGGCCGAAGCCTTTTGGCCTTTGTGGGCAAAAGTAAAAAAGCCCAAAACATGGGCATGAAGTCGGTTGGCTGCTATTACGTACAATATCTATAATCTATGTCTATGATACATTATAAAGCAGGAAGCTCTTTTTTCAATTCTCAATTAAGGAATTGAAACGCCCAAAATACCCCTCTCTTTTTTATAGATAATTACATCTTTACCCTAAACCAATCACCACCACAGCACCATCTACAACCACCATGAACCACCACCGTTTAGAACAACCTCCAGCCACCGACCACCAACCACCGCCGCCGCCTACAACCACCAACCACCGCCGTCCACAATCACCTCCACACCGCCGCCACCTCCACCACCCCGCCTTACGTACCACCACCACCACCCGTCACCGCCGCCGCCTCCTGAAAATCATGAATCTCGCCGGAAAACTTAAATCTACGATTTCTCCTCCGTTTCTTCGAATTGGAACTCGAAATTGTCACCAAAATGCTCAGGAACAAATTCCGCACAAACCCTTTTCAAAATAAAACCGATTCAAGGTTCGCCGGATAATTCGAAAACTCGCCTGAAAAGTGAAAAACGTGATTACTCTTTCGCTTTTTCGAATTAAGACACAAAACCCATTGCAATCGAACCAGAATTCAATCGCGAACAAACCCTAGCCTACTGTTCTGTCAAAACACTTCGCCGGAAAATTCACCGGAAAAGTAAACGACAGCGATACTCGGTGAAACGGAAAACTGAAAATTTGAATATGACCGGAATCTGAACGCGACCAAAATCCGCTATCTTAAAGATCGATTTGATGAAAAATACAGAAGAAATCGAAGAGATAAGGTCCTTGAAGAAATAAGCAAAAATGGATCCGGAAGAAATAAGCAAAAATGGATCTGCTATCTTAAATAGCTGTATGTTTCGATATCTGGGTTTGATGTGGTACAGGCGGTGGTGGGTGGTGATGTCCGACGGTGGTGGCTGGTGATGTCTGGTGGTGGTGGTGGGTTTTCGAAGAATATATCGAAACATAAGATGGAGAGAGAAGAAGGGTCCAACATTCTTTGGTAATATGAAATAGACGTTGAAAAGATAGCGCTTTTACAGTTTATTTTGACCTAACAAAAACACCTAAAAATTAACCTAACAATTAAAAAATGCCACCTGTAGTTATATTTTAGATACCTATTTATTATTTTATGTTATTACTACTATACCCTTGATCTTTATTAAATAGATACACCTTTAATCTTTAACCTAATATACAATCGCTCATTGCATTTCAATCTTTCTTGTTCTTAAGAACTGCTACACGTGATTCATTCTTTAATTACGCACTACACAACCATTTTGTTTCTACTGTATCTTAACTCTAATATATCATATATAGTTCTTATACATACTATATTTTATCATTGGTTGTTGTTGGTTATTGTTAACACACATATTATTTCTTGTTTGGCTAGATCTACGTTTTTACAGATTTATAATGATAACGTTTTTTTCTTCTATTTATCATGATACCTAAATCATGTATGTTGTTACATACACATACTGATCAATGTTATCAGGGAATGCACAGCAAAAATAAAATGTCCGAATTCTTACTTACTTTATGAAAGGTTAATCGGTAATATGAAGCGCCGTTCGAAAAATTGGTAATATGAAGCTATTTGGAATTTAACCTTTGTTTTTTTTTTTTTTAATAAAAACAGCGAACTCTCTTAGAAGGATAGAATTGGAAGAAAATTATTTTAGATCTTGAGCTATTAATGACAGTTACAGATGGCAATATTTTATGATCAGGCTAATTAGTAGGCCTATTTAATAGGTCTCTCTATCAAAACTCTTTATTTAGTTAGTTATTATTTAATATATATGGAGAGAGTGCATTTAACATGTCAATATATAACATATGATGGATTTAATTTTGTTTATATTTTTTTTTCCTAATTTGTTCTTTTTAATTAAAAAGTAAATGCGTAAAACTTTTGTATAACTATGTTAAAATGTAACTTTGAAAATTACAATTTTTGTATACAAAAAACTCAATTCGATTTTTTTGGATTCAATTCCGAGTTTCAAGTTTATCAACATTGGGTTTAACACTGAAATGAAATAAAATTAGAAGCCAGAAGTCAATCAATATATGAAAAGAGTGGTGAATGATGAATAACAGTAGACACTTGGGGTTAGTGGGGGGTTTTTTGTTGTATGAAGAAGTCATCGATATAATGGAGGTGATTGGCAAATTTTTATTTTAAACTCCTAACTATAGTTAATCATCTTCTTTTTTTATATAAATAAATGTAGTTATATGTAAATTTGCTCCAATTTTACTTATTTTCATGAACACATTATGACTTTAGTTATGGTGATAGTTTAAGGATTCATTTATGCAATGAAAATGAAAACTTCATGTTATCTAAACTTATTACACCGCTGCATTGCGCCGCATTGTCATCATCACAGCATATCGTACGTTGTAATTAAATTCTCGCCGCTGCATCACGCGGACACTATCCCTCGTACATTATAAAGCAGGAGCACCTTTTTTGAAAATCTCAATTAAGAAATTGAAACGCCTAAATTGCCCCTCTCCTTTTAAAGATAATTACTCCTTTACCCCCAACCCTCTCCAAACACCACCACTACAACCACCACCGACCACCGTCTACAACCACCGCCCAACCACCGCACCACACCACCTCCACCACCGCCGCCGTACGTACCGCTACCACCACCTGTCGCCGCCAATCTCCGCCGCCAACACTGCCGCTACCGCCGCTCACCACCACGACCCGCCACCGCCACCGCCGCCGCCTCCATTACATCACCACCGCCGCCTGAAAAATCATGAATCTCGCCGGAAAACTTAGATCTACGATTGCTCCTCCGTTTCTTCGAATTGGAACTCGGAATTGTCACCAAAATGCTCAGGAACAAAATCCGCACAAACCCTTGCCAAAATAAAACCGATTCAAGGTTCGCCGGAAAATTTGAAAACTCGCCGGAAAAGTGAAAATCGGTCAAATCTAGTCGTGAGAGAGAGAGAGAGAGAGAGAGAGAGAGATTTCGTACCTGCATCTGTAGAAGAAGACATTTTGCCAAATCATTGGTAGATCTTGATGTTTCCGGCAATAGTTTGTAGCATAATCCGGTGAGATAATTCCAGATAAAAAAACCCATAATTTCTTAGATAAAAAAAAAAAAACTCTCACAATCAATATCTCTCTCAAATACTTCAATAAACTAAAAGATTGAAAAAGAAACTTAGCAAAGTTGAAAGATTTTAGCAACAACTAAACCCCATTTAACTGGAAAGCGACCAAGCTGATCACACCTAGTTCCTTCCGCCGACAACCACCATCAGCAACCCCAATCTCCGTCTGTTGTGTATATATATTTATATATGTGTGTATACTTATATATATTGTAGATAGATAGAAATAGGAAAAGGAAATCAAAATTATAATATATGGCTTTTTTGTGGTGCTTTGTTTGAGATGACAGGGAAGAAAAGATTAAAAGGAATTGTGGTTCGATGGAATGGTTCTTTTAAGATGTGGGTAACCCCCTTAACAGGAACTTCGTCTCCGAAGTTTGACCTTTCTCACGGTAGTAGAGGTGAAAAATCAGTTTTCTAGCTTTTACTTTCCATGGTTGGGGGCATCTCTTCATTAGGTGCCCTAAAATTCTTCGTAGCTGATTACTTCTAACATGTTTCGAATGTCACTCACTTCATGAGACGACTAGAGATTTGACGTAGGTACTCCGTATAAAGTAATTGAAATTGAGAGGTTGATGATAAGAATCTTGGTATGGGGGTGTAAAATGAACAAACGATTCGTAACGCGAGTTATAATAAAACCGTAAGGAACGTTGGAATATCGATCGATCGTTGGGGCTATGTTGGTGGCTGAATATTTCCATTGGTCACTTTGTGTATTTCCTTCTATCATACGCTTCCCCAATTAAAGATCGTTGCAATTGGCTTCTCGTCTGCTTTCATCTTCCTTCATTTTCACGTTTAACGCTCTTGCCACTACCTTGAAAATACTTACTTCATTGGAGACCAATCACTTGTAAAACGAAATTCTAGGATACTATACAATTCTCCTACTATTCACTTTTACTTTTCTCTATAGCCTGTGGGTTTGCATTCATCGTTTTCTAAATATTCCACATCGGTCATTACCCCCTTAACAAGAGTGGTACTAACCCGGGACGCCGAGTTGTATCGTAATGGTAAAGTTACATCTTTGTAGCACCTCATCTTTGAGTTTCCTGACGTCGTTTTAAGGCTTGCAAAGGATTCATGAATTGGCTATTGATAACTCTATCTTAATTCTTCTAGTTGCCTTTGTCCTTCAACTTCTCCAAGATCGACTTGAATTCAATTCCATCTTTCCAATATTGCCTTTGTCTTGGAATTTCTTTCGCCTTCTCACTTCCCTCGGTAACCTACTTTGCTTCCTCTGCTATGCCTATACGTTCTCCGTTATAGGATTTACACAATCCTTATGCTCACAAAAGATCATATCGCCACCATCTTGTCAGGACAAGCACTACGAAATATTCATTGGTGTGAACCCTTTCTTAAGAGCAACCCTCCTTAGGTCCTCCTTGACCTCTTCAAGACTTTCAATCACCTTGCTCTCAAAAGTCTCAGGTTCATTTTCAAATTCCTAGACTAAGCTTCTTTTTAAGTACACTATCCCAATGTTATTGTGAACATTGGTGTATCACAATTTGCATAACCTCCGTTACTTCGTCCTATTCTCATCCACTCAGCCTTCTTCATTTTCCTTTCGTGCTCTTAAGGATCTCTATAACCTTGTCTCTCGGCTACCTTGATCTATCCTTCTTGGAAGTATTGGTCACCTCGAGTGATCTTTGCGTATCCATTTAGTCTTTGAAGTTACCCAGGGGTACTTGTCACAATATGTTTATACTGATTCTTCAATCCTAACTTATCATAAATGCGGGTTACCCTTATGACACACTTTTTGTCCAAACACTCTATGACTAGCTCCCTCCTGGGTTTGTGGTTGTATTAATGGATTTGTGGTTGTATTGGACTTAGGTCGGCAACCAACTTCCTTGGTCATTGTGGTGACATGTGCCATGAGTTCTAACGTCGTATACCTCATCTTCTTATATTACTAACTTAGCGGTTCCATGTTGTTCTCCTTCCTTACTCGACTTGGACGTGCTCCTCTTGTGTCGATGGTCCTTGAAAGTTCACCATCTGTTGCAAGATTCTTCTCACCCATGTTCACCTTCTTTTAGCGTTCACTTCTCTATGGACCGTCGATCTTGAGGAGAAGACCGTCACAACTCATCGCGATTTCTCTACTTGTCGATCATGCGTTCCTTAGTATGCTAACTTTTGGCGAAGTCGATGGCTCTACGAATAGCCGTCTTCTAGCAGATGATTTCTAAATGACATCCCAAAGAATGATGTGAGATGCGCCATAAGGATGAATGCCTTCAGAACTACATCTTGTAGATGCAGAAAATATCTTCAGTTCGCCGTTTGGGTTGGATTGTATTCTTTGCATGCCTTCCCACCATGACTCTTGAATCTCTTTGCATTATTTACTTATCTTCCTATAGATGTAAGAAATTCTATGAAACGAGTAGTATTCTTTACTTAATATTCTAACTTATTATGTAACACCCCACACTTCCAAACTCGAATATGAAGTGTCATTTCGATCTTAAACAATAATACAAGTGTGCTAAACAGAATTTCTTTTAATATTTTTACAATTATTAGAGACTGAAAGATCCTTGACTATAATCTTTAACAAATCCTTATGCGCGGAAGCTAGCTAAAAGTCCATTGCTCTACTCTTTCTTAATATCTGCCGCAGGGAAAGAAAAACTGCGGCTGAGCCAATTGCTCAGTACGCGGATATAGAAATACATATAATAGAACAAGAAGTTTTTATAATAACTCATAAAAAGATTTAAAGGATGCTTATAACGACCAAAATGTTAAAGACACATTTTAACTAAATAATATTAATTCGAAACAAATATAGTAATAATATCATATCAATATTTTTCGCATTATCAAAAGAACATATCAATATCCAACGTTATCAAAAAGTCTACAAAGCTTCATATTTTCAAATCCAACATTATTAAAATACCTATATTTCAGAGTTCCATATTTTCAAAGCCATCCGAGCTCCTACAACAAAAACGCATACATTTGTATATCGAATCCCATGGACCGACACAACAAATGTCAGACATATGTACAATGGACCTGCAGATCCAAATGTACCCTACAAATGTGAAATGGTGTGTCGGGCACAACACAACCATCCACCCTACCAGAACAGAACCTACAAACTAGAGTCGACTCATACGCCTTCTAACAAAAATGGCCAATGCCATTATAGCAGACAAAAGAAGACGCCGTAACCAATCACACTGTCACGGAAGTGTCACACCATTTGCCCCGAATAATGTGCCTGTAGTACCCCTACAGGTGGTTAGCTCGAGGTTTTCATATCAAATTTCCATTTATCAAAACAACTTATAATTAGCTTTTCAAATATAATCTTATCATATAATGTCTCAAAAGCTTTCTTATTTCAAATCAAAATTTTAACATATTCAAAGATCTTTCGTACATATATTTCAAATATCAGAATTTATATAAAGCATTTTGATTATAACTAACATATACGAGCAAAATAGTTTTGAGGCCATAAATGACATATCAAAATCACTTTAACAACAGAGTAACGCAGAAGGAACAAACGGAATTCAAATCATAGTTTCGATATATATACATATACATATACGTACAAGTTTAAAACATAAATCCGTACCTTAATATAACGACTTAGTTTAAAATAGGAATCCGTACCTCAATATATATTGGTCTAGATCTTAAAGCCGAATCGATCCACGACAATCCTTAACAGAATCTACTTTTACTTTGATCCTTGGTAAAATACTTTGCAACGTCATTAATATCGATAACCTGCTCAAGTTCGTTTACGATTTGTTTGAAAACAAAGTATGAGGATAAATTATAATCTTATTTGAGTAACCCAAACAGTTATCTCTTAGACGATCGAGTAAAGTCGTGAACCATCAAATAAGTCTAAAACGTGATGGATCATTATTTTGAGATACACTTATATATGCATGTCCATTCACCATCTTATTTTGAAATCCATGAATTATTTTACAAAAGTTATACGTAGCTAAAAGGTTTAATTAGTTCAAAAGCTTTTAAAGTTCATAAATGGTGTTTATCTTCAAACTCAAAAACTCGGTTTAGCTAGTGACCAATAATGGTATTCTTAATGGTTATTTATGATCAAAGTAATCATGTTTACGAACCGATAGTCCGACTAGAATTATGTAATGATATCTAAAGAACGGTTAATACTTAAAAGTACCTTGAGTTATACCTCCTGCGGATTTGTGACAAACTCGACACAAGCTCACAAAGATCTCGAAACGAACTATAGAAACAACTCTAGGATGATCTCCGCAATGGATAGCTTAACCCGAAATTGATCTAGCTACGTATGAATTTTTCCTAGTTTACTCACTATCACAACCTCATGTTTCTGAATTTCGTATTGTTTTATTATGATTAACGAAGGAATGTGATGTAAGGCTTTACAAGATAAGATATATAAATGCTAATGTCAATGCGAATGAATATATCACCTAGACCACCACGACCACCTCTACCACCACGTTCACCTACAACCTCTTCTTCTTCTTGAGCACGAGGGCGGCGAACAACTCTTTTTGGTCTAACCATTCTTTCCTGAACACACGTGTTAGATTAGCAAGTTAATTCTCACATTTCACCCACGAATAATCGAAATCGGCCGACAAATAATAAACAACTAGAATAATACCCGGTCGTTGACCAGGTAAAAAAGTAGAACAGTTGTCCTTAAAGTTCATAAAATGTATTTTTACTCTTTATCGTGAAATATTAATCAAACAATAATATACCAAAATAAACTTAAGTAAAATATAAACATCAATATTGATCTATATTTATAGTATAATATAAAGTAAGGTTGTGAACAATTGATCTAACTCGAAATGCGACTAAAAATCAACCCGGCAAAAATTTGGTTTTATTTTTTGTAACACCCGACGTTTAAAAATATGGGTTTTCAAAAATCTTTCACCTAACGGTGTTAAATTGCGGAAGTAAAGACCGTAAAAGTCAAAACCGATAAAAACATTTCAGTTTCTGCGTTTAGTTGGTGTTACATGCCATATCAAACATTAGTTCAAATGAAAACCCAACGGTTGCCCAACATTAAACAACCGTTCACACATTATTACATAAATTCGACATCAAAACGAAATGTAATCAAAAGTCTCCATAATAAGCAACTATGGGTAGCTAAGGTTCCTTCATTGCATCTACCCAAGCTCATAAGTCCTGCGTCACTAGTCCATCAAGCTAAACCTGAGGGATCAACCACATTAAAGAAACAAGTGTTAGCTATAAGAATAGCTAAGTAAGATCACACTTAATTTAAAAGCATTTGTCCAATTAAAACATTTCTTCATTAATAGACAAACTCATTAGGCACAACACACAACACACATAACTGCATATCAACTTCAATTCAATTAGGATAATCATCCTAAGTGTGCCTATCCTGCATTAGTTCACACATTGTCACACATATCTTCGTTATCTGCATATAAGTGTGCCCTGCATCACACCCGACTAGATGATCAACCAAAAGACTAATCATCGTGCGTCGTTAAGGAATGGCAAGCCAATCCAAGAGTAATTCGTATGTGGAGGTTGGTCAAACCCCTCGTATTACTCGCCCTGCATTATAAAGACCATGTTGCAAGGAGCCACCAAGCAACAACTACGTCAACGTACTCGTCCGGCTAAGACTTGTACGGGTTAAGCTTAACACTTCCCTGCATTATATTTACGAGCTCGATTCCACACGTAATGGTTTAGGAAACACACATAACCTAAACATAATCACACATTTCCTTCATTTCGTTTGGGCCCTTAAACGTGCAAGTGACATGGCAACCTACCAAGTCTAGTGAGCTAGGTGTACAAGCCATGTAGTACGCATATGTCACACAACAACTTCATTTCTACATTTCACGCATAATAAGACACTTCATAAATCTACATAAACTGCATAACAATATCCTACATTGAACAATACTTCATTTCACTACATTAAGGTCTGCATTTCAGGTCTCATGGTCAACTACATATCCCATAATACCTCCCGTGTAACCCGAGATACCCGCATATATCATAAGTTACCGTTAAGGAAGTTATAAGTATGAAACCTCTGCTTGTTGAACCCTCAGCGTGACAAAAGTAGTGTATCTTACCTTGATACAGCTTAACAACAAGCTACAAGCACAATACAACGATGACTAGGTGTCTCCAATAACCTAGAACAAGTATAAAATCGAAAGATAAGCTAAACGACACCTTTTGTAAAATCTGGGCAGGTGGTGCGCCGCACCTTCCATGTGGTGCGTCGCACCATTCCTCCAGGGGAATTCAAATTAACTACGAGTGCGCCGCACCTACCCTTTGGTGCGTCGCACAAAACCATCAGAAAAACTTATCAATCAATAGGTGCGCCGCACCTACCCTTTGGTGCGTCGCACCAATCTTCCAGGGGAATTTAGATTAAGACCAGGTGCGCCGCACCAGCCCTTGGTGCGTCGCATATCGGGGTTCACCAAAACCCAAACTGGGCTGTGGTGCGTCGCACCACCCTCCAGGTGCGTCGCACTTGGAGTGTCGACCAGAAATCCCAACTTTGTTCTTTGATCAAACGAATTCCATACGAACCCATACCCCAAATCCAACCTGGGGACTTAAAATTAACCCATTTAATTGCACTTTCATCATCTATTTTCAGCCTATAAATCCTTTACTTCATAAATCAATCATTTAATCACCCGAGTAACATGAAATCGGTGAACGTTTAATCAAATAACCCAACCCAAACCCTTATGGCCTGGATTAAGACTAATATAAGACTCAAACATCATATCTCAAAAGAGGAACACCTAAATTACCTGTACTAGGTGATAAAGATCCAAGATCTAAGCAATACCCGATCGATTTGGCTCCAAAACGAAAAGATCTAGCGAGAAACTTGAGGGGAAGGGAAGGGCTTGTTTAGGAGGAAGAAAACCTGCATAATGGCTCTCTAAAGACAACCCCTAAGCCTCTAAACCCGTTTTTAACTTTGCTCACATGTCAAAACTAGCCCCTAAGCTTCCTAATCCTTCATTATTGGTCACAACCTACTTTATTGACCACATACATCATTAATCCTTCATTAAATGTCACTACATAGACATTGATCTCCATATTACACACATTTATACTACATTAACATTTAGGCTTACAAGCCTCACACATAACACACATTAGCTACATATAAACATTAGATCTAAAATAGACTTAACGACACACACAATATTGACTTAACGGCATTAGTCAACTAGTAAAGAAAAGTTTGGGATGTTACAATTACCTCCCCCTTAAGAGGATTTCGTCCCCGGAATCTCTTCATTAAGGAACAACTCGGGATACTTTTCCTTCATTACTGCTTCAGTTTCCCACGTTAAGCTTTCTCCATGGTTATGCTTCCACTTTATCAACACGAGGTCAATCACTTTTCGGCGTAACTTCTTTTGCTTTCTTCCAAGTATTGCTACTGGTTCGTCTACTATTCTCTTCGTTGGGTCAATACTCACGTCTTTAATAGGAATCACACTTGACTCCTCAGCTAAACATTTCCTCAAGTAGGATACATGGAAAGTGTTGTGAATTCCATCCAATTCTGGAGGTAATTCCAACTGATATGCCACGTCTTTAATGCGCTTCACAACTTTAAAAGGTCCAATGAAACGTGGACTCAACTTTCCCTTCTTTCCAAATCGAATAACTCCTTTCCAAGGTGATACTTTCAGCATCACTAAATCACCAACATTAAACTCAATCGGTCTCCTTTTCTTATCTGCATAAGTTTTCTGCTTTTCTCTTGCCACACGCAAAGCTTCTTTAGCTACATTAACCTTTTCAGAGGTAATTTCAATAATTTCGGGACCGGTCAACTGCTTTTCACCGGGCTCCATCCAACAACTTGGAGTCCTACACCTTCTTCCATATAACATCTCAAATGGTGGCATTCCAATGCTTGCATGGTGACTATTGTTATAAGCAAACTCAATCATTCTCAAATGATCATCCCATGCTCCACCGTATTCGAGTACACACGTTCTCAACATATCCTCCAAGGTTTGAATGGTTCTCTCACTTTGCCCATCGGTTTGAGGATGATAGGCGGTACTCAAATTTATTCTACTACCCAATTCCCGTTGAAGACCCTTCCAAAAGTTTGACACAAACCTCGAGTCTCGATCCGAAACAATAGATAAAGGAACTCCATGTTTCGCAACTACTTCATCAATGTACATCTTTGCCATCTTCGTTAAAGGCACATCTTGTCGGGTAGCTAGAAAATGAGCACTCTTCGTCAATCTATCTACAATCACCCATATCATATCATTCCCTTTCGGCGTTTTAGGTAGCTTCGTTACAAAGTCCATGGTAATATGATCCCATTTCCACTCGGGAATTTCTAATTGATGCAACAAACCATACGGCTTTTGATGGTCCGTTTTCACACGTGCACACGTCAAACACTTTGCTACAAAATGAGCTACTTCTCCTTTAATATCCGGCCACCAATAGATCGGCTTTAAATCTGCATACATTTTGGTGACACCGGGATGTACTAAATATCTACTTCTATGGGCTTCCTCAAGGATCAATTCTCGGTTACCACCAAGCAATGGCACCCAAATTCGACCCTTGTATGTTTTGAACCCACGACTATTAGTCTCCATCACAAGACGTTTCTTCTTCCCAATGCTTTCATTGTCAATGTTATCCTTCATCAATGCCCTCACTTGTGCTTCCTTAATTCGATCAAGTAGCCCCGACTTGGCTTGAACTTGCATGCTCATCAACTTACAAGAAGAACTTTGCACCTTCCTACTTAGTGCATCCGCCACTACATTGGCTTTTCCCGGATGGTATTTGATTTCACAATCGTAATCCTTAAGTAATTCCATCCACCTCCTTTGTCTCACGTTCATCTCCTTTTGATTAAGACATACTGCAAACTTTTATGATCGGTAAACAAAGTGCATTTTGTACCATAAAGGTAATGTCTCCACAATTTTAATGCAAATACAACTGCGGCCAATTCAAGATCATGGGTAGGGTAATTCTTCTCATGTGGTTTCAACTGGCGGGAAGCATAGGCGATCACCTTGTCCCTCTGCATCAGTACACAACCCAAACCCGTGATAGATGCATCACTATACACAACCAAATCATCGGTACCTTCAGGCAAGGCAAGTATAGGAGCTTCACACAACTTCTTTTTCAACGTTTGAAATGCATTTTCCTGCTTATCGGTCCACTCAAACTTTACTCCTTTCTTTGTTAGTTCAGTCATGGGCTTGGCTATTCGGAGAAATCCTGAATGAACCTTCTATAATATCCAGCCAAACCAAGAAAACTTTTAATCTCAGTAGGAGTCTTTGGCTGCTCCCACTTTGAAACAGCTTCAATCTTTGAAGGATCTACTTTAATACCTTCTGATGAGATAACATGACCAAGAAACTGCACCTCTCGAAGCCAAAACTCACATTTAGAAAACTTGGCATACAACTTCTTCTCCCTCAACACCTCCAAAACTGCTTTCAAGTGCTCACGGTGCTCATCTTCTGACTTAGAATAGATCAAAATATCGTCAATAAACACAATAATAAAATGATCTAGAAAGGGACGGCATACCCGATTCATTAAATCCATAAACGCGGCTGGAGCATTAGTCAACCCAAATGGCATGACCAAGAACTCATAATGACCATATCTAGTCCGGAAAGCTGTCTTTGCTACATCCTCCTTCTTAACCTTCAATTGATGATAACCGGACCGCAAATCTATTTTTGAAAAATATGAAGCACCATGTAGTTGATCAAAGAGATCATCAATTCGCGGGAGAGGATATTTATTCTTAACCGTTCGCTTATTCAACTCACGGTAGTCTATGCACATGCGCATGGATCCATCCTTCTTTTTAACAAAGAGAACCGGAGCTCCCCAAGGCGAGGAACTAGGTTGAATGAAACCTTTGTCAAGTAATTCCTGAAGTTGGGACATTAACTCTTTCATTTCTGTAGGAGCTAATCGGTAAGGTGCTTTAGCAATAGGTGTAGCACCGGGAATAAGATCTATCTGAAAAGTAACTTCACGGTCAGGAGGGATACCGGGAAGATCTTCGGGAAACACATCGGGAAAATCGGATACTACCTCAACACTAGCAATAGAAGGCTTCTCCTTTCTCACATCAATAACATAGGCCAAGAAATGACTCTTATTCTTCCTTATACATTTAATAGCCTTCATCATACTAATGATCTTTATTCCCCCTCTCTTCTTATCCCCATAAACCGTTACCACATTACCATCGGATGTAGGAAACCGAATAATCTTTTGGGAACACAAAATACTAGCTTCATTTCTAGACAACCAATCCATACCAATCACTACATCAAAACCGGCTAAGGTAGTAGGCAATAATTGGACTGGAAACAAACGACCTTCAATCTCAATGTCACAATCATCATATCCCACACGTATAACACTAACCGTACCATTAGCAATTTCCACCTCTATCGAGCAATCTAAAGGGGTAGTGACTCTTCCTAGCTTAGGAGCAAATAAAGTAGACACAAACGACCTATTTGCACCCGAATCAAATAAAATAGAAGCAGGTTTTGAATTAACAAGGAAAGTACCACTTACCACCTCGTCGTTGTTCTTAGCGTCATCAACAGTCATTTGCAAGGCTCTCACTTTTGTTGCTGAAGTAGCTGCTTTCTTCCCGTCATTCTTCATTTGTGGGCAATCGGCAATAAGATGACCCGTTTCTTGACACTTGTAGCAACGAACCTTGTCCCTACATTCTGTTGCAAGATGTCCTGACTTTCCACACTTATGACACCTTCTTGTCTTGTCAGAACATTGGCCTTCATGAACACTCTTGCAAAAAGCACACCAAGACCCATTCTTCTTTTTATCTCTGTCACCACTTGAGCTAGAATTCCCACGAAACTTCTTATTATTATTGCTATTGTTATTAGATGGCCAATTTGACCTTCTTTTGAACCCTGCTTTCTTGTCATCAACTTTCTCCACAACTTTCTCACTCTTGAAGTCATCATCCAACCTCTTTGACTCCTTAATAGCCGCCGACAAAGTCACATGCTGCCTACATAGTCCACGATAACTAACGGGGAGACCATCACAATAAGCCTCGATTTGGTCCTCCTGCCTTCGAACCAAGTGTCCAACAAACTTCAACTTCTCCATAAACGAGTGTGCATAATCAGAAATTGCACCGGGTTTAGCAACCAATGATCTAAACTCCTTTTCAATTAACCTTAACTCACGCGTTCCCACATACTCCTCTAGAAACTTCTCCTTAAATGTTCCCCAAGGCATAACTGCAAGTACCTCAGGAGCCATAGACACTGTAGTAGCCCTCCACCAATTACGGGCATTCTTCTTCAACATCCTACTAGCACACAAAACCTTCATATCATCCGGACAATAGCAAGATGCAAAAACTACCTCAATATCCTCGATCCACTCCATAGCACCCACTGCATTTTGGGTACCATCAAACTCCTTGGCACCACATTTCTGAAAACTTTCATATTTGAAGTTATTAACACGAGGTGCATTAACAACTCCAAGTCCTCCACCATTAACTTCATTAACACCCACGACTGCCATGGATGGTTCAACACTTTGGGAGGGATTAGAGTAATTCCCTTCCGAACGCTCACCCCTTTGTTCACTCCCAATCCTTTCTGCATTTCTTTCAGCCCTCAATTGAGCTAACTCCTCTTCATTTCTCATTAAGAGAGCTCGGATAGCTCTCAATTCTTCATGTAATTGGGCTTGATTGGGAACCTGCTCTATTACCGGGTTTGCCCTATCTACTTCAGAGGCGGTTGGTGGATCACCAAGACGGCGATTTTGTGCACGGGGTGGCCTTTGCTCTACTTCATTTCCAGCCCCGTTTCCATTAGGAGGAATACCACCACCATCTCCTCCTGCTCTCTGGTTACTAGCTCTAGTGTTTGCCATTAATTCTACAAAGCAACGACGACGATTAGCAAGAATTAAAGAGTGACTACATATGTTAAGGCTCTACTACATATAACTACATTATCACACACAATAAACAAGCCTTAAATCACACTCTTACTCACTCCCCAACCCGTCCTAGAGCATTCCACTTCATTAGCTAGGCATCCTACTTAAGCCTAACCTACTTCTCATCGGTCTAAGTCCAAAATCCAACGGCATAAGTCAAATTTTGGTTCACTTAAACCAATTCTCTGATACCAACTTGTAACACCCGACGTTTAAAAAATATGGGTTTTCAAAAATCTTTCACCTAACGGTGTTAAATTGCGGAAGTAAAGACCGTAAAAGTCAAAACCGATAAAAACATTTCGGTTTCTGCGTTTAGTTGGTGTTACATGCCATATCAAACATTAGTTCAAATGAAAACCCAACGGTTGCCCAACATTAAACAACCGTTCACACATTATTACATAAATTCGACATCAAAACGAAATGTAATCAAAAGTCTCCATAATAAGCAACTATGGGTAGCTAAGGTCCCTTCATTGCATCTACCCAAGCTCATAAGTCCTGCGTCACTAGTCCATCAAGCTAAACCTGAGGGATCAACCACATTAAAGAAACAAGTGTTAGCTATAAGAATAGCTAAGTAAGATCACACTTAATTTAAAAGCATTTGTCCAATTAAAACATTTCTTCATTAATAGACAAACTCATTAGGCACAACACACAACACACATAACTGCATATCAACTTCAATTCAATTAGGATAATCATCCTAAGTGTGCCTATCCTGCATTAGTTCACACATTGTCACACATATCTTCGTTATCTGCATATAAGTGTGCCCTGCATCACACCCGACTAGATGATCAACCAAAAGACTAATCATCGTGCGTCGTTAAGGAATGGCAAGCCAATCCAAGAGTAATTCGTATGTGGAGGTTGGTCAAACCCCTCGTATTACTCGCCTTGCATTATAAAGACAATGTTGCAAGGAGCCACCCAAGCAACAACTACGTCAACGTACTCGTCCGGCTAAGACTTGTACGGGTTAAGCTTAACACTTCCCTGCATTATATTTACGAGCTCGATTCCACACGTAATGGTTTAGGAAACACACATAACCTAAACATAATCACACATTTCCTTCATTTCGTTTGGGCCCTTAAACGTGCAAGTGACATGGCAACCTACCAAGTCTAGTGAGCTAGGTGTACAAGCCATGTAGTACGCATATGTCACACAACAACTTCATTTCTACATTTCACGCATAATAAGACACTTCATAAATCTACATAAACTGCATAACAATATCCTACATTGAACAATACTTCATTTCACTACATTAAGGTCTGCATTTCAGGTCTCATGGTCAACTACATATCCCATAATACCTCCCGTGTAACCCGAGATACCCGCATATATCATAAGTTACCGTTAAGGAAGTTATAAGTATGAAACCTTTGCTTGTTGAACCCTCAGCGTGACAAAAGTAGTGTATCTTACCTTGATACAGCTTAACAACAAGCTACAAGCACAATACAACGATGACTAGGTGTCTCCAATAACCTAGAACAAGTATAAAATCGAAAGATAAGCTAAACGACACCTTTTGTAAAATCTGGGCAGGTGGTGCGCCGCACCTTCCATGTGGTGCGTCGCACCATTCCTCCAGGGGAATTCAAATTAACTACGAGTGCGCCGCACCTACCCTTTGGTGCGTCGCACAAAACCATCAGAAAAACTTATCAATCAATAGGTGCGCCGCACCTACCCTTTGGTGCGTCGCACCAATCTTCCAGGGAATTTAGATTAAGACCAGGTGCGCCGCACCAGCACTTGGTGCGTCGCATATCGGGGTTCACCAAAACCCAAACTGGGCTGTGGTGCGTCGCACCACCCTCCAGGTGCGTCGCACTTGGAGTGTCGACCAGAAATCCCAACTTTGTTCTTTGATCAAACGAATTCCATACGAACCCATACCCCAAATCCAACCTGGGGACTTAAAATTAACCCATTTAATTGCACTTTCATCATCTATTTTCAGCCTATAAATCCTTTACTTCATAAATCAATCATTTAATCACCCGAGTAACATGAAATCGGTGAACGTTTAATCAAATAACCCAACCCAAACCCTTATGGCCTGGATTAAGACTAATATAAGACTCAAACATCATATCTCAAAAGAGGAACACCTAAATTACCTGTACTAGGTGATAAAGATCCAAGATCTAAGCAATACCCGATCGATTTGGCTCCAAAACGAAAAGATCTAGCGAGAAACTTGAGGGGAAGGGAAGGGCTTGTTTAGGAGGAAGAAAACCTGCATAATGGCTCTCTAAAGACAACCCCTAAGCCTCTAAACCCGTTTTTAACTTTGCTCACATGTCAAAACTAGCCCCTAAGCTTCCTAATCCTTCATTATTGGTTACAACCTACTTTATTGACCACATACATCATTAATCCTTCATTAAATGTCACTACATAGACATTGATCTCCATATTACACACATTTATACTACATTAACATTTAGGCTTACAAGCCTCACACATAACACACATTAGCTACATATAAACATTAAATCTAAAATAGACTTAACGACACACACAATATTGACTTAACGACATTAGTCAACTAGTAAAGAAAAGTTTGGGATGTTACATTTTTGACCTGCCAACCATCAACCTGATTTTTTTCAAATCCGGTCTTGGTTGGCTTATTAGGTTGTCAGTTCGACCCGCTAACCTTGAGAACCTAATTAATACCGATCCACTTGACCTAAAACCAACACATTCGACCTGCCAACTTGACACCCCACTTGACCCAAAAAACAATTAATTTGACCCAATTGAAAACATTAACATTAAACATAACCAACCTATTTGACTTGATAAACTCGCTGTCGGGCTCGGGTTGAAAATTTTGACATGAAACTATCTGTAGATCGGGTTAGGGTAAGAGATTTTCAACCAACCAATCGGAAACGGATTGACCGGATTGAAAGCCGTGCTATAAAGCATAAAGGTTAATTGGTCTTAAATATAAACTTTTAAGCATAGCAATTCTATCATATTACCCTTATACCTTACCAACAGTTTGAGTTTAGGTAATCTCGGACTCGAACATGATTAACAATCTCATTTACAAACCTTGACCCAGAGCCGATGGTCCTCATTTACTTACTAACTGTAGGATAATTAAAAACATGTTAAGTAGGTCCGTATGACAATTCCCACTAAATTAATTGTTCACAAGTATTGATAATAATGAAACAAAAAAGAGAAGTTTATAAGGTTACATGTATAAATGGAAAAAAAAAGAATAAATGAACTTAATGTTACATACTTACATGTATGAATGGAAAAAAGAAAACATGAATAACATCTTTACCTTATACAATAACATCCTCTTTAGATTATAAGAAGAAATATGCATAAAAAAAAAAATTACCCTCTTCATTTTGATGGTTGAAAATCTTGATATTTTGAAATGAGAAGAATATGGCGTGAATTTATAATGACATAAAATAAATCTTTTACAGATTTATAAAAGTATATTATTCATTATTATGCAAGTTTGACTTTGTAGAATGTGATTGTCATATCTCTGTATAAATTGAGATTTTCATATATTTGATTGGAATACAAGTTATCAATTTACTCAACCACATTCAACTATATCATTCAAATCAAGGATTCATTAAGTTGTAAAATACTCGCAATAATATTATATGTATACAATATTTATATCACTTATAGTTGATATTTGCTAAATCTCCTATAAATTTATAAATATATGCAATTAATGTTTGTAATACCATGTTTTATCTCTAACATTAGACTGTGGGTATACATAAACTACTCGGCATTGCCACGTACAACCATCACCACCAACCACCGTCCCTGCCACCACACCGCAACTTTGATCGTCGTCGTTATCACAATCGCCGCTGTATCATTGGAGAATTAGTCTAGTTTTTTTTGTTAATATAAAGTGTTAACATATGCATACCTAAACTACTCGGCGCTGCCACCATCACCCGCCGCCACCACCACCGCAACTCCGACTGCCACACGTACCACAATCGTCGCTGCGCACTTGCATTAGAGAAATTTTTATGTATAAAACGTGTGAGAGCATATATACAATTAATGGGTAATGCCGTGTTTTGCAGGAGTTATTATTATTTTTTATATATAAAACAATCCATGATCTCTTGCTTGTTGTTAATGCTATTTAGATCAAATTTGAAATGGCGTGTTTTTTCTTCTTCTTAACTTTTATAAAAGGTGTTAGCAAATATATGCAATAAATGTTTATATGTAAAGTCTATGGTACAATTTAGAAAGGTTGACTTTTAATTTGGATGGCCAAGATTTAAAGTTAATCTTATTTTCGATGGTTAGGATCAAAAGCTCGTTTTATTTTTTTATCTCAGCTCTACCGTCAATATATATATATAATTGTTCACAAGTATTGATAATAATGAAACAAAAAAGAGAGGTTTATAAGGTTACATGTATAAATGGAAAAAAAAGAAAGAATAAATGAACTTAATGTTACATACTTACATGTATGAATGGAAAAAAGAAAACATGAATAACATCTTTACATTATACAATAACATCCTCTTTAGATTATAAGGAGAAATATGCATCAAAAAACTTATTACCCTCTTCATTTTGATGGTTGAAAATCTTGATATTTTGAAATGAGAAGAAAATGGCGTGAATTTATAATGACATAAAATAAATCTTTTACAGATTTATAAAAGTATATTATTCATTATTATGCAAGTTTGACTTTGTAGAATGTGATTGTCATATCTCTGTATAAATTGTTAAAGATTTTCATATATTTGATTGGAATACAAGTTATCAATTTACTCAACCACATTCAACTATATCATTCAAATCAAGGATTCATTAAGTTGTAAAATACTCGCAATAATATTATATGTATACAATATTTATATCACTTATAGTTGATATTTGCTAAATCTCCTATAAATTTATAAATATATGCAATTAATGTTTGTAATACCATGTTTGTTAGGTCTAGATTTACTGGACTCGCTTCAGATGAGAAGACTGGAGTGCCACTGAAGATTTGTCCAGAAATTATGAGAAGACCAGTGAGCTATTTACTTGTACAGAAACCTGGTGTCCACCAGATTAGCTCACTGGACTTCACTCCAGACGAGATCAATTCACTGAAGACCTTCTCACTGAAGTCGAAGACTGAAGTCTGAAGAAAGAAGACTGGCAAGCAGTGGAGCCCACTGGCGGTCTTACCAGGACTCCCATCTGGAGACTCAACAGTGTTCCAGACCTTACAAGTCTGAACACTGTTCTCGAGGAATATTCTTTGTCTTTATTTAGGCGGGTCCGGACAAAAGCATTTGTCCACTAACTAAAAGACAAACGTGCAAAAAGGATGTTGGAATTAAGTAGTTTGACATTACTTAATTAAGCATTTCAAAGGAATTAATTATAATTCCTTTAACTGCTTCCAACATATTTTTATACGGCTAAGTTGGATTTCCAATACCAACTTTGCCTATAAATAAACCTTTTTGCACAACAAGAAAACTAAGCATTAAGACAATAAGTAATTCCTTTTAACTTGCTTAAATAATCTCGATCACAAAAAGGAGTACTTCACAACTTTAAGTATTTCGATCTAAGGAGATTATTTATCAAGTATAGATCATTGTAATTCATAGATTGTTAGAATACTTACATTGGTGTAATATTCTGGTTCCGCAACAATCTTGTATTTTATTTAAACATCAATAAATAAAATACACTTGAAAACTACATTGTGCCTTATCTTTAATTACTTACTTACTGTTTCATCTGTAGTATCTCTTTATTTATATACTTGCATTTATTTTAAAGTGATACTAGTCCTTTCTAGTTCTACCCGTGACTTGTTATTTTACACTCGTGGGTTAAACCATCGTGTGAGGGGACTTACATTTGGTATCAGAGTAGAAGGTTAATATACTTACCTAGATCTGTTTCACGATGGCCATCCCAGAAAATACACAAGAAACTAATTTTAATGATCCACCTATTCCTAATGAACAAGAAACACCTATTCCTAATAACAACCCTCCTCCTCCTCCTCCTATTCCTGCTTCTCCACATGTGCATGTGCACTATTCGAATACACCTGTTCCCAAATTCAGTGGGAATGGTGATGAATTTGGAACGTGGAAAGCTAGAATGATACTTCATGTTACTGGTATTGAGAGGAATATGTTAAAAATTTTAAATGAAGGTCCATATATTCCTAGATGTCCTCTCAATCCACATCTTGACCCAACTGGATCAAGATCTGGAAGGGAAAAGAGGGAAGAACACTGGTCAGAAGAGGATAAAAGACTTGTTAATATTGACACTATTTTGAAAAATATGATTCTAGGAGCTGTACCAGAAACCCTAATTCCCACACTAGTTCTTTATCCCAGTGCTAAATCCATGTGGGATGAACTAGTGAACCAGTATGAAGGAGGCAATGATACTGTTGTTACTAGAAAAGTCTCCTTAAACAAAAAGTATGAGTCATTTTTTGCTCTCCCCAATGAATCTCTAACTGATACTTACACCAGATTTATGAGCATCATAAATCAGTTAAGAGCATTAGGGGTTGAGAAAGACAAGGATATACTTTTGGAGAAATTTTGTGATATTCTTCCAACTAAATGGTCTCACATGATTCTGGTCCTGAGACAAGGTAAAACCTTGCATACCCATACTTTATCAACATTGTATGGAGCCTTCAGATTCACTGAAGAGAATCAAGCCCAGAGGATTGAGGCAGAAAAGGATGCTTTAAATCATGCTTCCAGTAGTTCCATAGTGGTCAGTCCTACTGCACCACCTTGTGCTGCACTATTATCTTCAGAGAATGTATTTTCTATGAAGAAGATGATGTCTGAACTAATGGATTCTGGAGTCACTGATAACATGTCTCCAGATTGTGATGAAACTGAAAATGATGACCTGGTTGCAATGATAGCTAAAACGTTTAACCGTTTCAAAGCAAGAGCAAACAGGCCCTCTGGACAAAGTGCACCCAGTTCCTCTACTGATAAGACCAATCTGACATGCTTTAAGTGTGGAAGAAAAGGTCATTTCATGAAGGAGTGCAGGTCCAGTCAGTTTGTCTCTCAATCTGGTCCAACTACTTCTTTTAATAAGCCTGATGATAGCTACAAGTTTAAATACAAAAAGCTTAAGGCTCAAATTGCTCTCATGTCTCAACAAATTGAAAATAATAAATGCATGATTGCAACTACTGAAGGAGCATGGGTTCCCTCTGATGATTCATCAGTCGATGAAGAAGAGGAAAGAGATTGTTGTTTCATGGCTCTGGCTGATGAAGAGCATCTGGTGAAGGAAGATGTCACATCTGGAAGATGGGTGGATATTGTACTCAAGAAGGGCGATCGAAAGAAGCATATATGGTATCTTGACAGTGCAGCTGGCAGGACAATGACCGGATGTAAGACCCTGCTGGAGGAGTTCATCATTTCTGATGGACCCTCCATTACTTTGGAAATGATGGTTGTGGAAAGACTGAGGGGTATGGTGTTCTGAACAATGGACAAGTCAAGTTCAGACGGGTGGCTTATGTTAATGGTTTGAAATACAACCTGATAAGTGTAAGCCAACTGTGTGATGATGGCTATCAAGTTTTGTTCAATATTGCTCAGGGCATCGTATTCAACAAGGACTGGAAGGTAGTATTAATTGCTCCAAGGAAAGGAAATGTATATGTGATGGATATGGAAAGCTCTCCAGATGAGCATTGTTTCTATACTCAAGCTGATGAAGACACAAACTGGTTATGGCATAAAAGGTTATCCCATTTAAATTTCAAAAATATTAATAAGTTGTCTAGAAAATAACTGGTAGATGGGATACCTTTAGTTTCCTTCAAAAAGGAAAGACCATGTCCAGGTTGTGAGATGGGAAAGCAGAAACGTGCCAGTTTCAAGCCCAAGCAGAATTTTAGCATATCTGAACCACTTCATATGCTTCATATGGACCTATTTGGTCCAGTGAATGTTCAGACTCGTGCTGGTAAAAGATTTACCCTGGTGATTGTTGATGAATTCTCCAGATTTTGTTGGGTAATCTTTCTCAGGTCTAAAAGTGAAGCTGCTGCTGAAATCATCGCTCTTATCAAGCAGATTGAGCTCAAACACAAGCGAAAAGTGTGTCAGTTACGAAGTGACAATGGAACAAAATTCCAGAATGCAACTCTGGAGAAATTCTGTACTGACACTGGCATCTCTCAGAACTTCTCATCAGCATGCACTCCAGAGCAGAATGGAGTGGTAGAAAGAAAGAACAGAACGTTGATAGAAGCTGCCAGAAGTATGCTTGCTGAATCTGGTCTTCCCACCAGTTTCTGGGCTGAAGCAATTGCTACTGCTTGCTATACCCAGAACAGTTCAGTTTATGTGAAGCGACACAAGAAGACAGCCTATGAAATATTAAGAAATAGAAAACCAAATATTGGTTATTTTCATGTTTTTGGATGTCCAGTATACATCCTGAACGACTCCAGTCAGCTAGGCAAATTTGATGCCAAAGCTGATGAAGGATATTTCTTAGGTTATTCAGCCATTCGCAAAGCCTTCAGAGTCTTTAACAAAAGACTGGACAAGGTTCATGAGTCCATACATGTTACTTTCGACGAATCAAATAATGAAATTAACAAAAGGCCAGACCTTGATTCTCCTCCAGTAAATCCAATTGTCTTCCGTGAATCAGATCTTATCAACTACAATAAAGATTCACCTGAAGAAGTTTCCAGTCATCCTGACTTGGAACCAGTTCAACAGAAGAAATCCTCCAGTAGTACACCTTTCTATCCTTCAATAAGTTTCAAACTACCCTCTGAACTTATTATTGGAACAGATGTTCGTACTACTCCTCCAGTATCAGTTTCAGTTGAAACTATACCAGTAGTTCAAGAAATGCCTTCAACGGATGAATTTCATGATGCAAATCATGATTTAATTAATTCAGATGAAGATTATGAACTTGTCTGGGAAGATCCTCCATCTAAAGCAACACCAGAAGAAAATCAACTGAACTCTTGCACTGATATTGTTGTTAGTCAAAATCCTGGTCATTACTCTAAATGGACAAAAGCTCATCCTATTGATCAGATCATAGGTGACTCCAGTAGAGGGGTTCAGACCAGAAGAGCCTCCAGTGAACAATGTTTATGTCAGCTTCTTATCACTGGTAGAACCGAAGAAGATTGACAAGGCTATGGAAGATCCAAGCTGGGTGACTGCTATGCAAGAAGAGCTTCACCAGTTCGAAAGGAACAAGGTATGGTACCTGGTCCCTTTCCCAGTTGGTAAGAAAGAACCAATTGGAACCAGATGGGTCTACAGAAACAAGGTAGATGAAGATGGTCATGTTTTCAGAAACAAGGCCAGACTGGTGGCACAAGGGTACTGCCAGTCAGATGTTGATTTTGATGAATCATTTGCTCCAGTGGCTAGACTTGAAGCGATCAGAATTTTCTTAGTATTTGCTGCTCATCATCAGTTCAAAGTCTACCAGATGGATGTAAAAAGTGCATTTTTGAATGGAAAATTAGAAGAAGAAGTATATGTCAAACAACCACCAGGCTTCATTGATGAAAAACATCCCCACTGGGTATATCGTCTGGACAAGGCTCTTTATGGTCTCAGACAAGCTCCACGTGCCTGGTATGAGACTCTGACTAAACATTTATTGAAAAATGGTTTTCAAAGAGGTGCAATTGACAATACCTTATTTATTCTTCATGAACAAGGTAATATCTTACTGGTACAAATTTATGTTGATGATATAATTTTTGGGTCTACTGATGAAAACATGTGCGAGAAATTTTCAAAAATCATGTCAAAAGAATATGAAATGAGTTTAATGGGTGAATTAACATATTTTCTAGGACTCCAGATTAAACAAAACAAAGATGGAATTTTTATTAATCAAGAAAAATATGTTAAAGATCTTTTAAAGAAATTTGATATGAACTCTTCACCATCTAAACCCACTCCAATTTCTGCACCACTAACACTGGACTCTGATCCTGAAGGAAAACCAGTGAACGTCACTGTCTATAGAGGCATGCTTGGTTCACTGATGTATTTAACTGCCAGTAGACCAGATATTATGTTTGCAACATGTTTATGTGCCAGATATCAGTCTAATCCAAAAGAATCTCATATGCTGGCTGTAAAGCGCATACTGAAGTACCTTAAAGGTGTCCCCAGTTTGGTCTTTGGTATCCCAAAGGCTCAGGCATGGATCTAATGGGTTATTCAGATTCAGATCATGCAGGTTGTAAGATAGACAGGAAATCCACTACTGGTGGATGTCATTTCCTTGGTGGCAAACTGGTCAGCTGGACCAGTAAGAAGCAAACTTCAGTTTCATTGTCAACTGCTGAAGCTGAGTATGTATCTGCAGCCAGTTGTTGTGCTCAGATACTCTGGATGAAGAACCAGTTGCTTGATTATGGTATTAAGTATTCAAAAACTCCAATATTTTGTGATAATACCAGTGCCATTGCTATCTCAAACAATCCAGTCATGCACTCCAAAACCAAGCACATTGATCTCAGGTATCATTTCATTCGTGATAATATTATGAAAGTAATTGAACTCCATTTTATTCCCACTGACAAACAACTCGCTGACATTTTTACTAAACCACTGGATGTAAAAACCTTTGAATATCTTGTTGGTGAGTTGGGAATGTTGAACCCTTAATCTGGAATCCTGCTATGAACGCCTTTGTGACACTGGCAAGGTTCTTTGATTACCAGATTTATAAATCTATACCAGCTTAGCTATCGAACGCCTTTGTGATACTATCTTTGCACTGATAGATTTATGGATCACCATTCCAGGGGGAAAGACTCAAACCAAATATTTTTGTCCTTAAATGTTTTTAATTTCAGGGGGAATTTATTAATTTATTTTCTCACTGGACAAAACTTTTTCACTGGTGCCTTGTAAATGTGTCCCTCTCACTGGTACTTGGACAGGTTGAAGTGCATGTTTGAGGAGTTCAGTCGCCTTGTAAATGTGTCCCTCTCATTTGTCTGAACTAGTTGATGTGCGTGTTTGAGGTTACCAGTAAGGCCTTTAAAATTGGATTTGGTACTCTACTGGAGTGTCCCTCCAGTGTACCATCAGTACATATTCACTGGACTAATCCACCAGTGATACTGGAGTGTCTAGTCAACCTCCAGATGCACTGAAATGAGTCGTGGTAAAACTGACATAATATATTCTAATACTTGGTTCTCGTGTGTGCCACGTGGCAAAACCTTTGAATGGACAGTTACTGTTTATCCCACGTGGCATTACATTTTTCAAAATAAATGATGGTATTTTTACCTTGGGAAGACAAAAGTGCAAGTTGGTTATTTTTGTGGGCCGACAAAACCGTCATGCATTTATGTGTGATGTGATGAAATTAATTTCGGATTTGAAAAACCGATCAAAATTATTTTGAATAATTTTGAAAATTTTGAACTTAAATTGTTTATTAATTTATTAATTAAACTTTTTTAAATCCTTTTAATTTTATCTCTCCTCTATAAATATCCAATCACTTTCACTTTCATTTTCACTTCGAAAAATCATTAACTCCCAAATCTTTCAAATTCCTTCATTTACTCTATCCAAATTCAATTTCCAATCATCATCATCATAAATTCTTCAAAACCCTTATTTCAGTTTCATTTTTATATCACTACCAAATACTCAAATGGCACCAAGACAATCAAACAATCCCAAAAATCTGTTATCTAGTCCATATGCTCCAGCCGCCGCCATGGCTAAGGCAAGTCATATCTCACTTATTGCGGATGCCATCCGCATAAACATGAATAGCTGGATGGCCAGACTTACTCTGGCCAGTGTTCATGATCCCCAGTCGATTATTGGGAGATTGAATACTTTCTTTCTTTCTGGCCCTCTTTATGGTGCACTAACCCTCAATCCAGGGAGAATGTACCATGAATATTTGTGTGAATTCTGGTACACGGCAAAGTATGATGAATCATCATCATCAATCTCTTGGACTCTGAAACAAGGAACCAGATCGTTTTTTCTAAATGTTGACACTCTTAGAGAAATTCTTCAATTAAACTATTTTGGTGAGAATGAGATAGCTATTGATCTCCCAACTGGCATCAATACAAGGGAGGTTTGTAGATTGATGGGCCACTCCGATATTATGGATAATACTGGCCAGCTATCCAGGAAAGGTACAATCTACATGAGTAAATTAACAGACTCATGGAGATACTTCTTTACCCACATAGTTGAATGTTTGGGTGGAAGTTCTGGGGGTTTGGATCAAATTAATCAAACCCATCTGTTGATTGCTTATTGCTTGTGGTTTGGATATAGAGTTGATTTTGCACAGATATATTTTGACGATTTGGTAGAGCGTCTGAAGGTGAAGGGCAGAAAACCCCACATTCCATATATTCGTTTTCTTTCCCTTATTTTTAAAAGAGCTTTGGGCAACCAGTATGACTTCGATACCACTCATTTTTCTTTGAGTGAGTATATGCGTGACTTGGCCAATCTCAAATCTAGACAAAATGAGGTAGATATTCCTCAGGCCATGCTCACCTTTCAGAGGAATGATGTAGAAAGAGGTCCAGGTGGGAATCAAGGTGATGATGTCCAGATTATAGAACAAGTGCAACCAATCACCCAAGTTGCACCAGAACCTCAGCAGAATATACCTATAGTTCCCACCTGACAAAGAAATATGAGAAGGAGATTGCAACAAGGAGGGGTTCCAGTTGCCTCCAGAAGAATAGTTGAAGATGTTCCTCCAGAAAATATTGTGGAAGAAAGAACTGATGAAGAAACAATGGCTGCTGGTGACACCATGACTGCAGATGGTGAACCAATTATTGAACAAGAAGAAAATGTTGTATCAAGATTTGATACAGAGTTTGATTGGGATGGACCAGACTCACCAATGTCAGAAGGTAACGCTTTTGATACTGACATGAATTTCTTAGGTGATGATGTAATTGAACCTGAAAGGTTACCAGAAATGCCACCACCTCCAGAACCTCAAAATATCCCATCACCACCACCAGAACAAGTCAATCCACCACCAGAATCATCAAATCCACCACCACCACCACCTTCAATTCCACAAAATCCACCTACAATTCAACTGGCACAAAATCAACCACCACCTATTGAAACCCCACTTAATTTCCCTGAACACCGTGCACTGGACTCCACTTTTATAACAACTGAAACCTCTACTGAAAGAGTCCAGGCACAAGTTCCTCTTGTGACCAGGATGGTAACCCCCAGTGGTCTCTCTACTTCTTCTTCCTCCGAGGTCCAAGACCTTTTTAATAAGGTGGCGGACCTGGAGAGATCACTCCAGACTTCTTCTCAGGTTGTTTCGAACTTTAAATCTTTATTATCTAATAACCTTTCTTCCGAAATGCTTTTATTTGTTGAAAATGAGAAGAGAGTCTTTGAAAAGCTGAATGACCTGGTACTGGCCACAAACAAAAACTCAGAAAATATCAAAGTGGCAGTCCATGGTCTTGAAAAAAAGTTGATTGAGTCTGTTAAGACTGCGGTGGCCACTGGAATTGCTCAACCACTGGCAGGTCTAACAGAGGAGGTAGCGAAGTTGACTACCAGAATTAGCAATCTGGAGAGCAGACCAACTCTTGACCAGAATACTGTTGTCAGCAACCTCAGTGATGAAATTGTGAGAAAATTCAGAGGTGATATGCTGAAAGAATTAACTGAAGAAATTTCTGGATCAGTACTGAGAAATGTGGCAGATGTGTTGTTGCCCAAGATGGGTCAAATGTTTGAAACTGAAATGCCAAAAGACTTGCCTAAAGAAATAGATTATATTAAAAAGGAAGTCAATAAACTTAGAACAACTGTCAACACCATCTCACCAGTTGCAGGCCGCACCTTTGGGTCATCTGACCGAAATACACTTGACAAAGTATGGAAGCATCTCGAGTCCCAAACTAGTGATACTTCCAAGGGGGAAAAGTTAGCTGAAGAAGAAACTCTGCTCTGAAGAAGGGAGTTAATGTAACACCCGTTTCGTAAAAATATGGATTTCCAAAAATTTTCGCCTAACGGCGTCAATAAAGCGGAAACAGTTTATTAAAAACCTCAACCAATGGAAACAGTTGAGAAACATAA